>OX608079.1:46241763-46792415 GCA_951509765.1 Sphenella marginata | reverse complement strand
ATTCAACCACACATTGCTCACAATCGTATATAATTTACCAAAATCATTTGGTATTACACCTGATAAATCAAGTTTCGTTAAACAAGGCTACCTTCCGTAAATCCAAAAAAACAAATACATTCACTCAGGAGGAAACAAGCAACCTGGCTTTGGAAGCAACCAATCTTGGCCATTCACCCAAAACTAAAAAAAACGTTTGAGCGTTTGCACAAATTTTAGCGGTGAATACAAACTTATAATCATCCCCACAAAGCAAATAAAAAACAGATGGTAGCACGCACACATTCGCGATGTATCGAACGTGTTACTGTGCTACGAAGGTGTGCTTGTGCGAGCCGCACATCTATAAGTGTCAGCACAGTTGTGCCGCACAGCACAGTGTTACACACCCTTACACCTCGGTATCTATATTCCGAATGTGGATTTGACACAGGTCCGATCCCAAATGGGGTGCGTGATCCAAGGAATTTATTTATATGCAGAACATCCTTTTTCGTAGGCGGCCTTAGTTCGCGCTTCAAAAAAAAATATCCCTAAGCGACTATGCGATCTTACAATCCCAAATCAAACACTCAAAAACTCTCTTCCACTCTGCCCACTTCCAAGAGACGACATATCTGCTTGCTAATTTATTCTTCCATAACAGCGCTTTTATTTGATTTTTACTAAAATGTATATATAAATAATTAGTTTTCCCGTTCTTTCACCGCAAACTTAAACGTCAAAGGCAAAAGCTTTGACAGTAGATGTGTTAAGTTCCAAAGAGATCAAACTTCAACAGACTTCTATGCCATGCTCTGGGTTGCCATGTGTTGTATAATCGAATACATGTAAAAACAATTTAACAGAAATCGAAAATGACAGAACCCATCCCAGCTAGAACGGACTAAGGCATTCACAACTACAATCGCATAAACATGCTGATTGACTGTGAATGTAAGAGCGGGTAACACTGCTTTTTATGCTTGACATGTTAGCGGCATTTCCCTCTAACATACGAATGTCATTGGCACTTGTCAAAAAGTGAAAAGTCATCGTGCCGGCAACAGCGAAAAAATAAAAGATACCAACGCCAAACCAAATAAATATATTAAACCAAAGGCAAGTAAAAATTGTGAAATAAATTTATAAAATATGTTTCCCAAAAGTGTGCGAAATGATTTTAGTTTAGAAAAGAAACGCTTTGCTCAATTAGTGGAGGGATACAAAAATATAGATAGTTTTGCGCGCAGTGAGAGTGAAGTGGAGAAAAATGTGGAAAACATTGAAAGTGTGCAAAATGCCGGTGGTGATAGTGATTTCCATCAATCTTTTTTAGAATTAGATTTAGATGATGTGGTGCAAGTGGACCCAATTTTTGATAAAGTTTGCGAAATAAAGGCATTAGCCATTCGCAATAACATGCCAATGGCGATGATTAATGATATGTTGCAAACTTTAAAAAGAATTGGGGTAAATGGTTTGCCTATGAGTGCAAAAAGCCTTCTAGGAACCCTAAAAGAAAAGGTAAAGGTGCAGACAATTCCAAATGGAGAATTTTTATATTTTGGAATTCAGAAGCATTTTTTATCAAAACCTTTTGGGTTCCTCGAAGACATCACCGAAGTCCAAATCGATGTTGGAATTGATGGATTAAAGTTGTTTAAAAGTTCAAATAAAGTTTTATGGCCAATATTAGGTTCAATTGTAGGAAATTTGAAGAGAGGCCTTTTATTATTGCGTGCTTTTCGGGATATCAAAAACCCAGTAATGTAAACGATTTCTTGAAAGAGTTTTGTGAAGAAGTTTCAACTTTAAGGACAATCGGTCTTAAAGTCGGAACTTTTGAGTGTAATAAAAAATTTGATGTTAGATTGTTTATTTGCGATTCGCCAGCTCGTGCTTTTGTTACCTGTGTTAATTCACATACTGGAAAAAATAGTTGTCCAAGGTGTTCCCAAGTTGGAAACTACATACAAAATCGGGTTTGTTTTTCCAAGCAGGTGCAAGAGCCACGATCTGATGTCTCGTTTAAAAATAGAGTTGATGCACTTCATCACAATTTTCTATTTCGACGCCAAAAAAATATATTAGAAGTGCACAAATTTAAAATGGTCACACAATTTCCTTTGGACCCTATGCACCTTGTTGATTTGGGCGTTTGCAAAAAGTTACTTAATTTAATTTTAAAGAAAGGAAACGTAAATGAAATGAATAAAAAATTAGATTCTTTAACATCTTTAGTTCCTTCGGAATTTGGCCGTGTTTGTCGAAATTTTGATAACATAAATATTTGGAAGTCGACAGAGTTCAGGCAGTTTTTGTTATACTCTGGTATATTTGTTTTAAAAGATTGTATAGCTGATGATTTATACTACCTTTTCCTTTTATTACACGCCGGCATAAGATTACTTTCATGTGAAGGAACATTTTTGTCTGAGTCAAATACTGCTCAAGCTCTTTTAGAAGAATTTGTCAATTTATTTGCGAATATTTACGGGGACCATTTAGTTAGTTTTAATATACATGGATTACTTCATTTGCCTAGTATTTCAAGGCAATATGGTCCTTTAGATAATTTTTCTGCTTATAAGTTCGAAAATTATATGCAGTACTTAAAAAAATTAATAAAAAGACCCAATAAAATCTTACAACAATTATATTTGCGTACTCAAGAAAGAACAGATTCAGATTTAACATTTAATACTTATTCCAAAATGGGTGCTTTTAATATTGATGTAAAAAAAAATAAAGATTCTTATTGTTATAGTTCAGAGCTGGGTCCTTTCAAAATTATTGATATTAAAAACGAATCTGGTCAGGAATTTCTATATGGACATAAGTTTACAAATATTGAGAATTACTTTGAAGAGCCTTTAGAATCATTTGCTTGTTTGGGAATTCTTGCAGCTACCCAGTTCAATGATCAAATATTTAAAGTAAACCGTGAAAGCGTAAAATTTAAATACTTTTGTATACCCGATGCAAATAGGTTTATTTTGATACCGATGCTACATAATGTTTTCCACGACTTTTCTCATTAAAACATTTCGACCGATTTCATACTATTATCATTATAACACAAAGATCTCAACTAATTCTTAATTATTTTTATTTCATGAGATGGAGCAAAACTTGGAATTTTTGGCTGAGAGTGACAGCTGCAACACCAAACAACAAAACACCGACCAGTTGCCGTTTAATTTGCTCACATCAAAACAAGAAAACAGAGGTAAAACTTTTTTAATTTTAGTTTTTTCATGTTTTTATATATTTTTTTATGTTTCGCAGGTATCTTTGTAGTTACCCCCAAAAACAACAACAACATTCACAATGCGCTCAATACGCATAATACGCCCACCACAATGGGTAGAAATAGTACGCATAATGCGCTAAATACGCCCACTACAAAACAAATAAATAGAGGTAATACTTTTTTATATTTGCTTTTACACTCGTGCTCATAGAAACTTCATAATACCGTTCCATACATTTTGATTAAAAATTCACTTTTTGTTCACTTAACACCTTCGACAAAAAAAAATACTGAAAATTCGGAGAAACTTCCGAGGTAATTTTTAACTAGGACATTATTATGCTAAAAAATACATAAGTAAATATACGTTACGAATAAAGTCAGTTTCAATTTGTGGCTTAATTCTATGAGCACGAGTGTATATGCTTTTATATATTTTTTTATATTTCGCAGGTATCTTTGTAGTTACCCCCCAAAACAACAACAATACGCCCACTACTTCTAAAACAAATCTAGGTAAAACTTATGGAGAATGTTTATTTATTGTATTTGTCATTTTATGTTAATAGCAATGTCCTTAATTGTTTAACATAATTTTTTTTACTTTTGTAGTTAAAAAAAATTCGCAACGGCATGCAACTTCAATGCTGTGACTCCACCATGCGCTGCCAACCAACCTCCACCGAAAGTGTCAAAACCGTCCACCGAATCATCTTCAGGTACTTTAGTTTTTTTAAGTTCATTACACTGCATTTTATTATTAGTTCATTTTGCTCTTTTGTATCTGATTTAGTATCATAATTAATTTTAACAGACACAAATGCGATGATCCTGGAAAACCATGCGATGCTGGAAACAATGCTGGCAAACCAAAGCATTTTGCTTGGGAAGCAGCAAAAATTTGAGGAGCGCCTTGAAGCATTGGAGAAGGGTTGGGACCAGGCAACGCTTATGGCACTAAACAAGACCGTCCGGGAGTGTAAGGTGCTGGTAACGAAGGTGTTACGCTCGGTGGGTCGTTTGACAGGGGATGTTGTAGACGATCTGCAAGTGGAGATCGCTGCAACATTGCCCTTGGCGACGATAGATGCCGCAAAAGATGTGGAGGAAAATCTGGAAAGACCAGAATATTTGGAGTCAATGGTAAACGAAATTATTAATCATTCCAAAATATTTTTGATACATTTTTGTTTTTATTTCAATATTTTTTCAGAAAGTTTATTTGGTGCACATAAAAGGCAGCACTGGGACAGTCGATGGGGTTTTCCGAAAAATAATGTCGGATGAACTCGCGTCCCTATTTAATTTTGATGGTAGGAAGGACAAGAGGGCACTATCACAGCTTAAGATAGTTAACCAAGTGTTATACGGTAATAGTAGTTGCTTCTTTAGCATTTATTGTATTTTTAAAAATTTACTTTTTTCCTTTTGTATAGATGTTTTCGCAACAGAAAGTCGGCAAGAAGTGGATAAAGCTTTACGGAAAAGCATAGAGCTGAGCCATAACAGGTTTTACCAAAAGAAATTTCAAATTTCTAAAAAATAAGGTATGGCATACATTAACTATAAGTATATAATTAAATTTATTTTTATATTATATCTTTAATTAAAAAGATTTCTAATAGTATATATATTCTGCTTTCTTTATAGGTTTGTAACAGCTCCCTCAGTCACAGTACATCAACCACAAATGCCTCCAACGAGTCTTCAACAAACAGTTGTTCATCAGCATCAACCCTTGAACAGACTCAACCGCAACAGCTCATACAACAAGTAATCACACAAAATATGCCACAGTCTGTAGCACAACAGCACCACCAACAACAGCAACAACCAACTCAATATGTTCTGGCAACAAATCAACAGGGTCAAACGTATCTTGTAGCGCAACAGACACAACAGCAGCCACCCCCACAGCAACAAACGGTCTTAGTCACACAGACACCGCAACAACAATCGGCTGGAACAAAGACTATTATAATTTTACAACAACCATTGTCAGGTCAACAAACACATCCAGCACAATCACAACTTATTACAAGTGGAACACAAAAAATGATAATGACTACACCTCAAGGCCAACAAGTTTTGGTTACCCAACGTTCACAGCCAACTTTATCTGGTCATCCTACCACTCAACAATATTTTATAAATCCACAAACAGGCACAGCCACAGCAATACAACATATTCCAGTAAGCAGTAGTGGCATAACAAATGTTTCCACTAGTAATCAATTATTACAACGTCATCAATTAATTCCAACATCACAAATAACTACAATTGGCGGGCGTCCTGTTGAAATTAAAGAAACCGTCATAACACAAGCACCACCACCAACGCAACAAAGTCAATTAAATTCGCAGACAATTGTAACGAAACTAGTCCTCGCAACAGCAGCTCCAATAATACAACAGAAAATACTTCCAAAGGTGAGCCTTTTTTTATAATTATTTGGCTTTATCTACTGTGTCACTGGGTACATTTTAGCTTATATTTCTTTTTTTTATCTCTTTTTTTCAGCCGGCTGATCATCCGAGCTTAATTCAAGCGACTTTACCGGTAAAAAATCCAGCCGTTGTACAAAGCGTAGCACAACAGCAAATAGCACCGCCACCTATTCATTCTAGTAAATCTACCACTGCTCAACCAGTTAGAACACCTAAACCGAAACAACAAACTATTCTTGGCTCTGAACCACCACCACTAGCGCAAAGTGGATCTACTACACGCCCGACAACTGTTGCCCAACTTTGCTGCCAGCGTTTGCAATTGCAACTGCAACACCACCAACAACAACAACAACAGAATCAACAGCTAGTACAACCAACAACAACAACAACAGCTATAACGCTGGTGCCGTCACAACAACATCAACATCAAGAGCCGCTGACGGTATCAACGATACCAACGCCGCCATTGTCAACGCAATCAACAACAACAACAACAGTAACAACACCAACATCTTTAACATTGTTGAGCAACGAAAACGCAAACAAAACATTGCTGCTGCTTCCACCAATATTCTCATACATACAACACCAGCAAAACATTCAGCTGTCGCCGTCATCGCCGCCTCTGGTACACCACCAACAACCACCTCATCCACCTGCAGCGCACAAACACACAATCCGGTAGCACTGTCACAATTATCATTAACACATCCCGTACAAACGCAACCAACTCCAACATCACATACGCATCCCAACCGGTACCGGCACACCAACAACAGTCGGTAGTGGTGGTAATACAACAGCAACAGCGAATACATCATCTTCATCTAGTTCATCATTATCGTTGATTATGTACTGCCACCAATATTACAATGTTCGAGTGGACATTTGGTATGCGTTTCATGTCGCTCAAATTATGGTTATGGTTCTACAGCGTCGTTGGTGTATACGGAAAAAACTGAACATGAAGAACAAATCGTTAAAACAACAACAACAACAACAAATCGTACCTCAAGAAGCTAAATCTAATTTATTTATTAATTATTAAGATATTTTACTTTATTTTTCATTCATTAATTTCTTAAACATTTTCTTAATTTTCTAAAGTTATCCATAAGATACTTATTTACATACACCTAGCCCAGTATGTATGCGTTCAAAGGGTTTTTTTGGAAGTTCCAGTAAGATTAACTTCTTTGACTAATTTCATTATTTTTGTAGGAAAGTAAGTGTAAAAACAAAATGAAAATTTTACAAATCAAAGTTAAAAATTTGTGGAAAATTCATCAAAATTTCTAACTTTTAAGTAAAATTTTTTAGATTTTTTTCGAGTATGCAGTTTTTTAGCTCGTTCAATTGTAGTGAACACTGGATTTTTGCCAATTTTTTTAAATTTTTCGGGTTTTCTTGAATTTTCCACAAATTTTTAACTTTGATTTGTAAAATTTTCATTGTGTTTTTACACATACTTTCATACAAAAATAATGAAATTAGTCAAAGGAAGTTAATCTTACTGGAAATTCCAAAAAAACACTTTGAACGCAGACATACTGGTATAGGTGTATGATCTCTATATAAATATAAACAATGAAGGAAGTGCAATTTGAGTAATTTTAAAAGTGGAATAATACATTCAATGTTTAGATTTATAATTTAAATAAATATATATTTATAAAACACATTCTTTTATTTACGAAGAGGATCAAAGACCTGGTAAAGTACAATTCCTCATAAAATCCCTTAATTTATTCCCTTATATAACAGATTATATAATGCCTTAACGAATCACTTTTATAATCCACTAGCAGACCCGGCAGACGTTGTTCTGCCTGACCAGTGACTTCCCTAGAAATACATTTTCAAATATTTTTCTTTAACTTTTAACATTCCATTTATTGCAGTGCTTTAGGATATACAATGTTTCTGGCTTTAAAGTCTTTGGTATAAACAAATAAGTTTTTTGGATGTCCAACTCAAAAAACGGATCTTTTGAACTCAATGGGTATGACAAAAACCATTATGCGCTGCTGAGCAGATGTATAGTTAGTACTTATTTAATTATATCCAATATCTACCTATAATACTTTTATAACCTGGATCTGGATTGAATATAAATTGAAGAGCACGCGGTTTCTAATATACTTCTTTATTATATTACAACTTATATTCTAGTGATGATACAATGATTATCAATATACAAAAGATGAGTATTTTATAAATGTTAGTGACCGGACGGCTGCAAACTCCTAAGGCTGACTGTATATATATGTTGAAGTTATAACAGTTCTCCCCCGCTAATGGGAGTTATGTTAAGTCATACTCGCGGAGATGTGCAGGTTTATTTCGTACTCGTACAGGTCTTTGACTCGACTGTTCCGCGTTTCGAGCAGTTGATGATTGGTTTGGCTCTTCTTGCTGCTCTGGAGTTCGAGGTAATGTTTCTGTATGTGTTTCAGATTCCGCATCGTTCAATTCTGAATTAGGTTGAGATCCAGTTTCTACTCGCTGAAAATTGTACTGGCTATACATATGATTTTGTTGGTTTGCTGGGTCGGAAATAGTATTTGACGTGCTTTCCGGGGTATTACCTATGTCAGGAGCATGTTGAGCGAACCTGACTTTCCGCTGTTGAACTCTTGTGACCTTTAGTTGATCTATATGGCGTTTTAAGGTGTAGCCATCATCTAGTTTAATAATGTAGTGAAGTTGACCTAGCTTCCGTTGTACAGTACCTGTTTTCCAAATTGTTTTGCTGTTTTGTGTATATAACGCTTGTACTCTCTCTCCCTCGCTGATTTGGCGCACACCTGGTATAGAATCCGTTACTTTGTTATGTGTTATTGGTTTTAGCGCGTCTAATCGAATTCGTATACGTCTTTTTAGGTAAAGTTCTGCTGGGCTCATACCAGTACTGAGAGGAGTTGCTCGGTATATTTGTAAAATTTCATTGAGTTTTTGGCGCAGTGGTCCTGGTTCTGTTGACATAGCTTTTAACTTCCTTTTAAGTGTTTGAACATTTCGCTCGGCAAGACCATTCGTACTCGGGTGCCCTGGTGCTATGAGCTTTTGGTAAATTCCATTTTTGCTGCAGTATGATTTGAAAAGTGCGCTCGTAAAAATAGTTGCGTTGTCAGAAACCATGATCGACGGATACCCATGAGTAGCGAAAATATCAGATAGAAGATTAATTGTGGATTGGGTTGTTGGAGCATCCCGTATAACTCGAAATTCTGCCCATCTAGACTTTGCATCCACGACCACGAGAAAATGATTATCCTGGAATGGTCCGGCGTAATCTATATGTATTCTTTCCCAATTTTCTTTTGGTTCCTCCCAGTGGTGCAGTGGAGCTTTTGCCGGTTTGTTTTGAACTTGAACACATGGTTCGCATGATCGTACTGTCCGTTCTATATCACGGTCAATACCTTTCCAGATACAATATCTTCTGGCGAGTTGCTTCATTTTGGTTACGCCTGGATGTGTGCGATGTAATTCTTGAAGAACATTTTGCTGGAGGCTTTTTGGGATCACTACCCGTTGACCCTTAAAAATAATGCCGTTATTGAGCATATACGTATCTTCGTCGTTCCCGTTCATCATGTTTGCTAAGATGTTTGAAAGTTCGGGATCTTTTGCGGTTTCCGATGCTAGGATTTCCGAATTTATGTATTCGCTGGATATTTCAAATATGGATAACAAACAGAGTTCATTTATCTCTTCATTTATTACTTTGTCCGTGCAGTGCTTTCCTGGAATTCGTGTTGCTCTGGATAGACAATCTGCATTCGTATTTTCAGAACCTTTTTTGTAAATTACTTCGTAATTGAAGCTCGACAGGAATTCGGCGTATCGAAGAAGTCTGGCAGATGTTATCGCTGGCATTTTGTTGTGCTGGTGAAAAATTCTTGTAAGTGGGCGATTATCGGTGACAAGCTGGAATTTCCTTCCATAGACATACATAAAAAAATGATTTATACTGAATATTATTGCTAATGCCTCGCGATCTAGTTGGCTATAGTTCCTTTCTGCTGCAGTCAGTGATCTGGAAGCGAAAGCAACGGGGTGTTCAATGCCGTTTATTGTATGGGAGAGTACCCCTGCTATACCTGTAGGGCTAGCATCACAAGCAATGACTACTGGAAGTTCCGGGTTAAAAGGTCTGAGCACCTGATCGCTACTAATTTTGCTTTTGAGTTTTATGAACGCGGCCTCGCAATTGGAAGACCAATGAAACTGTTTCCCTTTCTGGAGTAGTTGGCGTAGTGGATAAGTTATGGATGATAGGTTTGGAATAAATCTCGAATAATATGTTACCATGCCTAGAAATCTTCTGACATCATCGACTGTTTCTGGACGAGCCATGTTTACTATTGCTTCGACTTTAGACGGTGACTTTGAAATTTGGTTAAATTGTACGACATGCCCGAGGTATTCTACGTGAGTTTTCAGAAACGAACATTTGCTTTGATTCAAGTGTAAGTCATATTTCTTTAAACGTTTAAGACACTCGACTAGATTTTGTTTACATTCCGCTTCTGTAGACCCGTGTACCAAAATATCATCGAAGTAGGACATGGTTTTGTTTAAACCCGATAAAATTTGCTCTATTATACGATTGAATTCTGACGGTGCTGTCTTTATGCCGAATGAAAGTCTATTCATCCTATATGTTCCCTTATGGGTCGAGATTGTTTGAATTTCACTGGATTCTGGACTTACCCTTATGTGTAAATATGCCTTATAGAGATCGAGACGACAAAAATATTTTGACCCTTTTAGGCTATTCAAAATTTCATCAATTCTGCGTATTGGGTAATTAGCTGCTACTAATTGTGGATTAACCCCTGGTTTATAGTCGACGCATAGTCTAACTTTTCCATCTGGCTTCGGAACAATTACTAGTGGAGATCCCCAGTCGCTCCTTTCACATTTTGAAATAATGCCGGAAGCTTCTAATTCTTGTAATTCTTTTTCGACGGAGTCTCTCAATGCGTACGGAACTTCACGCTCTTTGTAAAAAACTGGCTTAGAACCTTTTCGCAGCTGCAATGTGATTTCAATTTCAGGGACACATCCTACTCTTTCTTCAAAAACTTCGGGAAACTCATTAACAATATCAGATATTGACTTATGATTTTGTGCATTAACTTTATTTATGTTGTTTACGCGATGGTTATCGACTTGCTGAAGATTGATGTTTAGGTGTCGAATCCAAACTCGGCCTAACAGTGCATCATATTCATCAGGGACAACATACATTTCTTCGTCGGACGTGCTATTATTGAATTTTACTCTTACCTTGACTTTCCCATCGGGGACAATGATATTTTTCGTATATGAACGGAAAGCAACACTTGAAGGTTGCAGTTGCTCGTTAATCTGGAGTTGGTTGAATTGGTTCCTTGGTATTAGAGTAAACCCGACGCCTGAATCCACCTCGAATTGTTGTTTTCGCCCATTTAATTCAACAGTGACATAATACTTATCAACATCGCTGTAACTATGCTGATTTGAAAAAATATCTATAATACGATTAATGCCATATATTTGATGAATTGCTTCTTCGGTGTCCTCTGATTTGACATTTGTGTTCTTTGTCGACTTCATTAATGTAGTGATGCATACTTGCTGTACATGGCCTCTTTTACCACAGGAGTTACATTTTAGGTTTTGTACGTTGGTACGGCACTGTGTTTTTGAATGGCGGCTGCTAGAACGGCTTCTTCCACGATTCTGCTTTTTGCATACAATTTTATTTACGTCACTAGTGCTATGCTTTGCGTTGATTTCCCGGCTATCTATTTTTGATGCTTCTAGTGATAAAGACTTTTGTACAATTTTATCAAAATCAGTTTCTTCTGATTGAAGTATTTGCTCCCGTATTGTGTTGTCAAATATACCTCGAATAAACTGTGCTCGTAGAAAAATGTTTGAAATATCGGCTTTACAATTGCACGACGACAGAAAATTGCATTCATTAATATCGCGCTTCAATAACGCTACGTACTCCGCAATTGTTTGGCCTTCATTTTGATAAGTTGACAAGAACCTATGTTGACTTACTAGAATGTTTCTTTTCGGGCAAAGATGTGCTTCTAATTTTCCCATTATGTCGTGGTATTCGACTTCATTAAGCGACTTCGGCGCAATTAGCGACACAAGCAATTTGAAATGTACAGAGCCAATTGAATTAATTAACATTTGATGGCAAAGTACTTTGTTTGCAAAAACACCTTTCATTGTTAAGTAATTCTCGAACCTTTGCCGGTATAACTTAAAATTTTCTTTTGTAGCATCGAAGTGTTCAAAAGGCGGTAAAAGCATTTGCAATGGCTGACCGCTTTGTTGTTGTTGCTGATTGTTCGCATTTGTGCTTATTTGACGCAATAAATTTTGTTGCGCTTTGTTGAATGCATCTAGCATTTGTGCAAATTGAGTAGAATCCATTTCTTCTTTTTTTTTCGTTTTACTCGTCGCCACTTTTATAACCTGGATCTGGATTGAATATAAATTGAAGAGCACGCGGTTTCTAATATACTTCTTTATTATATTACAACTTATATTCTAGTGATGATACAATGATTATCAATATACAAAAGATGAGTATTTTATAAATGTTAGTGACCGGACGGCTGCAAACTCCTAAGGCTGACTGTATATATATGTTGAAGTTATAACAAATACTCTGGATATGTATGAACGGCAATAACAAACAAAAAAAATTAAGTGCTTTGATTAAGATTTAAGAACGTTAAAATGTCACTAAAGCAAATACATTCAGGGATATAACGAATTGAAATATTACTTAGCTTGTGGTCTTGGAACTGCCCACTTTTCCAAAGAATTTACAAATGTAGCCTATGTTCATATGTCGTACCCAACGAAGATTTTAACGTATTGGAAAAGTTTAAAACAGATCAACAGGTGCCACGCCCACATTTCCCAAATTATATAATTCTTGACCAAGGGACACACATATCCAAAAATCTTTAATTTAGACCAAATATGTTCAGAGTTATGAAGAATTTAAATTTTATATAGCCTGGGGGCGTGGCACCGCCTACTTTTCCAAAAATTGATATAGCCTGAATCGTACAAAACAATTTTCTTAACCAATCTTGAAAGTTTAAAAGAGATCGACCATAAACTTTGGACATTATTGAAGTACAGACAAAACACAAAAAATGTGGGCGTGGCACCGCCCACTTTTCCAAAATTACATAAATCTTGACCAAAGGACACACATATCCAGAAATCATTAATTTAGACCAAATATGTTCAGAGCTATGAAGAATTTAAATTTTATATAGCCTGGGGGCGTGGCACCGCCTACTTTTCCAAAAATTGATATAGCCTAAATCGTACACAACAATTTTCTTAACCAATCTTGAAAGTTTAAAAGAGATCGACCATAAACTTTGGACATTATTGAAGTACAAACAAAACACAAAAAATGTGGGCGTGTCACCGCCCACTTTTCCAAAATTACACAAATCTTGACTAAAGGACACACATACCCAGAAATCATTAATTTAGACCAAATATGTTCAGAGCTACATATGAAGAATTTAAATTTTATATAGCCTGGGGGCGTGGCACCGCCTACTTTTCCAAAAATTGATATAGCCTAAATCGTACACAACAATCTTCTGAACCAATCTTGAAAGTTTAAAAGAGATCTACCATAAACTTTGGACATTATTGAAGTACAAACAAAACACAAAAAATGTGGGCGTGGCACCGCCCACTTTTCCAAAATTACATAAATCTTGACCAAAGGACACACATATCCAGAAATCATTAATTTAGACCAAATATGTTCAGAGCTATGAAGAATTTAAATTTTATATAGCCTGGGGGCGTGGCACCGCCTACTTTTCCAAAAATTGATATAGCCTAAATCGTACACAACAATCTTCTGAACCAATCTTGAAAGTTTAAAAGAGATCGACCATAAACTTTGGACATTATTGAAGTACAAACAAAACACAAAAAATGTGTTCGTGGCACCGCCCACTTTTCCAAAATTACATAAATCTTGACCAAAGGACACACATATCCAGAAATCATTAATTTAGACCAAATATGTTCAGAGCTATGAATTATTTAAATTTTATATAGCCTGGGGGCGTGGCACCGCCTACTTTTCCAAAAATTGGTATAGCCTAAATCGTACACAACAATCTTCTGAACCAATCTTGAAAGTTTAAAAGAGATCGACCATAAACTTTGGACATTATTGAAGTACAAACAAAACACAAAAAATGTGGGCGTGGCACCGCCCACTTTTCCAAAATTACATAAATCTTGACCAAAGGACACAAATATCCAGAAATCATTAATTTAGACCAAATATGTTCAGAGCTATGAAGAATTTAAATTTTATATAGCCTGGGGGCTTGGCACCGCCTACTTTTCCAAAAATTGATATAGCCTAAATCGTACACAACAATTTTCTTAACCAATCTTGAAATTTTAAAAGAGATCGACCATAAACTTTGGACATTATTGAAGTACAAACAAAACACAAAAAATGTGGGCGTGGCACCGCCCACTTTTCCAAAATTACATAAATCTTGACCAAAGGACACACATATCCAAAAATCATTAATTTAGACCAAATATGTTCAGAGTTATGAAGAGTTGTAGTTTTATATAGCCTGGGGGCGTGGCACCGCCCACTTTTCCGAAAATTAATATAGCCTATGCTTTAACCCATGATCCCAAGAATATACTGTGAAAATTTCATAAAAATCGGTTGAGTACTTTGGACGCCCATAAAGGACACACAGACACACAGACACACAGACACACAGACACACAGACACGCAGACACACAGACACACAGACACACATTCATTTTTATTTATAAGATTATTTAATGGCTTATTAAGGCCACATTTAATGCCTCACATTATACCTTAAACATCCCTTATGGATAGGGCATACGCATGAGAGCGATAAATACATGAAGCTTATATGAGAGAGAGAGACAAAAACTCACACGCATATGAACGTATCCCTCAGTTTGGGCATATTGCCCTGTACAATATAATGGAAAAATCTAAAATCCTAAGCCTTAGTACTATGACATAATTGAGGGATTATTTAAGACATAGTGTTCTGGCTGGGATGCAATGTATTGCCATGCTATGCAAGCATAACTGAACCATTAGTGATTTGCAGAATCCGACGGCAAAAAGCAGGTGCTGTCACAGTCGCAGCATTTTGTCAGGCTGTGACTTTCCAGTCGCTGTGACAAAGTCACAGGTATGCGAATATTACCCAACTCTAATTCAAATAGTTTTCCGACTTTGATTGCATCATATGGTAAGGGCTTTTAAAACATATTCTTATATTGTAAATTTATTAATACTGTATCATTTAGCTATGTCGCTTAAATTTCTGAACAAGTGGTTCTTCCCTGGAGTTATGGCTGAAGATGCTGAGGCAGATCTCATAGATCCCCAATCTGCACTGAGGGTAATTATGCACTAGGACAATTGAAGGGCGAGAGTGCAAAAGGGCCTAACCCACACTTTTTTCGAAATTGAGTTGAGAGTGCAAAAGGGCCTAGCCCATACTTTTTTCGAAATTGAGTTTTTAATTTTTTCGGTAATACTTTACGGTTTACGTCAAGTGTTAATGCACGTCCAAAAATCTTGAGAGAGGTATCAAAAGACGCGTCTTGACCTCCGTAACAATAACCCGAAGGGGGAAAAGCAATATTTTGTTTCTGTGAAAAGTTATTAGTGAAAAACCGAAAATTGACCCGGGTTAGATCCCAAATTCGGGGCCCGATCCACGTTTTTTATGTGCAGAACACCTTTCCGCGTAGGCGGCCTTCGGCCGCGCTTCAAAAAATAACCCTGGGCTACGCCATTCCAACTCCAGGTGGTTGCCCTGAACGGTGGCAACATGCCACCGTTCCGACTCTATGGGTCATTTTTTTCTCACAGGGTAATGTGATTACAACAACCACATGAAAATGACAGAAAAATTGTGAACTTTAACTGCAAATATCTCGCAAAATTCTAAAAATATCGGATTTCCCCCTCCAGATTATTGTTACGGAGGTGAAGACGCGTCTATTGATACCTCTACCTATATTTTTGGACGTGTATTAACACTTGACGTAAACCGTAAAGTATTACCATTTTTTCAGTTAGCCAAAACACGTCTTATCACGTAGGCGTTGACCAAAAAATTCTAAAATTTTTTTTGAATTTTTTATGAATTTTCAAAGTTGGCCGTGGTCCTAACCCGCGGGGTAGCGAGAGTGTAAAAGGGCCTAAGCCCTCATTGCGCCTTATGGGGAAACCGTGTTTTTGTTCATATCGCTCAAGTTTAAACAAAAACCATAAGTCTGCGTCGACATCTAGGGTGTTTAGCGTTAATGGTAATCGTTGCGATGGACTACCGAGCGCTAATATTTACACAAGAATGTCGGGAGGGGTCTCAAAAGACGCGTCTCGGTCCCAGGATCACGAATATAACTCCGCTCAACCGATATTTTTAGTAGTTTGCAAGATATTTGCAGTTAAAGTTCAGAATTTTCTGTCATTTTCATGTGGTTGTTGTAATCACATTACCCTGTGAGAAAAAAATGACCCATAGAGTCGGAACGGTGGCATGTTGCCACCGTTCAGGGCAACCACCCGGAGTTGGAATGGCGTAGCCCAGGGTTATTTTTTGAAGCGCGGCCGAAGGCCGCCTACGCGGAAGGGTTTTCTGCACATAAAAAACATGGATCGGGTCCCTAAACCCGGGTTATTTTTCGGTTTTTCGCAAATATTTTACAAAATAATGAAAATATCGGTTGAGCGGAGTTATATTCGTGATCCTGGGACCGAGACGCGTCTTTTGAGACCCCTCCCGACATTCTTGGGTAAATATTAGCGCTCGGTAGCGGATGTAAACGATTACCAAAAACAGGAAATGAACAATAGCTGACGCCGGCAAAGTGAAAGGCACCTTCGGGTTAGGCCCTTTTGCACTCTCGGCACCCCTTGGGTTAGGCCCATCAGAAATTCGAAGTCTCGTAATTCCGAAGCTACTGCACCGAATCGCATGAAATTTGAACCCCTAAGAAATGCTATCAAGATCTAAAAGTGATTTCACTTTCAGATCAATACACTGAAAATTCGAAAAATGCGAACGTTTTTCTCGCGCCTTGAAAAATTTTGAAATTGTGGGTTAGGCCCTTTTGCACTCTCGCCCTTCAATTGTGTGAATTCGGCAATTAAGTTTAGCGTAGTATGTTGCGAGATATTTAAATTAGGTCGTAAAAAAGTCAAAAAGGGTGTTCTGCGCTGAAATACTGGGGATCGCTTGGAGGGTGATGGAAGGGCTGGAGGTTATTTGGTAATCCTGGTTGTTAGTAGTTCTTCGCCCTGCGCAAAGGGCCAGTTCACTCTAAATTGTCATCGAGCTCTTCAAACGGGAGTCCAAGGGGTAATCGTTTACGTGGACTACCGAGTGTTTATACGCGTCCAAAAATATCGGGAGGGGTATTAAAAGGCGCGTTTCGGGGCATAAATGCAGAATACATCAACCTCTAGAATTAAAAATTTAAGTAGTGGGATCGAAAGTTATAAGTAACGTGAGTATAAATATGTAAATTTTTGGTATTTGTTTCCTTTGGCACTCAACTACTAATAAATTAGCTAAAAATATGATAGGGGTATCAAAAGACGCGTTTTGACCTCGGTACCAATTCTGCGAACTCGAAATTGAATTTTTTTGTTTTTGTTTTTAACTCCAAAAGTTCAGAATTTTCTGTCATTTTCATGTGGTTGTTGTAATCACATTACCCTGTTAGTAAAGAGGGGCACGCGGAAGGACATCACCGTGGCACTCAACTAATAAATTAGCTAAAAATATGATAGGGGTGTCAAAAGACGCGTTTTGACCTCGGTATCAATGATTCCGAAGTAGAATTTAATTTTTTTGTTTTAGTGAAAAGTTATTAACAAAAAACCAAAAAATGACCCAGGTCAAATCCTGATTTAGGGGTCCGATCCATGTTTTTTGTGTGCAGAACACCTTTCCGCGTAGGCGGCCTTTGGCCGCGATTCAAAAAACAACCCTGGGCTACGCCATTCCAACTCCGGGTTGTTGCCATAGCCGTGGCTACCGCCACGCTGATGTCCTTCCGCGTGCCCCTCTTTTCTAACAATTCAATGTGATTACAACAACCACATGAAAATGACAGAAAATTCTGAAATCCCCTGCGGGTTGGGGCTTAGAATATGCCCGCGGTAGGCATACCGGTCGTAAGAGGCGACCAATATGCACAAAGGTAATGATGTGCAACTCGATGGTTGATCTACGGATATGATGCCTCCCACCTCTCATTACCCATCTTCTCTTTCCTTTCGCAAGGAGGGATGCCATGACCTAGAAGGTTGCACTGGTCATACCAAATCGCTCCCACGACAGTCGGGCAGTACCGCAAGGGAGTACCGGATTCATATCCGGCCAAGGACTGTTATTTCGGCAACACACCCCAAAACCTTCGGGGAGTGATTTTGTTGTTAAAACAACAACAACAACAGAAAATTCTGAACTTTAACTACAAATATCTCTTCACAAAAACAAAAAAATTAAATTTCGAGTTCGCAGAATTGGTACCGATGTCAAAACGCGCCTTTTGATACCCCTATCATATTTTTAGCTAATTTATTAGTAGTTGAGTGCCAAAGGAAACAAATACCAAAAATTTACATATTTATACTCACGTTACTTATAACTTTCGATCCCACTACTTAAATTTTTAATTCTAGAGGTTGCTGTATTCTGCATTTATGCCCCGAAACGCGCCTTTTAATACCCCTCCCGATATTTTTGGACGTGTTACGCAGCTACGTACGGTCGTATAGAGTTACCCCTGTGGAATTTGTTTGCGAGACGGAGTAAAAGCAGCAGCGTATGACTACACCACACGTCCAGAAAAGGGAGAGAAACAAAAAATTAATGTCGTAATATCGAATTCGCGAGTAGCAGTTGAAACAGACGAAATATCTTAGCAATTCGAAATTTAATGTTATGAGAGTAGCGGTTCTTCTAAATTCAATAAGCAATACCTGCGGAAGACATTTGTCGTATACTACTAAAAAAGTTAAATAAACAAGCACTTTGTTATACGAATTTTCATTCTAGCTCCCTCCTTAATCTTCTAGCGTGTTATTCGGTTTCGCAACGATTTCATGTATCACAGAGCCTCTATATAGACTGCATTACCAACTTCCACAGCGAAATTTGCAATCGACATTTTGTCATAACGATGACTATAAGGAGATTATAACGATATCGGTATTCACTATCTTCTTTTTTTTTACCGATATTCGTTTATTCGCGAACAGCTGTGCGGTTAAGTAAACAACACAATTTGGGATTGTTATCTATGTCGTTAAATCAACAGCACATAGTTTGAAGTATTAGTAAAAAATAAAATGATATACAGTATTGGACGATACTATAGCACCCCCTAAATAACATCGAGCTATAACAACAACGTCTTTCATATGCGATTTCGATTTATTTTATTTTCAAACATCGTTTATGTTGTAATGAATACCACTAAAGCCATTCTTGATCATTTTGTACAAAATTCAGAATAACTCTGCAAATTTTGACCTAATTTTTCAACTTTTTTCCTCGGCACTTTAGAAAAATTCTGAGTACGCAGTTTTGTAGCCCATTCAATTTGACTCTGACAAAGTGCAAGTATTAAGTAGCTCCGAAAGCGCCTTGATTTTTAATAATTTTTTATGTGTATTTTTTCTCCATACAACGAAATCACAACATTATTTTTTATATGGAGAAAATACATAACTTAGTTCGGAAAAAAATTTATTAAAAATCAAGGCGCTGTCGGAGCTACTTAATACTTGCACTTTGTCAAATTGAATGGGCTACAAAACTGCGTACTCAGAATTTTTCTAAAGTGCCGAGGAAAAAAGTTGAAAAATTAGGTCAAAATTTGCTAAATTATTTTGAATTTGGTGCAAAGCTTTTAGTAAAACCTTGAACGAAGTTTGCTACAACATAAGTCAAACTTTTATACGAAATTATCTGAAACTTTATTTGTAGGACGTCTTTGTTTTAGTTCGATGACAAAAAGGGGGTGCGATTGTATTGTCCAATACTGTATGCATACCTATTATTATATATCAAAATGGCATTATCGCAGGATGAGGAATCTTTTGCCCGAATCTTTTTAGATAAGTTAGTGAATGGCATATGCATTTGGCTGTTCGTTTGCCGTGCCTCCAGTACGTAAAGTTTCAAAAACTTGGAAACCAACAATACGGTTATAATTCAAACAACCATTCAGAATGCTCGAGGCTTTCGTTCCAAATTGAATTTCTTGTTGCTGTTGTAGCGCTACTTAGCCCTACCTACATAGGTAGTCAGTATCTTACCCAGTAGTATGATCAAACTCTTCTAACGGAAGTCCTAGAAACCTAGCGGGGAACAACGACAAAATATCCATCGCCTTCGGCGATAAGGTTCAGTCGAAACCTAAACGATGCGCGAGCGCTTTCTGCCGACAGTTTGTAATGCATCCTCCGTTGGACAAAGAGATTCGCCGAGCCACCAGGGAAGCGCATAAACCCAAAAACAGCGATGCGCCCATTTTTTTTATGTGCAGAACACCTTTCCGTGTAGGCGGCCTTCGGCCGCGCTTCAAAAAATAACCCTGGGCTACGCCATTCCAACTCCGGGTGTGTGCCATAGCCGTGGCTACCGCCACGGTGATTTCCTTCCGCGTGCCACGTTTCCCACTCTTTTTTCACAGGGTAATTTGTGATTACAACCACATGAAAGTGACAGAAAAATTGTGAACTTTAACTGCACATATCTCGCAAAATTCTAAAAATATCGGTTTTCCCCCTCCAGATGATTGTTACGGAGGTGAAGACGCGTCTATTGATACCTCTACCTAGATTTTTGGACGTGTATTAACACTTGACGTTGGATGGAAAGTATTACCGCAACTTTGATTGCAAATATCTCTTCACAGAAATACAATTTTTAATTTTCGCTTTCGGATTCTTAAGGCCCTATTACCATTGTGTACCATGTCAAGTGTGATATCTTAAGCATAGACGTCAAAATTTAAAAAAAAATTAACACCTGTTTTTTTATATTCTATATTGGTTTCATCCTGCATCTCGTTCTATCATTCGTTAAAAGATCGGAGTACCGGATGCGCCGCCATATTGAAGTGCCTCAGATGTAAACAAAAAACTGCCAAAAACTTCATTTTGAAGTGCCTGTCAAACGTTTGACAGATAACATATCACACTTGTACTGATACACAATGCCTATTACGGTTTACAACTGAGTTGAGTTGTAATTAAGACAACTCAACTTTAAAACAACTCAACTCCTTTTTGGCATTATGGACTACAACCTTTTTTAGTTGAAGTTGAATCGATGTTGCCAACCTAGAAATAGACATTTTGACAGATAATTCAAAAGCTGATTATTTTGTTACGAAAAATCAAATCTATACAATTCAACGAATAATTGTGAAAGTGTCTATTATTATAAATATATTTTAAAATGGACATCAAAATGTTGGTGCTAAAACAGATGTGCTGCGCATACGAAAAGAGCTTCGTGACGACTCAAATCATTATCATTGCATTGACCTAGTTCCATGACTACTACTTACTCGTCCCCACTCCGCCGCAGTTCTTGTTGGTGGTCCTAAGCTATTGAGCTGTAGGTCAAATTCCTCCCACAATGCCTTCGTTTTTCTTTTGGTGCACCCAAATTGCGCCTTGCCTCGTCCAGTATCGGGATGCCTCTCCATTAATTCTACAAGTTTTTCAAACTGCTGGTTTGTTGTAACCTTGTTTTTTCTATAAATCTGTACAAAACTCACGATTAAATATTAATTTGAAATAATTTGAAAATATTTATTAACCCGCTCTCCATTTTTCTTTATATATTTTCCAAAATAACAGCAAAAGTGTATATTCGCTATCCAAATACAACTGCTAGTGAGCAGTTGTCAATTTTCGATATTGTAGACAACCAAACTAGCACAGGGTAGTAAATGGTAATGCCACACAAAAGTTGTTATACTATCAATTTCAACTAATAATTTTTGACAGGTTGGGTTGTAATTGATAATACCAAATTACAACTTTTGACAGGTTGGGTTGTAATCGCTAATACCAAATTGCAAAATTTCAACTAAAGTAAAGTTGAGTTGTAAACCGTAATAGGGCCTTTAATCTACTCGTCAATACGCGTCTGTTGATGCCCCACTTTCCCCTTTTGGACCACTACTACCACAAGCTTTAAATAAACTTTGACCCTTAATAACTCTCGTTGTTGTTGTTTGCACCAAAAAAAATTTATATATTTATACTCTGTTTAAAAGTAATCTGGTCACTCGCCACGAATGGTCATATCGCACACTAAATCAAAAAGAGTCACAACTCAAAATCCGAGTAACTTTCAGTTAATTGCTTCTGGATCGCACAAAAGAGATTTGATTTTTAAAAACTTGAAATCACTGTGCTCTTAAAAGAGTAACGATAATAGTCAAAAAGAAAAATATTGTATGTATTGGCTGCCCTACTTTTTATTAGGCAATCTATGCCAAGAAAGCGACCTAAAAAAATTTTGAGTTGTGACTGTTTTTGATTTAGGGTGCGATATGTTGTTGTTGTTGTAGCGCTACTTAGCCCTACCTAGGGAGTCAGTACCTTACCCAGTAGTATCATCAAACTCTTCTAACGGAAGTCCTAGAAACCTAGCGGCTTCGACAGGGGCGGACCAGAGGGATATGGGTGTTAGAAGAGTAGGCTCAGCTGAGCAGACGAAAAGGTGGTTAGTATTATGGGGGGACAAGCCACATCCCGGACAAACATTAGGCAAATCGGGGTTCAGTCTGGATAGGTAAGAGTTTAACCTATTACAATATCCAGACCGGAGTTGGGCCAGTATCACCCTAGTCTCCCTAGGCAGCTCTCGCTCCTCTTCGGCAACGGGTGGTGTTGTTGCCTGAAGAACGGCGTTCACCGGGAGAGAGCCAACATAGGAATTTACCGAATTCGTGTGGATGAGGGTGAGGGCCTGCCGGTACACCTTAGGATCAAACGGCGTGGAAATCAGGTGCCGTAGTGTTTGCGTAGATGGCTCCTTATGCTCCTGGGTATTCTGGCAGACCTGAAGCCTCGTCCAGTGTGTGTCAGCTAGCCCCGACGACCATATAGGCGTCGCGTAGCTCAGTACCTGCTGACCAATTGCTTTGCATGTAGCTAGTAACGTTCCTTTGTCTTTGCCCCAAGTACTGCCAGCTAGCGACTTGAGGATTTTGTTACGGCTTTGGACTTTATTGACAATTGCGGTAACATGAGCGCCGTATTTGAACATGTTATCAAACGTCACCCCTAAGATTTTGGGGTGTGAGACAGTTGGTAGCTTGACACTATCAACGTAGACGTCTAATTCCATGTTCACATGCGTTGTCCACGTCATAAATAAGGTAGCCGAGGACTTATTCGGTGACAATGCCAGCTTTCTACCAGCGAAAAATTCCGACACGGCTGGGAGGTACGAGTTTATGCGAGCGCAGAGTTCTTCAACGGAGGGGCCTGTTGCCAGTATCGTACAATCATCGGCGTATCAGACGATCGAGACGATAGAGACACCCTCTGGTGGGGGGGAAGTTTCGATATATAATAGTTAAACAGAAACGGGGATAGGACACCTCCCTGTGGCACCCCTTGTTTAACTATTCTGGGTTTTGATCGGGCGCCTCTGACTTCAACAGACGATTGACGGGCCACTCAAGTAGTTGGCAGTCAAACGTTTAAGACAGGGGGGAAGGGACGAATCTTCCAGGTCTTTCAATAGTCGCGCATGTTTGACCGTGTCAAAATCTTTGGCCAAATCAAGCGCAACTGTGGTTTGGACGCGGTGAAATATGGTAATAAGATAGATTCCAACGCTTTCACTACTGGCGAGAGAAGTGATATCGGGCGATATGACTCCCCTACGGCAGCTGGCTTGCCAGGCTTTAGTAGTGGGACCACCTTTGCCTGTCTCCATCTTTCAGGAATGACAAAGGTGGATATCGAATTCGCGAGTAGCAGTTGAAACAGACGAAATATCTTAGCAATTCGAAATTTAATGTTATGAGAGTAGCGGTTCTTCTAAATTCAATAAGCAATACCTGCGGAAGACATTTGTCGTATACTACTAAAAAAGTTAAATAAACAAGCACTTTGTTATACGAATTTTCATTCTAGCTCCCTCCTTAATCTTCTAGCGTGTTATTCGGTTTCGCAACGATTTCATGTATCACAGAGCCTCTATATAGACTGCATTACCAACTTCCACAGCGAAATTTGCAATCGACATTTTGTCATAACGATGACTATAAGGAGATTATAACGATATCGGTATTCACTATCTTCTTTTTTTTTACCGATATTCGTTTATTCGCGAACAGCTGTGCGGTTAAGTAAACAACACAATTTGGGATTGTTATCTATGTCGTTAAATCAACAGCACATAGTTTGAAGTATTAGTAAAAAATAAAATGATATACAGTATTGGACGATACTATAGCACCCCCTAAATAACATCGAGCTATAACAACAACGTCTTTCATATGCGATTTCGATTTATTTTATTTTCAAACATCGTTTATGTTGTAATGAATACCACTAAAGCCATTCTTGATCATTTTGTACAAAATTCAGAATAACTCTGCAAATTTTGACCTAATTTTTCAACTTTTTTCCTCGGCACTTTAGAAAAATTCTGAGTACGCAGTTTTGTAGCCCATTCAATTTGACTCTGACAAAGTGCAAGTATTAAGTAGCTCCGAAAGCGCCTTGATTTTTAATAATTTTTTATGTGTATTTTTTCTCCATACAACGAAATCACAACATTATTTTTTATATGGAGAAAATACATAACTTAGTTCGGAAAAAAATTTATTAAAAATCAAGGCGCTGTCGGAGCTACTTAATACTTGCACTTTGTCAAATTGAATGGGCTACAAAACTGCGTACTCAGAATTTTTCTAAAGTGCCGAGGAAAAAAGTTGAAAAATTAGGTCAAAATTTGCTAAATTATTTTGAATTTGGTGCAAAGCTTTTAGTAAAACCTTGAACGAAGTTTGCTACAACATAAGTCAAACTTTTATACGAAATTATCTGAAACTTTATTTGTAGGACGTCTTTGTTTTAGTTCGATGACAAAAAGGGGGTGCGATTGTATTGTCCAATACTGTATGCATACCTATTATTATATATCAAAATGGCATTATCGCAGGATGAGGAATCTTTTGCCCGAATCTTTTTAGATAAGTTAGTGAATGGCATATGCATTTGGCTGTTCGTTTGCCGTGCCTCCAGTACGTAAAGTTTCAAAAACTTGGAAACCAACAATACGGTTATAATTCAAACAACCATTCAGAATGCTCGAGGCTTTCGTTCCAAATTGAATTTCTTGTTGCTGTTGTAGCGCTACTTAGCCCTACCTACATAGGTAGTCAGTATCTTACCCAGTAGTATGATCAAACTCTTCTAACGGAAGTCCTAGAAACCTAGCGGGGAACAACGACAAAATATCCATCGCCTTCGGCGATAAGGTTCAGTCGAAACCTAAACGATGCGCGAGCGCTTTCTGCCGACAGTTTGTAATGCATCCTCCGTTGGACAAAGAGATTCGCCGAGCCACCAGGGAAGCGCATAAACCCAAAAACAGCGATGCGCCCATTTTTTTTATGTGCAGAACACCTTTCCGTGTAGGCGGCCTTCGGCCGCGCTTCAAAAAATAACCCTGGGCTACGCCATTCCAACTCCGGGTGTGTGCCATAGCCGTGGCTACCGCCACGGTGATTTCCTTCCGCGTGCCACGTTTCCCACTCTTTTTTCACAGGGTAATTTGTGATTACAACCACATGAAAGTGACAGAAAAATTGTGAACTTTAACTGCACATATCTCGCAAAATTCTAAAAATATCGGTTTTCCCCCTCCAGATGATTGTTACGGAGGTGAAGACGCGTCTATTGATACCTCTACCTAGATTTTTGGACGTGTATTAACACTTGACGTTGGATGGAAAGTATTACCGCAACTTTGATTGCAAATATCTCTTCACAGAAATACAATTTTTAATTTTCGCTTTCGGATTCTTAAGGCCCTATTACCATTGTGTACCATGTCAAGTGTGATATCTTAAGCATAGACGTCAAAATTTAAAAAAAAATTAACACCTGTTTTTTTATATTCTATATTGGTTTCATCCTGCATCTCGTTCTATCATTCGTTAAAAGATCGGAGTACCGGATGCGCCGCCATATTGAAGTGCCTCAGATGTAAACAAAAAACTGCCAAAAACTTCATTTTGAAGTGCCTGTCAAACGTTTGACAGATAACATATCACACTTGTACTGATACACAATGCCTATTACGGTTTACAACTGAGTTGAGTTGTAATTAAGACAACTCAACTTTAAAACAACTCAACTCCTTTTTGGCATTATGGACTACAACCTTTTTTAGTTGAAGTTGAATCGATGTTGCCAACCTAGAAAGAGACATTTTGACAGATAATTCAAAAGCTGATTATTTTGTTACGAAAAATCAAATCTATACAATTCAACGAATAATTGTGAAAGTGTCTATTATTATAAATATATTTTAAAATGGACATCAAAATGTTGGTGCTAAAACAGATGTGCTGCGCATACGAAAAGAGCTTCGTGACCACTCAAATCATTATCATTGCATTGACCTAGTTCCATGACTACTACTTACTCGTCCCCACTCCGCCGCAGTTCTTGTTGGTGGTCCTAAGCTATTGAGCTGTACGTCAAATTCCTCCCACAATGCCTTCGTTTTTCTTTTGGTGCACCCAAATTGCGCCTTGCCTCGTCCAGTATCGGGATGCCTCTCCATTAATTCTACAAGTTTTTCAAACTGCTGGTTTGTTGTAACCTTGTTTTTTCTATAAATCTGTACAAAACTCACGATTAAATATTAATTTGAAATAATTTGAAAATATTTATTAACCCGCTCTCCATTTTTCTTTATATATTTTCCAAAATAACAGCAAAAGTGTATATTCGCTATCCAAATACAACTGCTAGTGAGCAGTTGTCAATTTTCGATATTGTAGACAACCAAACTAGCACAGGGTAGTAAATGGTAATGCCACACAAAAGTTGTTATACTATCAATTTCAACTAATAATTTTTGACAGGTTGGGTTGTAATTGATAATACCAAATTACAACTTTTGACAGGTTGGGTTGTAATCGCTAATACCAAATTGCAAAATTTCAACTAAAGTAAAGTTGAGTTGTAAACCGTAATAGGGCCTTTAATCTACTCGTCAATACGCGTCTGTTGATGCCCCACTTTCCCCTTTTGGACCACTACTACCACAAGCTTTAAATAAACTTTGACCCTTAATAACTCTCGTTGTTGTTGTTTGCACCAAAAAAAATTTATATATTTATACTCTGTTTAAAAGTAATCTGGTCACTCGCCACGAATGGTCATATCGCACACTAAATCAAAAAGAGTCACAACTCAAAATCCGAGTAACTTTCAGTTAATTGCTTCTGGATCGCACAAAAGAGATTTGATTTTTAAAAACTTGAAATCACTGTGCTCTTAAAAGAGTAACGATAATAGTCAAAAAGAAAAATATTGTATGTATTGGCTGCCCTACTTTTTATTAGGCAATCTATGCCAAGAAAGCGACCTAAAAAAATTTTGAGTTGTGACTGTTTTTGATTTAGGGTGCGATATGTTGTTGTTGTTGTAGCGCTACTTAGCCCTACCTAGGGAGTCAGTACCTTACCCAGTAGTATCATCAAACTCTTCTAACGGAAGTCCTAGAAACCTAGCGGCTTCGACAGGGGCGGACCAGAGGGATATGGGTGTTAGAAGAGTAGGCTCAGCTGAGCAGACGAAAAGGTGGTTAGTATTATGGGGGGACAAGCCACATCCCGGACAAACATTAGGCAAATCGGGGTTCAGTCTGGATAGGTAAGAGTTTAACCTATTACAATATCCAGACCGGAGTTGGGCCAGTATCACCCTAGTCTCCCTAGGCAGCTCGCGCTCCTCTTCGGCAACGGGTGGTGTTGTTGCCTGAAGAACGGCGTTCACCGGGAGAGAGCCAACATAGGAATTTACCGAATTCGTGTGGATGAGGGTGAGGGCCTGCCGGTACACCTTAGGATCAAACGGCGTGGAAATCAGGTGCCGGATCTCATCGTAGTGTTTGCGTAGATGGCTCCTTATGCTCCTGGGGGGCGGATCCTCGTTGATCAGGCGTCCGTTCGGATGCTGCGGTTTGCAACAGTTGAACAGGAATTGCCTGGTCAACATCTCGCTATGCTCTTTAACGGCGAGCATTTTCGCTTCATTATGTAAGTGATGCTCAGGAGACATAAGAAGACACCCAGTGGCGGTTCGAAGGGCGGTATTCTGGCAGACCTGAAGCCTCGTCCAGTGTGTGTCAGCTAGCCCCGACGACCATATAGGCGTCGCGTAGCTCAGTACCTGCTGACCAATTGCTTTGCATGTAGCTAGTAACGTTCCTTTGTCTTTGCCCCAAGTACTGCCAGCTAGCGACTTGAGGATTTTGTTACGGCTTTGGACTTTATTGACAATTGCGGTAACATGAGCGCCGTATTTGAACATGTTATCAAACGTCACCCCTAAGATTTTGGGGTGTGAGACAGTTGGTAGCTTGACACTATCAACGTAGACGTCTAATTCCATGTTCACATGCGTTGTCCACGTCATAAATAAGGTAGCCGAGGACTTATTCGGTGACAATGCCAGCTTTCTACCAGCGAAAAATTCCGACACGGCTGGGAGGTACGAGTTTATGCGAGCGCAGAGTTCTTCAACGGAGGGGCCTGTTGCCAGTATCGTACAATCATCGGCGTATCAGACGATCGAGACGATAGAGACACCCTCTGGTGGGGGGGAAGTTTCGATATATAATAGTTAAACAGAAACGGGGATAGGACACCTCCCTGTGGCACCCCTTGTTTAACTATTCTGGGTTTTGATCGGGCGCCTCTGACTTCAACAGACGATTGACGGGCCACTCAAGTAGTTGGCAGTCAAACGTTTAAGACAGGGGGGAAGGGACGAATCTTCCAGGTCTTTCAATAGTCGCGCATGTTTGCCCGTGTCAAAATCTTTGGCCAAATCAAGCGCAACTGTGGTTTGGACGCGGTGAAATATGGTAATAAGATAGATTCCAACGCTTTCACTACTGGCGAGAGAAGTGATATCGGGCGATATGACTCCCCTACGGCAGCTGGCTTGCCAGGCTTTAGTAGTGGGACCACCTTTGCCTGTCTCCATCTTTCAGGAATGACAAAGGTGGACAGGGAAAGGTTGAAAATGTGTGTTAGATATCTAATGCCTTCGTCACCGAGGTGTTTTAGCATCAGCATGGAGATGCCATCGGGGCCTATATACTTGGTGTCTTACATCTCCGAATTGCCTGATGTACTTCGGTTGTGGAGATGGCAATGGGCGCATTGCTGTTTTTGGGTTTATGCGCTTCCCTGGTGGCTCGGCGAATCTCTTTGTCCAACGGAGGAGGTGGGGTGCAATGAAGCCATACGCAATAACGCCATATGGCTTTATTTCTCAAACCAAATGGAAATAAGGCCATGTGGCGATATTTCCAATTCGGTTAAATCGCAAAGCGAAATAAAGCCATACCGAAAATTCTCTCAAATAAGTAATAAAGCCATAATATGGAATTACGGAGGTAAAGCTTAAAATAAATGGCAAGCAAGGCGGTATCGCGCCTTGACCAAAAACGAATTAAAGTCAGTGCCGTTAATTCGTATAATATTTTGACTTAAGTTCGTTTTGGACATGCGAATTAATGTCATTGAGGCATTTGGGTTTGAGATTCGACGAATGAGCGCCGCAGGCGAAAATTTGCCTTAGGTCAGATCAACAATTCGGGGCGTGATCCATGGTATTTATGTGCAGAACTCCTTCCCGCATTGGCGGCCTTCGGCCGCGCTTCAAAAAATAACCCTGGGCTACGCCATTCCAGCTCCGGGTGTGTGCCATAGCCGTGGCTACCGCCACGGTGATGTCCTTCCGCGTGCCACGTTTCCCATTTTTTCACTTTTTTGGCTCAGCCTAATGCGGAAAGGAGTTCTGCACATAAATACCATGGATCACGCCCCGAATTGGGGATCTGACCTAAGTCAAAGGTGGAATGTATCACTTCGTCGCTGAAAAGAACAGGTGTACGAGAAATATACTACGATCAGTGAAAGAAGCACAAAGAAGGGGCATTGCTAGTGCAATTTGGTACAATGCGAAGACAGCTCTTAAACATTAGGAAAGAAAGTTACCCAAAAGTTTTTTAAGTTTTTCTTTTCCAATTTGTTAAGTTTACGTTATATGTAAACATTATTAATGACTTGCCGATACTTTATAAAATAGAGGCAAATTTATTACCAATAAATTAATGAAGTTCTGGTTTATTATTTACAGATTTTTATATTTTTCACTAGGCTGGTATCGCGCCGCCCATGTTTTGAAAATGGCAATAAGGCCATACTGGCTGTATTTCCATTAGCAATTGGAAATAGAGCCATATGGCTTTATTTCTCAAACTTATTGGAAATAAAGCCATATGGCTTTATTGCGTATGGCTTCATTGCACCCCACCAACGGAGGATGCATTACAAACTGTCGGCAGAAAGCGCTCGCGCATCGTTTAGGCTTCGACTGAACCTTGTCTGACGACTGAATTTTGTCGTTGGGTTTAGTCGGGTTGGACAAAGATTTCACCGTCGACCATAATTTGCCAACCCCAGCCGAGAGGTTACAAGACCTTAGGTGCTCTTCCCACTTAGCGCGTTTGTGTTTATCTACTAAGCGTCTGATTTCCGCATTAAGATCCCTTATTTGAGGATCCGTAGGGTCAAGGCGTCTAATATGGTCACGTTCATTTTCCAGGGCCGCTGCCTCTGCGGGGAAGAATGGACGTACTTCCTTTATTCTACCTGACGGAATGTGTTGATGGGAGGCTGAAACTAGGGCCATACGAAACGCCTTTTCCCCTTCTCGTACGTCGGACGGGGTGGGGAGAGCAGCGAAGGCGCTCTCTGTAGATGTTAAGAAACTCTCCCAGTCGGCTTTGTTAAAGTTAACAAAGGTGCGATTGTCAGAAGTGACAAAGTCGGTGGGGCGATCGATAGAGAGCACAATGGGTAGGTGGTCCGAAGCAAGCGTCAGCATCGGTCGCCAGTCAACGCAGTTTACAAGACCTGCGCTGACTATGGTGAAGTCCGGCGAGCTAGAGCAGTTTACCGCCACTCTAGTGGGGGCATCCCCATTAACCGTGCAGAACGTAATTGTCTATTTGATCAGCCAGCTCCTGCCCCCTACCATCGGCCTGTAAGCTGGAGTGCCACAGGTCGTGGTGTGCGTTGAAGTCACCAAGGATAACGCGGTTCTCACCCCTGAGTAACGCACGGGACAGCAGGTGACAGGAGGTACATATATATACGTTTATGATTTCCAAGTCGACATCGCCTGACCGGACAACCATACCTTGACGTTCTAAGGTGGTGTCCCTCGGGTCGACGTCAGCCTCAAATACACGATACTGCACAGTTTGGTGCGTGATGAATGCAAGACCACCCCAAGCCCTCTCGCACGATCACAACGGTGTACATTGTACCCGTTGCAGGTCTGAAGAGTTGACCTTCCACCGAGCTTTGTCTCCTGAATCGCTGCGATCTTGATGTTGTGTCGCTTCATGAGGTTTGTAATCTCAACTATTTTACCGGTTAGGCCGTTGCAATTAAATTGCAGGATTGCGAAGTGCGAAGGGGGAGCAGAGTTGATGCTGGGGGTCAGGGACTAATGCGCATGCCTAGGTGGTAGTAGGCTGGGTCGCGCACTACGACGCATTCTTGAAGTCGAAGGAATCGCGTTACCAGAAGGTAGAGGCGAATCAGATGACGTTGAAGGTTGCGTAGCTCGATAGCATGGCGCAACGTACGTATCAGTCCATAAGTTCCTGTTTGCGAGTCTAGAGCATGATGGTTGTGACTTATACTCGTGCTAATGCTGGAAGAAGAGGGGCTGACGGAGGGGGCGGGAGATAGCGGACGCTCAGCATTGCTCAAATCCACTTGGGAAGTGCTACGTAGGGAGTACCTGTGAGCTGCTGTGTGAGATGTTGACGCCTGGGGGCGTGAGCGACCGCTAGGAAAGTCTACTTGCTGATGTGCATTGGTAATGCTAGTCGTGGAGACTGAGGTGACAGAGTCAGACATATGTGGCGGAGCGATACTTGATCGACGACGGCCACGGGACGTCGTAGGACGTGAACAGCAAGGGGCCACAAAAGTTCTATAAAAACTAGCGGGCCTATGTGTAGAGGGATTTAGTCCGGAGCAACTTGTTAGGTGCAACCATCTATTGCAATTGGAGCATTGTACTGAATGCGAGCGTTTCACATAAATTTTCTTCCAGCATATACAGCAGATCCATTCTCTTGGTCCCGGGTTGGATTCAATACCAGCCCGGAGCAGGAGAGTCTTGAGCAGTCCCGCTGCAAGGAGCTGCTCGTAGGATGACATTATTGGGGGGAGGATAACTGACGGTTTAGGCAGGGGGGTAGCGAAATAACAGCCCTTGGTCGGCAAAACCCCGAGTCATTCCGGTACGTAGAACCGGCTGTCGTGGGAATGACGAATGGTCATATCATCAGCTGATATTACGGGACCGATAAATCGTGCCTACACATCATAGTTCGCATTAGCTGTCCATACATACATAAGTATACACAATCTGATATACATGCATATGTACATAATCGAACCATCAAGAATTACAGTAATGTTCTCTCTTATACAAATCTCATGTACTTACAGTATAGCATATTTAAGCGACAATACAATTGTTGGATAAACATATAAACCAGTTTTGACAAGCTGGCTTTGAGTCAGTTGAAAAATAATTCGCGCCTTGAACATACATTTTAATAATTTGTTACGGAATAAAACAGCAATCAGAATATCTGTTGCTAATCGTTTTTCTTTGAGTGTATAGCCTCAACAGTACTAAACATACTCACCTCAATGATATCTATCAATCCTCACCATTTTTTTTTAATTTGGGAGTTGGAACTATTCTGCATTTATACCCCTAGCGGCTTCGACAGGGGTGGACCAGAGGGAAATGGGTGTTAGAAGAGTAGGCTCGGTTGAGCAGACAAAAAGATGATTAGTGTTATGAGGGGACAAGCCGCAAGCCGGACAAACATTCGGCAAGTCGGGGTTCAGTCTGGATAAGTAAGAGTTCACGCTGCTCTTCTGCAACGGGTGGAGTTGTTGCCTGACGAACGGCGTCCCTGGGAGGGAGCCGAATTTACCGAATCGGTGTGGATGAGTGAATGCCTGCTGCCTTCGCTGCTCTCCCCACATCGCCTGGCGTACGAGAAGGGCAAAGGCGTTTCGTATGACCCTAATATCAGCCTCCCATCAACACATTCCGTCAGGTTTAATAAGGGAAGTTCATAAGAAGACATCGAGTGACGGTTCTAAGGGCACTGTTCTGGCGGACCTGAAGCCTCGTCCAGTGGGAGACAGTAAGCCCCGGCGACCATATTGGCATCGCTTAGCTCAGCCCCGGCTGATCAATTGCCTTATAGTAACGTCTCTGCTTATTTATTTCGTGTTCGTACATTCCGCCTCAATCGGATATGAGCGTTTATGTTGGCCATTTGTTAGCTATTAGTAATATGCACTCGCTTCTGCCTGATAAGGATCACCTTATGGTTCTTGATTACTTCAATTTACCATCAATCAGGTCCGATTCTAACATTTCGACTCCGACCACCCAGTATGGTTTTGTCAGTGCTCTCACTGACATACCTCTACTACAGGTCTACATAAATATCAATAAGCTTCTAACATACCATCAGTCTGGGTTCAGAGTAAAGCGAAGCTGTACTACCACTCTTATATCTGTAGTAGAAAATATCCGTGAGCGAATTGATGAGAACTGCGCTGCTTTCCTAACTCTCCTAGACCACTCTAAAGCTTTTGATTCTGTCGACCACACTTTACTATGTAAAAAGCTGGGAAATTTTTTTAACTTCTCCAGTCACGCTACCGCGCTTATCAACGCCTATCTCAGCGACAGAACTTAGGCAATAAGTGTTGGTGATAGAAAGTCTGACTTCCTAAAGGTTTTAAGAGGTGTTCCACAGGGCTCAATCCTCGGTCCCTTCTTATTTGTTCTATATATAAATGACTTGCCTGGCGTACTTCAGCATTGTGATGTTCACATTTATGCTGATGACGTCCAGTTGTATGCATGTTGTTCTTGTGATCACCTTAGTTTGTGTATAAATAATATAAATAATGACGACTCAAATTGGCTTATGGGCTTCCATGAATGGCCTATGTCTAAACCCTAAAAAGTCTAAATGTATTGTCATTCATAGGAAGGCGCTCGAAACTAATGGCCTAGACAATATTATTTTTGATAACTCTGTGGTTGAGTATGTCGACACAGCAAAGAACCTAGGAGTAATTTTTAACAAAACATTGACATGGAAAGACCACATTTTTAGTACGGTAGGAAAAGTGTACGGAATGCTTGTTGGGATATGGGTGTTAGAAGAGTAGGCTCAGCTGAGCAGACGAAAAGGTGGTTAGTATTATGGGGGGAGAAGCCACATGCCGGACAAACATTAGGCAAGTCGGGGTTCAGTCTGGATAGGTAAGAGTTTAACCTATTACAATATCCAGACCGGAGTTGGGCCAGCATCACTCTAGTCTCCCTAGGCAGCCCGCGCTCCTCTTCGGCAACGGGTGGAGTTGTTGCCTGAAGAACGGCGTTCGCTGGGATAGAGCTGACATAGGAATTTACCGAATTGGTGTGGATAAGGGTCAGGGCCTGCCGGTGCACCTTAGGATCAAACGCCGTGGAAATCAGGTGCCGGATCTCATCGAAGTGTTTGCGTAGGTGGCTTCTTATTCTCCTGGGGGGCGGATTTTCGTTGACCAGGCGTCCGTTCGGGTGCTTCGGTTTGCAACAGTTGAACAGGAATTGCCTGGTCAGCATCTCGCTATGCTCTTTAACGGCGAGCATTTTCGCTTCATTGTGAAGGTGGTGCTCAGGAGATATAAGAAGACACCCAGTGGCGGTTCGAAGGGCGGTATTCTGGCAGACCTGAAGCCTCGTCCAGTGTATGTCAGCTAGCCCCGACGACCATGCGTTAGCGTGCACTGCTAACAACAACAACAACAACCATATAGGCGTCGCGTAGCTCAGTACCGGCTGACCAATTGCTTTGTATGTAGCTAGTAACGTTTCTTTGTCTTTGCCCCAAGTACTGCCAGCTAGCGACTTGAGGATTTTGTTACGGCTTTGGACTTTATTGACAATTGCGGTAACATGAGCGCCGTATTTGAACATGTTATCAAACGTCACCCCTAAGATTTTGGGGTGTGAGACAGTTGGTAGCTTGACACTATCAACGTAGACGTCTAATTCCATGTTCACATGCGTTGTCCACGTCGTAAATAAGGTAGCCGAGGACTTATTCGGTGACAATGCCAGGTTTCTACCAGCGAAAAATTCCGACACGGCTGGGAGGTAAGAGTTTATGCGAGAGCAGAGTTCTTCAACGGAGGGGCCTGTTGCCAGTATCGTACAATCATCAGCGTATGAGACCATCGAGACACCCTCTGGTGAGGGGGGAAGTTTCGATATATAATAGTTAAACAGAAACGGGGATAGGTCACCACCCTGTGGCACCCCTTGTTTAACTATTCTGGGTTTTGATCGGGCGCCTCTGAATTCAACCGAGGATTGACGGCCACTCAGATAGTTGGCAGTCCAACGTTTAAGACAGGGGGGAAGGGACGAATCTTCCAGGTCTTTCAATAGTCGCGCATGGTTGACCGTGTCAAAAGCTTTGGCTAAATCAAGCGCAACTAGCACTGTCCTGTGGTTTGGTCGCTTTTGGTTTAGTCCGTCCCATATCTGAGTGGTAATGGCGTTCAGCGCGGTGGTGGTGCTGTGGTTTTTGCGGAAACCATGCTGATGTTCGGCGAGTCGCAAGTTAGCGGTGAAATATGGTAATAAGATAGATTCCAACACTTTCACTACTGGCGAGAGAAGTGATATCGGGCGATATGACTCCCCTACGGCAGCTGGCTTGCCAGGCTTTAGTAGTGGGACCACCTTGGCCTGTCTCCATCTTTCAGGAATGACAAAAGTGGACAGAGAAAGGTTGAAAATGTGTGTTAGATATCTTATGCCTTGTTGTTGTTGTTGTTGTTGTTGTAACACTACGTTGCCCTGCCTAGGTAGTCAGTATCAACCTTACCCAATATTGTCATCGAACTCTTCTAACGGAAGTCCTAGAAACATAGCGGCTTCAACAGGGGAGGACCAGAGGGATATGGGTGTTAGAAGAGTAGGCTCGGATGAGCAGACAAAAAGATGGTTAGTAGTATGGGGGGACAAGCCGCATGCCGGACAAACATTAGGCAAGTCGGGGTTCAGTCTGGATAGGTAAGAGTTTAACCTATTACAATATCCAGACCGGAGTTGGGCCAGCATCACCCTAGTCTCCCTAGGCAGCTCGCGCTCCTCTTCGGCAACGGGTGGTGTTGTTTCCTGAAGAACGGCGTTCACCGGGAGAGAGCCAACATAGGAATTTACCGAATTCGTGTGGATGAGGGTGAGGGCCTGCCGGTGCACCTTAGGATCAAACGGCGTGGAAATCAGGTGCCGGATCTCATCGTAGTATTTGCGTAGATGGCTCCTTATGCTCCTGGGGGGCGGATCCTCGGTGATCAGGCGTCCGTTCGGATGCTGCGGTTTGCAACAGTTGAACAGGAATTGCCTGGTCAACATCTTGCTATGCTCTTTAACGGCGAGCATTTTCGCTTCATTATGTAAGTGATGCTCAGGAGACATAAGAAGACACCCAGTGGCGGTACGAAGGGCGGTATTTTGGCAGACCTGTAGCCTCGTCCAGTGTGTGTCAGCTAGCCCCGGCGACCATATAGGCGTCGCGTAGCTCAGTACATATTCGACTACTTTTATCTAAAGCGTACTTAATACCTACGCTGCTCTATGGTTGTGAGATTTATTCTAACTGTGAATATGTGAGCAAAAAGAAACTAAATGTTGTTTACAACAACATTGCTAGATGTGTACATATACGGTTTAGACAGACTTGGCCACGTCTTTTACTACGCTGAAAAGTTGCTAAACATCTCTTTCGACAATCTTTTAAAAGTCAGAACGCTGACCACACTACACAAAATAATATACACGAAGGAACCTTCTTACTTAGATCAAAGGCTTGACTTTCTGCATTCGACTCGGTCTGTGGCTCTCACACACGTTATATGTACATATATCGTTTGCGAACGTCTGAACGCCAATTTTTCATCACATCGGTACGTCATTGGAACTCTCTACCAAACCGATTTAGGACTATAAGCAATGCACTGCTTTTCAAGAAAAGTTTAATATGTTTTTATAACCGCTCCTAGTTTTTGCTCTCATTGATAACTTTACTTACATTCCTACTTGCCCTTTTCTATTTTTTTTTTTATTCTTTTTTCTATTATTACTTTCTCTTAAATCATCTCCTCAACTTGTCCTTAACTCTTTAACAACTCTTCGAACTCTTGTTATTATATTAAGCTCTTTTAGACTAAGTTTTTATTTTAATATTGTTTTTCTTTCTTATAATTGTTATTACTTAATTTTATACATGACTGGTACTGTAAAATAATTTTGTAAAAATTGTTGTGCCAGGAAAATATTCAATATAAATACAAATACCAAATACAACGTTTAAAATTCTAAAAATAATTTGTTGGACTTAGAGTTGGTTGATAGCTCGCTCAGGTCCATCCCTTGCACCCCACGCTTGAGATTATCCTCGATTCTGTACAACATAACATTTATTATTCGGAAATGTGCTCTCGCTCTCATATGGGTGTTTCCATGAGAAGGTCAACCACGACTGAAAAAATTATATGACCAGAAAATGGGTTTTAAGACGAATTATTAAGGGAAAAGGAATTGAATTTTTATAAAATGGAAGTATTTACAGCTTGTTGGTATCTTAAAACTCATAAACGGAAGCGTAAAACTGAGATTTTCTTCAACTCAGTTTTCGCAAATTGAATCAACTATTTTCTCTTCCGAATTACTTAAATTAAGAGATTTGAAGTAGTGCAAATACATTTTAAAATTAAATTAACAATACCAACTACTTACAAAAATGAGAAAAAGAGAAGTTTGAACTCGAATAACGGTATTTTTTTAATTTACTTTTGATAGTATACCTTTGTCGCGTACGTTATGCAAAAACATTATTTGTCTATATCATTTGTGTATTGAGTCGCAAGTAATAGAGATTACAACTCCAAATCAAGAGATCTTCTAGTTAAATATATTCGCTGAAATTTTCTTTTGAATCGAAGTAATAAAAATTGTATTACCCTTTAAAGTTTGTCGCATACGTTATTTTAAGTATGAATATTTTATTGTAATACATTAAAATCGACGTTAAAAGCAATTTTTTCAATAACATTATCCTGAATACATAGGTGCAGTTTAAAAATAAGTTTATTTTAACAAGCATCCCTTATTTTGTAAATAAATTTAGCTGCAAATATTTTGGATGGAATTTCTTTGCCACCTCGCATGGCAAAGGCGCTGTGGATGGAATAGGTGTTGTTATAAAGAGAAAGGTGTGGCAAGTAGTAAAAGCTAATAATATAATTTTACCAGATGCTTTTTCATTTTATAAATGCGCTTGAGAATATATCGATATATTCGTCGACAGTCAACATACATATAAATACTGCTCGAACGGCATACTCCTTACGAGAAAATATTAGAGTTTATGTAAATATATAAAGAATGTATATCAACAAATACATATGTTATGAATTCGATTTTATTTTCACTATCATATAGTTTTTATAATAAGAATACATATTTATTTTGTTTCCTAATTAAAGTGTAAATTTCAAACAAAAAACATTTTATCAGGAACCGAAAATAATTGTTATTTTTTTCTTTCAGAATTCACATTATCATCAGATTTATTTTATTTTAGTCATCGTAACCAATATAAATGAGAGATTTATTTTTTGGTTACGAATAACCCTTATCGCAAGTAATAAATTTTTTGGTTATCGGTGACCCACTCGACAGCAAACTATTTTTGCTGAATAGTGGTAAATTTTTCCTCGAGGAACTTGCAGACATTGGTCATGCCACTCCAGCAACTCAAGTTGTTTTATATTGTTTGAATTTGTTTGCTACCGATAACCAAAAAAATTATGTTACTTACAATAATCGTTATTGTTAACCAAAAAATGTTTCTCTCATTTATAATGGTTATGTTGACCAATATAAAATATGTCTTACGGTAATGGTTAATTATAACCAATATTTGAATACATCAGTATTAATGGTTAAATCATATTTCTTATAACAGTTACGTCCCTGCATTTTATTATTAATATACTAGAAAAATTGTCGCATACGTTATGTCGCGTACGTTATTTAGTTTTTTTTTTTTAAATAATAATATAAAGAGACGATTTCTCTTTAAATATGAGAGGATTGTAAAGGTGCATTATTTAGCTTAGGTTACGAATAATCAAAGAAATTAAGAACTGGCTTGATTCGCAGACTTTCGCATATGGGTGTTTCCCCCGGAGGGTCCACCGCGAACAAAATATAAAATGTTGGCAAAACAATTTTTTTATAATTTTTATAGCAAAAAGAGATGTCAAGTTATCATGATCAAATAATATTTTTAGCGTAGTAGATTTACAGGTATAAAAAAAATTCTTTGAAAGTTTAGAATAGGGATTTCCTACTATTTCCTAATTTTTAATAAACTTTGCTCTTAATTATTTTTATTCAGGAGTGATGTCCTGTTTGCATGAATACCCCTAAATACAAGGTACATTTATACTTTATTTAAGAAAAATACAATGAATTGCAACAAAGGTTAGATAACGGTAATTTTCTAATTGACTTTTATTGATGTGCTAATGTAACGTACGTACCCTTAAAACTATATTTTTGCTTCTTACGTCTGTTTTAACGTGTGGAAAATAGTGAAAAGAGGAACACAAAGTTAGTTTATAACGCAGAGTCGGAAAAGAAAATTAATGAAGAAATTTTTTTTTAAATAATATTATTTTTGGCCTACTAAAGTTTGTCGTGCAACGTACCCCAATTCAGAATTTGCGCTTAAAATTTTTTAATTTATCGTGTACATTAGAGCATATTAATAAACATTGTTGAAAAAGTTCTCCGAGCTTCAAATATCTAGCATAGGAAGATTTTTAATATAGGATACAATTTTTTTCATACATTTTTCGTATTTCTTGAAAACCTCAAAAAAATACAGGATTTCCAAATTCAAACTACTTATTACTATAGGGATAAAGAAAAAACCAGTAAGTGTTATACCATTTTGGAATCTTTATTTAACAGGTAAGTTTTCAAAGTAGTTTATAAAACTAGTCTGGTATAAATTTTATTCACCAAGCCTACTCAAATGTAGGGCTACTAATTGGGCCAGGGTCCATTTTTAAAGTTTGTCTTAGTTTTTAAAAGTTTTAAGGATGATTACGAACATTCTTTTGGACTTTCTAAATACAAGGATATAAGGAGATAAAAACGCAGCAAACAGAACCACAAAATCTTCTCATTTTTGTAGGCGGCATGAAAAAAAACGAGCAAGGGTCGAAATTTCTCAAAATTATGAAAATTGTGAAAAATCTCGAAAACCGTGAACATTTTACCTAGCTTTTTTTCTTTTGTTTAATAGACAATCGAGTGGCCTATAACCAGCTAAAAGGTATTTTTGAATTTCTAGACACTCTGTATGGCGTCCTGTTTTTGTAACGCAACGTGTGTAACGCGACGTTTCTTTTAATATTGTATATAAAAAAATCGAAGAAGTATATTCGAGGAAAAAAGAAGTCTTTTGTTGAAGAAAATCAATCTGGTTAAACTGTTCTAAGTTACATTAAAAAATGTTTTCATTATTCGCAGAATTTTGCGTTTTTGTTAATGCATCTAAAAAAAACTTCTGTTTTTGTCACGCAACGAATCAGTGTTTGTTTGTTTATATCTTCGAGAAAGATTTCTCCACAGATCTCTAATTTTGGCTATATATAGTGCTTAGGAAGACTTATTCATAGACTATATTCAAAGTCAGGAAATTTAAGCGATTCGGTAATTTTCTTCACGTTGAATCCGTACGAATGTAGCGTGCGTCATCTGGGAAATGCCCATATATGTATGTGCACAATATAAGCAATTCCGTTTTTGTCGCGTAAGTTATCACCTCATTTTGAACGGATATTTTAGACACCAAAGCTTTCATTTCGGATATTTTAGACACCAAAGCTTTTTCCAAACATACTTCTTTTTAATTGCAACGTAACTGTATTTTTATTTTCCCGAAAACTCGTTTTATGTGAGATTTATATTACTCCAAAAGTGTACGAATGTCGCATACGGCTGCATGGAAACACCCATATGAGATTTTTACAAGGGGAATTTTGATTTACGTGTCGATTCTGAGCGTAACCGGAAATTTTGTACCCAGAAGATTATCTAACCGAAAATCGTAACCGTTCGCAACGCGGTTTATGTACCCACGATTCTAGCGCGCATAGTAACGAAGTCAAAAACAAACCTCTCTGAAGTTGGCAAGACAACTTTTACGTAGCAAAAAAATATCTATTGGATAATTTGCCGTAAATTAGCCGTAAATTATCCGTGGAACAAAAAAATTTGCCGCGCCCATATATTGGAAAATATATATACATATATTCACATGAAGTTAGCGTGCCACCTTGAAAGTCCACCTTAGACCAGTGTTTGAATTGCTGACTGAAAATTAGCAAAAGCAGTGTAATATGACTATTTCATTTCAGTTTCACAGTCATTTGTTTTGGTAACGACTACGACTGTGGCTATGACTACGAAAATGATCGCAGTCGAATGTAAGTAAACAAGCAACCACCAAAAATGGACACAACTGCTTTGCTGGCGACTAAGAACGACGCGCAAGCATAAGTCGGTTGCCGAAGCTGTTTGCTTATAGATAACTGTTAACTTAAGCTATTGCTTCGTTTTGATGCGTAGTCAATGCACTAGTTAAAAAAACATTTTGCAAATGCTTCAGTTGATTTGTCGCCGTTGTACCTAATGCTTTGTTAGTTAAATTCGTTATGGCTCCGCGATTAAATAAAAGTTTAATTTTTGAACATTTTCTTGTAAAAGAGGAAGACGATGTGGCCATATGTACACTCTAATCAACGAACAAGTAAACATAATATAGATAGATGTACATTGTACATACATACATATATGTATGTATATGTCAATACATGCAAAAAAGGGTGAAACTGCGGTTAATACGAAGCCAATTGTAGCTAAAGAGTAGTTAATTGTAGTCGTTCCTATTTGCAGCAGTAGTTTTCCCAATGCTTTGACTACGCATCAAAACAAAGCAACAGCTCAAGCTTAGACACCAGCTAGGAAAACAATTCTTGCACCTGAATTTGCCGTAAATTAGCCGTAGATAACTGGCATATTTAAAAAATTTAAAAAAAAAAAACTTTTTATTTTGGTGGTGCACCGCCAACTTCATATGAAGTTAGCGTGCCACTTTTGGGAAACTGTCTTAGACACCAGCCAGGAAAAAAATTCTTACGTCCAAATTTGCCGTAAATTAGCCGTAAACTACCTGCAAAATAAAAAAAATTTGTCGCGCCTTTATTTTAGAAAAAAAAATTTTTTTTTGGTAGTGCACCGCCAACTTCATATGAAGTTAGCGTGCCACTTTTGGAAAGCTATCTTAGACAACAGCTAGGAAAAAAATTCTTACGTCTAAATTTGCCGTAAATTAGCCGTAAACTCTCTGCAAAATAAAAAAAATTTCCGCGCCTTTATTTTAGAAAAAAAAAAAATTTTTTTTTGGTAGTGCACCGCCAACTCTATGAAGTTAGCGTGCCACTTTTGGAAAACTGTCTTAGACACCAGCTAGGAAAAAAATTCTTACGTCTAAATTTGCCGTAAATTAGCCGTAAACTATCTGCAAAATAAAAAAATTTGCCGCGCCTTTATTTTAGAAAAAAAAATTTTTTTTTGGTAGTGCACCGCCAACTCCATATGAAGTTAGCGTGCCACTTTTGGAAAACTGTCTTAGACACCAGCTAGGAAAAAAATTCTTACGTCTAAATTTGCGGTAAATTAGCCGGAAAATAAAAGAATTTGCCGCTTTATATCTAATTAATTGTAATTTTTATTTGTAAATTATTTTTATACAAAAATTCGTTTTATTTCTTTTAAGTTATTGAATGGTTTTTTTGACATAAAACAATAGCTTTGGCTTTAGGGATGTCGTTGGTTTTATTTTCTGTTCCTTTTCGGCCATGTCGTCGTACAACATCCAGCAACCGCCCCTTAAGCAAACAGCAGTATAGTGCCCGATTTCGTTTGGACTGCGTTGTATTTCGGAGCCTTCGTAAGCTATTAGCCCAGTTAAATAAAATGAGTTGCCATTTTCGCCTTTAATCCGCTTTGGAGGGTATATACAATCCATTTTCACTAAGAGAATAAATCTCGAAGCAAATTATGATTCCTTCAAGGAGAGTAAATATATAATATTAAATTAGGGACGAAAAAAGTTTTTTTCTCCAGGATCGAAATTCTAGCTACAGAAAATATTTCTGCTTCCGAAAAGTACAGTAAAAATCCAGACTTTAAAGTTTGTTACAGAATTTACCGTATTTAAAGACATTTTAAAAAACTTTTTAATTTTAAGTCCAAAATACCAAATTTGTATGTTACCTACTAGGTACTATATTTATTTCACTTACCATATTCAATGTCCATTTCCATGGCTGCACCACATGCACATATCCTCAACATTTGTTTTCGGATTAATTGGAATAGCTTGTTCGTGAATAGTGCATTTCTTTGCGTTATGTATGACGCGAAATAATCATCCTCCCGATTAGAGCAATTTTGTGTGCACTTCATTGTCTTTTTAAAAGATGGAAATTTATTGAATATTTGCTCCTGCAGAATATTCACAGAAGTAGCACAATTGATTATATTTGGGCTCGGTCCTAAAGTGGCTTCATTTTGTATGCAGTGCTTGAGTAGAATTTTTCCTCTTTCTAAATAGCAGTGAGCGGAAATTCCTTTATAAATGACCAGATTTATAGGTTTAAGGAAGTCATTTTCTACATTGTCTCTTAAAAAATTTCGAACAGCCTCGTAATCAACAGCTGCCGCTATCATAATTTGAATTATGCTATCCAGACCACAAGTAAATTTAAAATGGTATAGCTTCTTGTCAATTTTCACAAATTTTAACTGCATACATTATCCGTTTTTGAACACAGGAATGCTTCGTGCATCAGAATTGAATGCTAATACATCCGCAATCCTTCTCGGGCTATCTCCTAGGTATAGGTTTTGGGTCCGTTGTTTTTTATCTCTCTGCATGTCCTTTACTGCCAATCCCTTGTGATTTTCAATTTCATTTAATGCCACCTTGTATGGCAAACTGGCACTTTTAAAACAAAGCAAGCAAATCCTTCTTTCATCGTCTCCTGGGTCATCATATATTATTGAACAACATTCGTCCCGGTGAATTTTACTTTCACATATTATACATCGTAGATTAGGTGTCGATGAAGCCCCACAAATGCAATCATATTCCTGTTTTATTAGTTTCAGTGGGGACCGCACCGATTGCATTCTCGTTGAAATAGTGTTTTCAAGACTTCCTGGGCTAGTTTTTACATCTACTTTTTTATTCAAATTGTCGGATATATCCATTGGCTCAGTAGTGACTGTTTCAATATCTGCTGACACATCCATTGATTCGTCAATTTTGCTTTCATTGGAGGTTTCCGCATTTTCATTTATATCTGATAGGATTCTTAGACGTCCCTCATAGTAATCTATCATTTTTTCTACGGTTTCATCAACCCTAGTTACTTTTCCTTTTTTCTGCAAAACTCCATGCTTAATTTTGCGAAATTCGTTTTCAACTGCTGCACTAGAGCTAGGCCGGCTATTCTCAAATTTTGTATTAAAAATGGATGTCCACAAAGGAATATGTTTGCATTCATAAATTAGTTTTTCCGCGATTTTTTTATCTGCGTGAGCATTTTCGTGATCACCTTCTTCATTCTCTAATTGAAGTTCTATTTTCTTTTTTATATTCTCAGCCCAAGGCTGCCACTTAGTAGACAAGGTTCTTGAATAAGTGCACTTTTTTGATTTGACTGCATGGATGTTTCCAACTTCCTCTCTTTCCGAATCAATTTCACCCTCTGTATCTGATCGTTCCAGTTGCGCATCTCTGAACAATTTCTCGTACTCAACGTAATCAGCAGTAATCATGAGTTTCAGTTCATTTTTACTAATTGAGCCGGTTATTTTGAAAGTGGTTCAAGTCCATTTTTAAAAAAAATTTATTTGATGATGACAATAGTTACAGCCATACACAATCTTTTCTTTTATAAACAATTTAAGTCTAATATTATTAAAATCGCTATGATTTGGGGCAATTGAAAATTGGCTAGTTAACGAAACGAAAAAAAATGTATTTTGAAAGTGGTTTAAGTCCACTGAAAAACAAAACTTGCATATGGAATGTCTTATGGTACAAAATTCCCCACAAATGCATCATTGCACAGTACAGCAATAAAATTCACTACAAAGCAGTAAAATTTATAACGGGAAAAATTACATAAATAAATACGTTACATAAATAAAAATCTATATCTAAATTAAAAGCTTCCGTATTTATTTTCAAACTGTTACATTCGTACCAATCGGGTTAGGGGGTTACAATATACCCGTGGTTGGTATGGCTGTCGTAAAATGCGACTAAAATCCACGATTTAACCTGCTGGCGCTGTCCGACGGGAATATTCCTTTTGCTAATTCCTACTGCAAATTGTGCGCCGCAACATAAAAAGACCCCAATGAAACTCAACAGATTTGTTGGTAGGTTAAAACCGTTCATACGGTTAATGGCATTTAAGTATTGCATTCATCTGCATTAAAAATAAGGTATTTACGATTTCTGTTATTTAATTTCATCAAAGTAGTATCAAAACCGATTTGATATACAATTCCTTTGGGTAATTTGACTAATGTTATTGTGAAAGTATGTTGTTTGCTTGTCAAACCCATGTAATAATTTTATTTTACTCATATAAAGGTAGTGGAGTAATTTTAAGTAAAATAATTGACTTACAATCATTTGAGTAAAGAACACGAAGTGGACTTATACTCCTTTTGATAAACAAAAAAGTGATTTTATTAATTTTGAAAGTGGTTTAAGTCCATTCGAGGTTCTGAAATACATCTTATTTTTCTAGTAAAGTTTATAAAACGTATTACATTATATATTCTAACATGTGTACGGCCGCAAAGCCATGAAAACAACTTGATACCTGTTAACAATATTTTTGAAACAATGCAAACGCAAACCCTTAAATATCTCAGTTCAAGAACAAATGGACTTGAACCACTTTCAAAATAACCGGCTCAATTTCGCATTTAGTTTTGGCTCCGTTTTTCAAACAACCGTCTGTTTCAGTCAGAGAAACAATGAGCAGTTTTTTGATGATATTTTTCGCATCGTCCACTGTCTTGCAGGTAACCAATTTTCCAATGCAAGCCAAATAAAAAACCTTGATTCTTTTAGTTTTGTTACTTAAGAATGTTGCCCAAATTTTCATATAATGAGCAACATCTATACTAACTAATTTCTCCTTTTCCATGAAACTCCGATTTTCAAAAAAGGCATCACAATATTCCTCAATCGTGCGATATTGCGTAAACGTGCTGATTGAGGCTGTGAGAAGTGCTCTAGAAGAGTCACAGACCTGAAAATACATGCGGCTTCAGTTATACGTACACACATGTATATCTTTGATAAACATTTACCCAGCACATTATGGTGGGTTGCTTTGGTAACTATATTGTATTCTATTGAATAAAAGGAGTAAACATACCACTTGCTTGGGAATGTTTGCTCCAGCTTGTACCATACGTAGCTGCATTGTTTGAATGCTAACAGTATCCTGCCTTTCTGTTATACCAGAACATACAGCATATTGTACAACTTTATAATTTATAACTCCAATATGAAGATACAAACTGTGTGATTTCTGATGTGGAATCTAGAATTAACAGTACCAGATCAGAGTAAAGATTCCAGAGTTTCAAATGGAAGTTTGAAAAGAAATATACGAAAAACGGATCACAACCAATATGCTGAATAACATTCATCCCTTTGGCTCTTCTCTTCAATATGCACAAAGCTTGAATTGATTTTCAATTTTATTCGTAATTTTATTATTTTGCACTAGAAAAAAAATTTTTTTTTCTAAAATAAAGGCGCGGCAAATTTTTTTTATTTTGCAGATAGTTTACGGCAAATTTAGACGTAAGAATTTTTTTCCTAGCTGTTGTCTGAGATAGTTTTCCAAAAGTGGCACGCTAACTTCATATGAAGTTGGCGGTGCACTACCAAAAAAAATTATTTTTTTTTTAAAATAAAGGCGCGGTAAATTTTTTTATTTTGCAGATAGCTTACGGCTAATTTACGGCAAATTTAGACGTAAGAATTTTTTTCCTAGGTGTTGTCTAAGACAGTTTCCCAAAAGTGGCACGCTAACTTTATATGAAGTTAGGCGGTGCACCACCAAAAAAAAAAAAGTTTTTTTTTTTTTAAATTTTTTTAATTTACGGCAAATTATCCAATAGATATTTTTTTGCTACGTAAAAGTTGTCTTGCCAACTTCAGAGAGGTCAAAAACAAACAATGCGCAAAAGAGAATAAAATGCAAACGAACTTCGCGTAAAAAAGTGCTTATATTGTTTATTAATTCTTGTGAACTAGTATGTGTACAAATTTTGTGGCATTTTCTGTCCACAAAAATATTTACAAAACACGGGCCATACAGCATGGAGGGAATGTTTTTGGTATGGGTTCAGCCTGGATAGGTAAGAGTTTAACCTGTTAGAATATCCAGACCGAAGTTGTACCAGCATGACTAGTCTCAATCGGAAGGACAGGTTCTTCCTCAGCGAGACCAGGTGGTTGAATGTCTATAACGGAATTCACAGGCCGAGATCTGAGGGATCTGTTTACCGACTCAGTTTGGAGGGCATTAGGGCTGTGGTTACCCAGATCAAACGGCAAGAAGATACGATGCCGAAACTCATCATAGTGCTTTCGGAGATGTTTCCTTATGTATCTGGGGGTATCTTGCCCCAACTGCGTAGTCCGCGTAGTGAACAGAGTCGCAGTTGATTTAGTCGGAGATAGGGTCAGATTTCGCTCGGTGAAGAAGCTGGAAAGGTCTCGGAAGTAACTGTTTAGTCGGGTACACAGTTCGTCGATGGAAGGGCCTTGCGCATGAAACGATGGAGACTGCCCCTGGTGGCGGAGGAAGTCTCGAAATGTAGAAATTAAACAGAGGGGAAAGAACACCAGCCTGTGGAACCCCTTCTTTAATTCTCCTTGTTCTAGATGTCTAGACTTCTCGTTTCTAAATTTTGCTGACGCTCGTCGACCGGGTAGTTAGCGGTCCACCTTTTCGACAGGTCAAATGCCACGAGCTTCAACCATAGTTGATCTGCGTTGTAATGGCATTCAAAACGGATGCTGTGCTGTGACATTTACGGAAGCCATGTTGGTGATTGGCCAATCGCAGATTTGCAACTTCACTACCGGCGAGAGGAGAGATATCGGACGATAAGAATCTCCTTCATTTGCCGGCTTCCCAGGTTTTAAAAGGAAAACCACAGTCGCATGATCCAGATATCTGGTATGACGAATGTGGTCAGTGAGAGGTTGAATAGAGCCGCTAAATACTTGTGCCCCTCGTGGCTGAGGTGTTTCAGCATCTTCATGGCCAGTCTGCAAAAATAATGGTACAATAGTTATAAGTGCTAATACAGCCACCGATAAAGATTAAATTAAAAATGCTTTGGCAGATAAGTTACACTGTGTGACACGAAAAAAAACCCTGGGAAGTGATACCATTTTTCTTGTAGGTCTTGAAATTCTAAGAACTACTGCATATAAGATTTTTCGCGTACAGCTCCAAATCGTGAGTTACGGGTAAAAAACCGGTTTTTTTTACCTTTTGACACTTATGAGCTCATAACTAGTTTGACTGTTAACTGATTTGGATTTTCTCTCCAGATCTTATAAGAAGAGATTTTGACCTTTCCAATGATATATATAATGACTGGGAAAACATAAGCCAACTGTCAGAATTTCTCCAACCAACAAATATTTTTTAACCTTTTTTCGGGTTTCGTCAACTTTGGTGCTGTCTGTATGCACTAAATTATATAAAGACTATACCAACCGTGAACTACATCTAAAGTGGAATTTAATTGTGAGTGTAATGAGTGTTAATTTTTTTATATACGTTGAAAACTGCCTTAGGTATTTACATTTTCTTGAAAGTAAAGTGAAAAAAAGTACTTTTATTTTTTCAAAATTACTCAGAAATATTTACTTGGCCTTTTGTTGTCTCAGTTTACAAACACACTTTGCAGACTAATATGGCTTTAACTTATGTAAGTACCATTCGATTTTAAACCTTTTGCCAGTATTCCCGAGATTGAGTGAGGCTAAAATAAAAGCAGGTTATAATTTGTGTGTCCCAACATCTTGCCCTTTTTAAAGCATTTATCCCTTTTTATTCATTAAAGGCGTCTTCATTGGACCACAAATTTCAAAAGTTATGAAGGATCTAGAGTTTACGAACAAGCTAAGCTCAGTCGAAAAACGTGCTTGGAAGAGTTTTAAAGAATTATGAAGCAATTTTTTGGGAAATCATATGAAGAAATAGTTAAAGAATTTTTGGATGCGTATGCTGAAATGGGTTGCAACATGTCCATAAAGGTTCATTTTCTGCATTCGCATTTGAACTTTTTCCCAGAAAATCTAGGTCAGTTCAGTGATGAACAGGGTGAACACTTCCATCAAGAAATTGCCTTGATTCTTTTAGTTTTGTTACTTAAGAATGTTGCCCAAATTTTCATATAATGAGCAACATCTATACTAACTAATTTCTCCTTTTCCATGAAACTCCGATTTTCAAAAAAGGCATCACAATATTCCTCAATCGTGCGATATTGCGTAAACGTGCTGATTGAGGCTGTGAGAAGTGCTCTAGAAGAGTCACAGACCTGAAAATACATGCGGCTTCAGTTATACGTACACACATGTATATCTTTGATAAACATTTACCCAGCACATTATGGTGGGTTGCTTTGGTAACTATATTGTATTCTATTGAATAAAAGGAGTAAACATACCACTTGCTTGGGAATGTTTGCTCCAGCTTGTACCATACGTAGCTGCATTGTTTGAATGCTAACAGTATCCTGCCTTTCTGTTATACCAGAACATACAGCATATTGTCCAACTTTATAATTTATAACTCCAATATGAAGATACAAACTGTGTGATTTCTGATGTGGAATCTAGAATTAACGGTACCAGATCAGAGTAAAGATTCCAGAGTTTCAAATGGAAGTTTGAAAAGAAATATACGAAAAACGGATCACAACCAATATGCTGAATAACATTCATCCCTTTGGCTCTTCTCTTCAATATGCACAAAGCTTGAATTGATTTTCAATTTTATTCGTAATTTTATTATTTTGCACTAGAAAAAAAATTTTTTTTTCTAAAATAAAGGCGCGGCAAATTTTTTTTATTTTGCAGATAGTTTACGGCAAATTTAGACGTAAGAATTTTTTTCCTAGCTGTTGTCTGAGATAGTTTTCCAAAAGTGGCACGCTAACTTCATATGAAGTTGGCGGTGCACTACCAAAAAAAATTATTTTTTTTTTAAAATAAAGGCGCGGTAAATTTTTTTATTTTGCAGATAGCTTACGGCTAATTTACGGCAAATTTAGACGTAAGAATTTTTTTCCTAGGTGTTGTCTAAGACAGTTTCCCAAAAGTGGCACGCTAACTTTATATGAAGTTAGGCGGTGCACCACCAAAAAAAAAAAAGTTTTTTTTTTTTTAAATTTTTTAATTTACGGCTAATTTACGGCAAATTATCCAATAGATATTTTTTTGCTACGTAAAAGTTGTCTTGCCAACTTCAGAGAGGTCAAAAACAAACAATGCGCAAAAGAGAATAAAATGCAAACGAACTTCGCGTAAAAAAGTGCTTATATTGTTTATTAATTCTTGTGAACTAGTATGTGTACAAATTTTGTGGCATTTTCTGTCCACAAAAATATTTACAAAACACGGGCCATACAGCATGGAGGGAATGTTTTTGGTATGGGTTCAGCCTGGATAGGTAAGAGTTTAACCTGTTAGAATATCCAGACCGAAGTTGTACCAGCATGACTAGTCTCAATCGGAAGGACAGGTTCTTCCTCAGCGAGACCAGGTGGTTGAATGTCTATAACGGAATTCACAGGCCGAGATCTGAGGGATCTGTTTACCGACTCAGTTTGGAGGGCATTAGGGCTGTGGTTACCCAGATCAAACGGCAAGAAGATACGATGCCGAAACTCATCATAGTGCTTTCGGAGATGTTTCCTTATGTATCTGGGGGTATCTTGCCCCAACTGCGTAGTCCGCGTAGTGAACAGAGTCGCAGTTGATTTAGTCGGAGATAGGGTCAGATTTCGCTCGGTGAAGAAGCTGGAAAGGTCTCGGAAGTAACTGTTTAGTCGGGTACACAGTTCGTCGATGGAAGGGCCTTGCGCATGAAACGATGGAGACTGCCCCTGGTGGCGGAGGAAGTCTCGAAATGTAGAAATTAAACAGAGGGGAAAGAACACCAGCCTGTGGAACCCCTTCTTTAATTCTCCTTGTTCTAGATGTCTAGACTTCTCGTTTCTAAATTTTGCTGACGCTCGTCGACCGGGTAGTTAGCGGTCCACCTTTTCGACAGGTCAAATGCCACGAGCTTCAACCATAGTTGATCTGCGTTGTAATGGCATTCAAAACGGATGCTGTGCTGTGACATTTACGGAAGCCATGTTGGTGATTGGCCAATCGCAGATTTGCAACTTCTCTACCGGCGAGAGGAGAGATATCGGACGATAAGAATCTCCTTCATTTGCCGGCTTCCCAGGTTTTAAAAGGAAAACCACAGTCGCATGATCCAGATATCTGGTATGACGAATGTGGTCAGTGAGAGGTTGAATAGAGCCGCTAAATACTTGTGCCCCTCGTGGCTGAGGTGTTTCAGCATCTTCATGGCCAGTCTGCAAAAATAATGGTACAATAGTTATAAGTGCTAATACAGCCACCGATAAAGATTAAATTAAAAATGCTTTGGCAGATAAGTTACACTGTGTGACACGAAAAAAAACCCTGGGAAGTGATACCATTTTTCTTGTAGGTCTTGAAATTCTAAGAACTACTGCATATAAGATTTTTCGCGTACAGCTCCAAATCGTGAGTTACGGGTAAAAAACCGGTTTTTTTTACCTTTTGACACTTATGAGCTCATAACTAGTTTGACTGTTAACTGATTTGGATTTTCTCTCCAGATCTTATAAGAAGAGATTTTGACCTTTCCAATGATATATATAATGACTGGGAAAACATAAGCCAACTGTCAGAATTTCTCCAACCAACAAATATTTTTTAACCTTTTTTCGGGTTTCGTCAACTTTGGTGCTGTCTGTATGCACTAAATTATATAAAGACTATACCAACCGTGAACTACATCTAAAGTGGAATTTAATTGTGAGTGTAATGAGTGTTAATTTTTTTATATACGTTGAAAACTGCCTTAGGTATTTACATTTTCTTGAAAGTAAAGTGAAAAAAAGTACTTTTATTTTTTCCAAATTACTCAGAAATATTTACTTGGCCTTTTGTTGTCTCAGTTTACAAACACACTTTGCAGACTAATATGGCTTTAACTTATGTAAGTACCATTCGATTTTAAACCTTTTGCCAGTATTCCCGAGATTGAGTGAGGCTAAAATAAAAGCAGGTTATAATTTGTGTGTCCCAACATCTTGCCCTTTTTAAAGCATTTATCCCTTTTTATTCATTAAAGGCGTCTTCATTGGACCACAAATTTCAAAAGTTATGAAGGATCTAGAGTTTACGAACAAGCTAAGCTCAGTCGAAAAACGTGCTTGGAAGAGTTTTAAAGAATTATGAAGCAATTTTTTGGGAAATCATATGAAGAAATAGTTAAAGAATTTTTGGATGCGTATGCTGAAATGGGTTGCAACATGTCCATAAAGGTTCATTTTCTGCATTCGCATTTGAACTTTTTCCCAGAAAATCTAGGTCAGTTCAGTGATGAACAGGGTGAACACTTCCATCAAGAAATTGCTCTGATGGAAACACGATTTGAAGGAAAAAATAAAATAAACTTGGTTTCAGAATATTGCTGGTCATTGCTGCGAGAAACTGATGACGTCGATATAAGAAAAAAACGTTCAAGCAAACATTTTACTGCTTAAGATCCATACATTTTTCTACGACACTTTAATGTATTTAAACAGTCAATTACTCTATGTTTAATATTAGTTGTAGTTTTCTCACAATATGTAAACATGTGTGTTAGTTATACCCAAACTTGCGGAGCAGTAAAGAAAAACATAAAACAAAAATTAAAAAATGTTGTTTGTTGGGTAAATGCTCACTTATGTCCAAAGAAATGCTAATTAATGCATACGTCATTTTAAAGGATGAAGTTTTGTCTATCCAAAACTGGCAAAAGGTTTAAAATCGAATGGTACTTATGTACATAAGTTAAAGCCATATTAGTCTGCAAAGTGTGTTTGTAAACTGAGACAACAAAAGGCCAAGTAAATATTTCTGAGTAATTTTGAAAAAATAAAAGTACTTTTTTTCACTTTACTTTCAAGAAAATGTAAATACCTAAGGCAGTTTTCAACGTATATAAAAAAATTAACACTCATTACACTCACAATTAAATTCCACTTTAGATGTAGTTCACGGTTGGTATAGTCTTTATATAATTTAGTGCATACAGACAGCACCAAAGTTGACGAAACCCGAAAAAAGGTTAAAAAATATTTGTTGGTTGGAGAAATTCTGACAGTTGGCTTATATTTTCCCAGTCATTATATATATCATTGGAAAGGTCAAAATCTCTTCTTATAAGATCTGGAGAGAAAATCCAAATCAGTTAACAGTCAAACTAGTTATGAGCTCAAAAGTGTCAAAAGGTAAAAAAACCGGTTTTTTACCCGTAACTCACGATTTGGAGCTGTACGCGAAAAATCTTATATGCAGTAGTTCTTAGAATTTTAAGATCTACAAGAAAAATGGTATCACTTCCCAGGGTTTTTAATTTTTTTCTTTTTTGTAACACTGTGTTATATAAAAATATATTTAATATATCTGAGCCTAAAGTGTATCTTCCAAGAATGGTTGTGGCTAATATTAGTGCAGAGTATACTGCAGAGGAAATAGTTAGAAGACTCGTAGGTCGAAACGAGATATTAGAAGATGCTAAAATTAAATGCGTTAGGATTCGAGGAAAGAAAATAGAGCTCCTAATTTTAACGCTATCATCGAATTAAAACATATGTAAATATTATGAAGATGTCTTGCAAGGTAAGAAGGTTATTGTACGATGGGATCGCTGTCCAGTTTACTATCATCCGAAACAAATATTTCACAGTTAACAGTGGTACGTTGCGACTCTCGGCGTAATTTTACTATTGAAAAAAGGAATCGAGTTCAAAGTTAGGTAAAATAAGTCAATCGATAGAAATATCTGGTGTGCAATAGTCAAATTAAAAAAATTCGACACTAAATGGATTGTACCACTCCCCGAGTTATAACGACATGGAATTTGTAGATCACCTTGAGACTATTTTGATTTATTTGAACAGGCACGAACTCCCTCTTAGTTGGCTGGTTTGCTGTGCTGCCCGGTCCATACACCGATCCCAAGAAGCGCGCGTGGCGCAATTTTGATGCACATACCCTGGAACCTTGACCCCTCTGGTGTTCACCGATTGTGTTTCTGCTCGAACCATCTGGTTTGGTTTATGAACCTGCTAATGTCATCTGTTGAGCTTTTTGAGATTTCCCTTAGGTCCGTTAGCTCAAACATACCTAAGGCTGTGTGCCTAGTACTGGCTAGGTCTGGGCATTCGCAGAGGAAGTGTGTGACAGTTTCTTTACTGCCTTCCACGCAACAGCATGTTCTAGCAGCTGTTTACGACTTTGGAGCAAGTAATTGGAGACTCAAGCGCCATGAGGGCAGCTTGACTGCCAGAGTATATACATACCTCGCGCCTTCTCGATACCTAGTATTGAATAGTTGGAGATTTTATTATAAATTTAAATGTTCATTCCACATGTAGCTGCAAACTAAATGAAATTTTTGCACGGAGCGTAATGAAACAATTCCTAACTTTCAATACAAGAATTGCTGAGACCTCACAAACAAGAATAGATTTATTATATGCCAATTCTAACATACTCTCCTGTGTAAATCTTGTAAACCACAGAATTTCAGATCAGATCATGAAGCTGTCTCATTCTCTGTTAAAGTGAGTAATATTAACCCTCTGCGTAGGATGGTCACATCTACGTCTTGGGAGAATTATACTGTAGTCTAATTAACTTATTAGGAAGATGCGATTTCAGCTTACTGGGAAGTATGGATGTCAATAATTTGGCCAATTATATACAAGGTGGCGGAAAAGTAATCTTCCTATCAGAAAATGCTATAAATTTTGCGATTGACCCCTAAAGTCAGTTCTGTTTTGACATTTGTGTAGTAAACACATGCGAAATACACGTTAATAAACAATGTTACGCTACACTGCTCCAGAACGCGGAATATTGCTGACTATTTATTTGACCAATAATCGGTCGGTGACTTTGGCACAACGTGAATTTCGTCGCAGATTTCCTGGCCGTCCAACGCCTACTGGTCAACGAGTTCTTTTTGCCGCAACTTGATGAATTGGGACTGGAAAACATGTGGTTCCAACAAGACGGTGCAACAGCACACACTGCACATGCCACAACCGATATGCTGAAGGATGCATTTCCCGGGCGCCTAATCTCCCGTTTGGGCGATTTGCCTGCTGATCAACGAGTTCTTTTTGCCGCAACTTGATGAATTGGGATTGGAAAACATGTGGTTCCAACAAGACGGTGCAACAGCACACACTGCACGTGCCACAACCGATATGCGGAAGGATGCATCTCCCGTTTTGGCGATTTGCACTGGCCAGCAAGATCGCCTGATTTCACCGCTCCAGACTTCTTTTTGTGGGGCTTTTTGAAGTCGCGGTTTTATGTCAACAAGCCTCAGACTCTTGCAGCTCTTAAAGACAATATCCGTCAAGAATGTGGGGACCTATCGCCGGAAGTTTTGGCCAAAGTGATGAAAAATGCCATAAAAAGAGCTCAAATGACAATCAACTGTGGCGGCGGCCATTTACATGACATCATATTCTCGACTTGATGTAAAAAAAATTAAAAGACCAAATAAAAATAATCCACAAGAAGAATCAAAGTTTTTAATTTTTTTTTTTAATTACAGCCAAAAAACATCGGAAGCTTACTTTTGCGCCACCCGTTACATATCTGCTTAATGAACTGCATGAGTTTGCTAACGTATGAAAAACCCAGAACGGCGAAACTTCGAAACAAATGGTATGAGCATGAATTGACAGAAGTCAATAAACTCAAATATCACCTGCTTTCGCGGGCCAGAACTACAGCTGACTTTACGGAATACAATACTGTTGCAAGGTTTTACAAAAAGATTATAAAAGTAAAAAAAAAAGCTAAATACATGGAGTGTAATATTGATATAAAGAGTTCTGATTCTTGTATTTTAAATTTTTGAATATTTTTGTATTTTAAATTTTTTGAAGGTTTCGTATTTTAGAAAATTAAATTGGAATTCATTTCCGTTTTTATTTAAAGTCCTTCATTTAAAAAGTTTACTGCGCTTGAAAAAAAAAACGCACTTACGACGCCATTTTGTTGAACGACCGGCGTCATGGTCGACATGTAATTTCATGGAGCCCGAGGGGGTGCTCCATTGCTCCCAATCATCAAAAACCATGGTCAATATTAAAAAAATAGTCTTTATTTTTTTTTAAAACTTCACAATTTGGTTTTTTATTTAATAAGGTTTTTTTTTTTGTAGAGTAACTCACTAGTTTGCAAACTTAGTACTTTATCACTTTACTAAAGTATGACTTCACTTGTCGAACTCCACGATTTTTCTGAGATGGACGCCTTTGTTCGTGTTCCTTCTCTGTCGTTACTTGAAGTTAGCTGCAATCTCATACAAGGAACACGAACAGTAGTGCCATTACAACAGAGTTGCTGTGGGCTGTGTTTCAGTGTTCTTTTAAGGTGGGCTATGCAGTACATAATTCCCCCTTGGAAAAGAAGAGTTCGACAAGGTGATCAGCTTTGTCGCACTCTCGTTGTCCATTTAATTGTTTTGGATGAAACAATGATACTTTATTAGGGTTTACCTTCCATTTTTTCCTTTGTTCATTCAAAGCAATTATTTTGACAAGTCACCATTTTATACCAGAAATATTTAATACTTATAATCAGTTTTAAGTTACATTTTAGAAAATATTGATACAAGTTTTATAGCTACTTACATGTAAATTAAAGCTATTGACTTATGTTTTAGCTTTTATTAGTTATGTAATTGAGCTTTTTTGTTTTGAATATTTTTACAAATTTGTAATGAGAAAAGAAATGGTTAATAGTTAGTAAATAGTTAATTAATAATGTACTTAGTTTACCTTTTTTATTCTATTTTTATGTATTGTTTTTTTCTTTCTGGTTCTTTCATCGTAAACAGCAATATTTACTCCATCAATTTTTGCTACTGAATACGGGCCTTGATATATATTTGAGTGCTTATCTCTCGGACTTTATCGTTGATACTTATTTTAAATTTTGTGTTTATGAATTAATTCTTTAGCGAGTAAATGTCTTTTTTGCATGCGATATTTCACCTCTTTAGCATAATTCTTTACAATATAATTGGATCAATTTCATCTCTTTGCAATTCATTGGGGAAATTTACATTTTTCCGAATATTAATTCATACGGTGTTAGTTTATTATTGAATGCAGTGTTTGTTGACGTATTATGCAAAAAAGTTAAATATCGTAAAAAAAACGTCCCAATCATCAAAATAAGTTTAGTTAATTCAGAAAATATATCATTTTTAAATTCTGTGCCAAGATCTGTTTTTTATCGATTTCATAATGCCTTCCTTATATTAGGATGAAACATTCAAAAATTGCAGAAGCGATAGTTTTAGCACTTTTATCTGGTATTGGTATTGCTACTAAGTATTTTGTTAAGTCGCATATAATGGTAATTGCGAACTTGTTTCCATTAATCGACTGAGATATGGGTCCTACTGTGTCTACAAAGACGATATCGAATGGCTTGCAGGGCGTTGGCGTAAGAACCATCTTTTCTTTATTTTTTTGGTTTTACTTTGTTGACAAAGCATTTTCCGCAAATTTTTATAAATTTCGCAATATCACGCAAAGGCATGACCTTTCCAATAATATTTCGTTCGTAATTTGGCGTATAATTTTTTTGTTCCGAAATTTCCGCCTGATATCGGATCGTTAGGGTAAATTGTCATTAATTTGAGTTTTTTGTCGTTGTCTGTCACTGTCTTTACAGTAGGGCGAGTCGATTAAAATTCGCTCATTGCTCTGTAAAAATCGTATTCTAGGGATCAAAATAAGAAACTTTGCCGAGGGAACTATACCTCTAAAACAAATTCTTATGTCCCCCAATTTAGGTAGAACCCTTGGGTAGGTATCAATTGTAGTCCTAAGAGAAACCCCAAAATGTCACTCATACCCCATGGCCCCCTACCCAAAAGGTCGACCCAAATTGGGGGACATCAGAATTCCTTTTAGAGGTTTGGTTCCTTCGGCAAAGTGTCATATTTTGATCCCTAGAATATGATTTCCACGGAGCAATGGGCGATTTTTTTTGCCTCCCCACAAATCGACCCGGCCTACTCTACAGGGTCCGTTAATAGAACTTCCAAATTTTTTAAAATTTCATTCCCGGTAATTTTTAAATTTGATATTGAAAAGTATTTGAAAAACTAATCATCTTTTTGTAGTTCTACTTCCTTAATATTACGTTTACCAGCCTCTTTTTCTAGCTTCAAAAGCAGGTCATCTAAATGAATAAATTATTTTTTTAGTAAACGCAACATTAATTAACTAACTCAAGTTTTTTATGTTTTAGATGCGCATATATGTATGTTGAAATTTATTATTTTACCTTTTATGTCATGACAAATGGGTTTTCATTCTCGGGATTTTTATTGAAAAATTATATGAAAATTTGTCATATAGTAACTTGTAATTTAACTTCTTCTTCGCCCATGTCTTCAAGTTTTTGTTGCGTTTGCTTGTTTTGTTTCGTCATTGATCTTGTTTGTACTGCTAAGATTTGTGTTGTTGAGTTTTTGAGTTCGTTAATTGAAATTCGTGGTAGCGCAACTGCCGCGACATAAGATTTCCCTTTTACATATTCTATGGTAAAATTGTATTCAGAATTTCGCAAGAGTTGTCCCATTTAAATTCCATTTTCTTCCTGCTAAGTCTGTTCAAAGGTGCTGCTATTGATGCGAAGTCCTGTGTGAATCTTCTGTAATAATTAGCGAAAGCAACAAATCTTCGTACCGTGTCTTTATCACACAGCTTGGGATATTTTTTAATTGCCCTTTGGCCGAGCGTTTATGCCCTAGAAAAGTTACTTCGGATCGCATGAAATTGCATTTTGTGGGATTAAACCGTAAATTGAATTTTTTACATGTTTCAAAGACTCTATAATTTTCCTTTATATTTTAGTTTACTATTCGAGATTATTCCCGATTGAATTAATATTCCACGCGTTCGGTTTGGTTGATATATCGGAAGTGACGCCATCCGTCACTCATCTCTTTATTATCTTTTTCTTATCTTTTACATTGAACAATAATTATCTTTTACATTGAACATCAATTATCTTAACTACAGAGTTGTATTTGCTAGTTTATAACTCGGCCAATCCTGACAAAGGATCGGCCTCGATCCTGATATACTTAATTAAGTTCCAAAGGGTCCCTCTCTGGTTCGTCAGCACGCTCATCAGGTGGTTGCCGCCAATCCCGTAATCATAAGGAAGTTGAGTCAATTGACAATTGTTTATGTCTCTCACGACATATCGATCATTTCCCAATATTTTATATATTACATAAGGTCCCTTATAGCGGGTTACAAACTTTTTATTACTTCCTACAGTTGTATCGACGTTTCTCACAACCAGGGCTGACAAAATAACGTTAAATTTAGTGCGGTCGTGCTTTATCAATGAGAAGTGTATACATATTTTGTAATTTTGTAATTGCAAAAGACCACTTAGGAAACAAAAAAAAACCATTTGCTGCGAAAGCACAAAAAACAGTTTCTTGCGCTCTCAGAACTACCAATTCCGTAGAATCATCCGAAGATGGTGGTAATTTACTGAATACTTTAATGAGCCAAATAGGACATTCTGAATCGGACATCCCAAGCAGAAATGAAGCATTTTCTATAATTGAAAACTTCAATGAATCGTCTAATTTTAACACAAATCTGCAGGACTTTTGGGAACCAAAACGATTTAGTCATAGTACTCTATACCAGTTGTATCAAATAATCCATGCAACTCCCGCTACCCAAGTCAGCATGGAGCGCGCGTTTTCTACATTAAAATATATTATTAATGACTACAGGGCAGCTCTAAGTGACGATCTCACGGAAGCTATTTTAATATTGCGTCTAAACTAATTAAGTTGTTTTAGTTAATTAATTAATTAATTATTCTTTTTAACAAAATAAATTAAAAATATGAATTTTCGATCGAGCCTAATGTACATGCGCCAATTTAGTACTTAGTAACTATGTTTTTTTGTTGTGTTCCTTAATTTATTAATTAATTTTTCTACTTGACAAATAAATTCAAATAAAGTTTATTTCCGACCCTAATTTGCAAAATGAATAAACGTTAACGAAAAAAATTTGTTTGTTATTTTTTGAATTGATAATCAACGAAACAATTTTTTTTTGTTATTTTTTGATTTTGATATTCAACAAACATTTTTTTTTTTTGATATTTATCAAAACGAAATATATTTCTGATACTTTTTTTTTGATAATTAACAAAACGAAATTTTTTCGTTTATATCGTTGTGCAGCCCTGCTCACAACAACAAAATCACCCACTGCATATGTTTTAGTCCTGGAGTGGCCTTTATTGGCGTGCTCAACTGCGTGTTCTTGTTTAGTTTTAATTGAATCGGATGCCCTTTGACGAATTTTCATCAAATCCCGACCTTCATCTGGACATGTTTTGTTTTGAAAAAACTCAGTAAACTCATCTACGATTACGCCTCTCTGTTCGACACCGAAAAGGAGTCGGCTCGGTGTATCACGACAGGTACTGTGTTCTGAGTTGTTAATAGCATACTCAACCTCAAGTAACTTCTTTGTCCAGTCGTCATGATTCACTTCGTCCGTCATTTTACCCAACATAGCTTTCAGTATTCTGTTCACTCTCTCAACCTGTCCATTGGCTTGTGGAGAGCAAACCGCAACCTTTACATGACCTATATTATGTTTCAACAAGAATGCACCAAATTCTAAAGAAGTAAAACAAGTTCCTCTATCACTCACGATTCTTCTTGGGCGACTATAATAACTAAAATATTTTTTCAAAGCGGCAGTGACTTCTCGCGTGCTTGTGGAATTGGTAGGATAAAGTTTAACGAATTTTGTAAAAGCATCGACCACCACTAACAGGTGCTTACGCTTTGACCTAACCGACAGCAATGGCCCAAAGTGGTCAATGTGAATGGTGTCAAAGGGTAATGGAACTTTGGGGATCGCATACAATGTTCTCTCCCTCGCTTGTGAGGATGGAGCATATGCTATGCATTTAAGGCAATTCCTTATAAATTTCTCGACCTTAGCACGCATGTGTGGGAACCAGTAATATAAACATAACTTACTTAGGGTCTTATCGACTGACAAGTGACCCATCTTCTCGTGTATCAAACGTATAACATTCTCTTCCATTTCGTAAGGTATGTAGAGGACACTTTTACCCGCCAAAGTTTTCTTATAAACAAGTCCATCTACTAATACGTAATCTTTTACTTCCTCTTTTTCAAGACGATTTCGTATTAGCTCAATGCCCTTATCCCGCTCTTGAGCTACCTGTACTAAGAACTCAATGTCATCCGTATTTATAACTGCACCAATCTCTCTCCTACTAAGCGCGTCAACGTGGCGCATGAAAGATCCCTTCCTATGCTGTATTTTGTAGTTGTAATTCTGAAGCTCTAAAGCCCAGCGAGCTATACTAGAGTTAAGATTTTTCTTCTCAAGCGTCATAGTTAATGCATTACAGTCAGTGACTATTGTGAAAGCTATGCCCGCTAAATACGGCCTAAACCTCCTTAGCGCATATATTATTGATAATGTTTCTAACTCAAAACTGTGGTATTTTGATTCGGCACCTGAAACAGTCTTAGAAAAATATGAAATCGGAGGGAACTTCTTATCGTCCTGACGCTGCAATAATACTGATAGACCGTACAGGACTATATATCGCCAACACTGGCTTTTCACCAGTCTGGACTTCAATTCATTGAAAGTATTGAGGCATTCGTCATTAAAGTTGTATGGAGAGTCTCTCTTAAGCAAGTTCTGTAATGGTTTGGCTATTTGTGAAAACATTGGTACGAAACGTCGGAAATACGAAAATAACCCAATACACGATTGCAATTGCTTTGCATTTGTAGGTACTGGGAAATTTTGTATGCTTTTTATATGGGAATCGTTCGGTCGTATTCCCGAACTCGTGACGGAATATCCTAAATAATCAATTTCAGCGAAACCAAACTTACATTTATCTATGTTAAGCTCTAAGGCTCGTAAATTAATTCGTTCTAATATTTCCTTAACCAGACACTTATGTTCATCATAATTTTCAGTAGCAATAAGAATGTCATCCATATAAACGATGATCCTTCCATCATCAATCATATCCCTGAATATACTGTTAATAAAAGGCTGGAATACAGCAGGGGCATTCTTTAGTCCAAAAGGCATTTTTAAATATTCGTATTGACCGAATGGCGTTACAAAGGCAGTGAACTTAATCGACTCAGGGTCCATCTGCACTTGGTGGAATCCATTTTCAGATCCAATACCGTAAAGAACCTTTTATTCTGCAGATAGTCAATACAATCTTCAATTAGGGGTAAGCGGTAGTTATCCCTAACTGTTAACTTGTTAAGTGCCCGATAATCAACACACATTCTTATTTTCCCATTTTTCTTTTTGACCAACACAATAGCGGAAGCGTACGGGGAATTACTGGGTCTTATCACTCCCCCTTGGGGCAATTCTTCTATCATAGATCGGAAATAGTGTCGCTCAGCATAAGATAGTCTTCGAGGAGCACAGTGAAAAGGAACGTCGGAAGTTAAGTGAATTTCGGTTCGGTTTTTACATCCGTGTTAAAATAGGCACCTTCTATAATCGACTTAAAATCTTCACGCTGCACTTTAGGCAACCCGGGGTTTATGGTGACGTCATTGTTGTGAGAAAAGTCAATATTGAAAATATCATGCACGTCATCGGCAATTAAGTCACTAAACTCTTTACAATTATCGGCAATAGTTTCATTTTCATGGTTATCATAAGGTTTAGACAGTTTACTCACGACAGAGTGTGCATCAGAACCAGTTACCTTGGGGCTGAACCTGATAGAATTTACCCTGTCTGTAATTTCCAACAATTCACAATTGAATATTTCTTCTTGGCATCTCTTAATCTAATATTAAATAATCTAAGGAAGTCTCGTCCCAAAATAAGTGGTATAGTCATACCTTCATTTGAAATAACATTCAATTCGACTTCATTTTTTTATTAGAAAATTCAATTAGGCATTTAATTTTACAAAGTACATGTATTTTTTTTCCTCCAATGCCTTTATATATGTTCACGTCTCTTGCGGCATACTTCTTTACCAATTGTTTTGGGATAATAGACTCCTTTACGAAACTAACCGGACTACCGGTATCAAAAAGAGAAAATACTACGTCAGATATTCATGCCTATTACGGTATCCGACGGATGCCATCCGCGGGGAATGCGGTTCGAAACGCAATGTACTGCTATTCCCATAACCGACCGGCAATATATGTAGTTCGCGAATACAGAAAAAATGGTAAAGCAGTTCGTTTATCCACTGCATTCCGATAACCGAAAGTGAAACGCAATAGCTGTCATTTGCTCTAGATTTTATGCGTTGAATAATTATTGCGGATTCAAACAAATTTTTTTAAAACTTCTGCGTCTGTGTTAAATTATAATGGAATTTAGTAAAAGGTAAATTATTTATTTCATTTCTAGTAAGAAGTAATGATTTAACTATGTTTTTAACAGAAGTCGCACTACAAACCGAGAGCAATTTTCGCTCATGGTAGAACGGATGAAAGGCAACGAGGACATCGCTAAAAATATGTCCAAAGCGGACTATTAAAGACCCAGATAGAATATCAAAAAAAATTCCACGACAACGTCTCGTCCAGTTTGAGGGATCAGAAAAGAAAATTGGACGATTTGACCAAAGACATATCAAAAATAGAGAAAACCATGCGCAACCTCGACAATAACGTAGGAATGATGTGCTCGAGTCTGCAAGACTTGATTGCAGAAACGAAGAGGCACAATTTAGCGTCGCAACTTTTACAGCTGGAGCTTGATAAAATAAATACAACGCTTAGCAAGTAGGATCCTAGCTCACCATCCTCCATCTCCTCTCTTTCACTTCTCCCATTCCTTTTCATTTCCCCCCTCCTTTCCCCTTTCTATTTCTTTCCTTTTCCTTTTTCCTGTCCCTTTCCCTTTATCTTTCCAAATCCCTTTTCATGTCCCTTTCCTTTCCGTTTTCCATTTCCCTTTCTTTTTTCTTTCACTTTCCTCTTTTCCTTTTCCTTTCCCTTCCCCTTTCCTTTGCCATTCCCTTTACCTCTCTCTTTTCTTTTCCTTTCGCTTTACCTCTCCCTTTTCTTTTCATTTCCCTGTTTCTTTCAAAATATTCATTAGTATAGAGTATAGATATAAAATGTTTATATGCATATATATATGTACGTATGGCCAGGAAGGCACTGGTTTTATTTGAATAAAAGAAAATTTACAAAAAGTTTTGAAGCATCTGATTGCGTAGTTGAACTGCTTCTGTGTTCGATTTCTTGAAAATGGATTTCTGGGTCATCGTCACTATTGAGGGCATCAATATACTCATCGTTAATATTGTAGTGAATTCGTAAATGGTGTAGTGCAGCAGCAACACAAATTAATTATTGAAAAGCCTTTTCAGGGGAGTAATGAAGTTGACGTGCAGACAGAAGACATCTGCACCAATTTTTCCAAACACCAATAGTCCTCTCAATAATGTTTCTTCCAGAACTATAAAACTTGAGCAGGGTTGCGAAAGGGAGTAATAAGCCAAGGTGCAAGACCGTATCATGCATCACCTAAGAATTAAATACAAAGATTTTGGTCAGCCTTACAATATTCATTCGTGTATTCAAATAGTATTCGAAAATAATCACACTTTGTAGTAATGGAGACGTTATCCTACCTAATAAACGCAAATTTCTATTTCCACCTTCATATTGTGCTTGAAAGTAATGCGATACGTCACAGTTAGACCAAACAAAGGAGTCGTGCGATGACCCAGGATATTTCGCGTTGATATACCTTATGCGCTGCTTATGGTCACATATCTAAAATATGTGAAACGAATTATATAAAAGCATTAGAGAATTTATTTTGTTCACTTACTACAAGCACATTTAGGCTATAGAAACCTTTCCTATTGTAAAAAAGATGTGAATTTGCGCCCGAAGGTTTTGCTATTCTTATGTGCGTGCCGTCAATGCACATAACGATTCCGGGAATTTTGGACTTACTATAAAAGTAGCTTCGAGCTTCCATTTCTTTATCAGTATTCATTTTTATGTCTATCCACTTCTCACACAGTTTCCTTTCCATTATATCCAGAACTTGGGAAAACGTTCTTGATACTGTTGGCTGCGCCATTCCAAGCATGTAGTCTTTGCCTACAGCATTTTGGTAACTTCCTTCAGCTAGTAGTCTAAGGCATAACGAAAGCGTTTGCTCACGGGTTATTGCTGTTGATTTAATGGTTGGAGGAATTTTACTGCAAATTATTCGCAGAATATACTTATATGCGCTCTTGTTTACCCGGAATTGTTTGACGAATCTTTGGAATAAAAAATATGTATCGCATTTGCCATCACCACTATCAAAATACCTTCTTAACTTACTCATCGTCGGTCAGCTTGAAAATGTCTCCTGCCCTATCCCTTACAAGCCGTCTGATGCTTGAAGTATGGCCTCCCGATTCACTTGCATTGAAATAAAGAGCGATTGTGTCCGTAAATTTGTTTTATTTTTATTTTTAAACACAACTTTAAAACAATACAAATAGTTTCTCGTACTGTCAAAATAGGTTCGATAAAGCAGTCGAGTGAGTTGATAAAGCAGTCATCCAACGGCTATGGTAATAGCGTGAAATTCGACAGGTGAGGGGAGTGCGGATCGGATGCCATCCGCGTGAGTGGCATCCGTCGTAAACTGTAATAGGCATGATTAACTCCCTGCCACTTACATACGATAACATCTTCATTTTGTCCTACTTCGTCTACTACGAATGCGACATCTTCTCGTGGTTTCAAAACTTTTGGTGGTCGTGACCCATTCGCCAACAGCGGAAACACGAACCATCTGGTCGAAGTCTGTATGGGCAACTGGGTTTGGTGTGTCCATAACGCGAGCAATTATAGCACAGGGTTGCTTGCTGTGTGTTTGTCCTCGGCTTAAATGTTCCAGTTGGTGGCTTTGCATTTGTTGTTTGTTGTTTCATGTTCGTTGTAGTTGGTGGTTGCTTCACATTTGTGTTTGTTGTATTGATTGCAAAATATTTGTGCTCATATCTAGTTATTATGGTCTTCAACTCATCTAAAGTACGTGCCGTCAAAAGGATTTGCATGTTGGGTACGGTCGCTATGCCGTCAATAATAAAATCGATAACTTCCGTCTCTGAAATATTGGCACGCTTAGCCAACGCTTGCATGCTAAGGACATACCGGTGCATAGATTCGTCCTCTCTCTTCCATCTCCGCTGCGCTAGCATTTTGTAGATATCTTGTCGATTGATTTTTACGTCAAATTCAGTCATGAGAGCTTGCCTAAGGGATGTAACTCAATGCCGACGTGGTAGACAGAAATACCCGAACTGTTCCAGTCAAAGATCGACGTAGTGGCGACAATTTAAATTTATCATCCGCCCCTGAGGACTCCATTATTTCCTCGAAAACTTTTAAAAAGTGTTGCACCGAATGAGAAACGTCACCACTAAATTTGGGGAGTGCATGTTCTATATCCCCGAAATCCACCCGAGGAAGACTCATTATAGGGGTCCTCCCTTCTAACTCCTCGATCTGTTTCATCAAGGTTACAATTTCAAGACGTTTCCTCAATGCATTTACCTCATCGTCAATATTCATGAGCCTCGGTATAACGTCAGTGTTGGCAGCAGCTCTGAAGTCATCGGAATTGGAAGCAGCGAAAATTTCGGAAGATTGTACGGCAGCGGCATTGTTGGAAAAATTAACGGCAGCGGCACTGTTAGGCGGATATACGGTAGCAGCAGCGGCAGCTCCTGCAACATACCTGGCACCACCCCCGGCAACGTATGGGGTAGATTGTTTCTCAGCAGCAGATTTGTCGGCAGCGTCAGGTGGGTATACGCCAGCTGCTGCAGCAGCTCCGGCAACATACGTGGTATCACCCCCAGCAACATATGGGGTAGCTTGATTCTCAGCAGCAGATATGGAAGACCCATTCTCGGCATTATCATTTTCACCAGCATTTTCTTCTTCCATAGATTCGGCAATATTGTTTTTGGTTACTGCAAAATTTTCCCCACCTCCAATAACGTTTTGTAGAAGCTTGCGTAGCTGCTGAGAAGTAGCAGACGGGGGAAAATTCACACCTGCCTCGGTAAGTGAATTTATCAGATCTTGCCTTGGATTGGCCATTATTTATCCACTTATTTTAATATTTTCCAATACGTTGGGTGTCGACCCACACCTGAGATAAAATTTTCCTTTATATTTTAGTTTACTACTCGAGATTATTCCCGGTTGAATTAATATTCCACGCGTTCGGTTTGGTTGATATATCGGAAGTGACGCCATCCGTCACTTATCTCTTTATTCTCTTTTTCTTATCATTTACATTGAATAATAATTATCTTTTACATTGAACATCAATTATCTTAACTACAGAGTTGTATTTGCTAGTTTATACAAAGACTATTACATCGTCTACGTATAAAGGTTTGGCTTGGGGAAATGCCCGAAAAAGCAATCGACATCAATCTTGAGAATGAATTTGGCGCGACATTTAAACCGAATGGTTAAACCTTCCAACGGAAAGCACCAGTCAGTGCTGAATGAATGCCCTGGAATCTTTATGTTGATGGAAACCTGAATATAAATCTAGTGTCTATCTAAAACGTCGTCTACTCGTGCCAGCGAAAATTTGCCAGCTATTAGTTTTTTATTATCTATGCTCAATCAAATCATTTTCTTGAAAAATTCTCGACTTGGTTATTAATTTCTGTTCGTTTGGCATACGGCAATCTATAGTTTTTAATATAAACAGGAGCTTTATCTGAAAGTCTAAGTTTCTGTTCGTTAAAGTTATTCAATGTCATTACGTCCGTCTGGAGGGCAAATACTTCAGGATATTTTAAACATAAATCAAGAAGCTCATATTTGCATAAGTTGGCATTAGCATTACTAAATTTGCCTTCAGTTCTCCTAAACGTTCTTGATTATCTAAAGCTTTGTTAATTTTGTAAATGTTAAAGCTGTTAATGTCTTCTGTTTTTATGTTGAAATCTTTTACGTGCTTTACTTCATCTGTGTTAAAAAATTTGAAAAATTGTGCCACACCCTCACCTATCGTAAGTTTTATGTAAAAATAAAGATCAAAAATGAATTGATGAATGAATGAAAAAACATTAATTTAGCCACTATTTTGTAACCAATTGCTTCCCCTATATTTGGGGTTAAAATCAGGCCAAAAACCTGGTATGAGGTTTTGATACGAGAGGGATAGAGCTTCCAATTTTGTAGGTTTCATCAATTACTAAGAGATGAACCCTCATTTTGTTGTACAGTGTTATTTTCAAAATTGGATTTTTCGTATCGACTATGCATTTGGCTGTAAAACGCCATCGGAAATTTCATGAGCTTCTACAAAAACTGGATTTTTGGAATTAGGCGGAGTCGCTAAACTATTGCCGCATGTGCTATGTAAAATTTAAATATTAACGTGTCGTCTACGTAGTAGATTATGCCTTTATTTGTTTTTAAGAAGCCCTTTATGAATATGCCGTCTGAGGGAATGATGAAATCGTCACCAACAACATGAAGAGTGTGCGGAATTAAAATGTTCGGTACCGTTAAGTTCGTATCTATTGTGCCTAATGTTGTAATCGCGTCAGATGTTACGCCTGTGATGTTGATAATATTACTATAATTTTTTAGTGATTTACTTGTTACACTGGAAATTTTAATAACCGAAATGTGAATCTACTAAAAATGTGCATGTTTTGTCTGAGTCGGTACAATTTACCTCAATAAAATCGGAATAGTTTAAATTTAGACAGTAAATGGATTGTGTTATAGAATTTCCTACTCTTGGTCCCTTAGTATTCGCGTTTGAGGGGCTTCGGCGTTTAAATTACGTATGTTGGCAGTATTTCTGTTACCGGAACGCGATGTATTGTTGTTTCTGTTATCTGTACTTGGTCTGTTGTAATTGCTTTGCCTGTTATTGAAATTGTTGCCTCGCGTATTGTTATTGCTATTTCCTGTGATAGTTATTTTCTCTATAATTTGAATAGTTACTTTGTCTATTTATGTTACTGTACGTGTAGGTGTTGTTGTATCTAAAACTGTTGCCTCGAAAATTTCCTCTATAATTGGTTGATCTTATTGGTCTGCTGTAAATTCTACAAACTTTTATTGTTTGTTCCACTGCCATTTCGTGAGCTTTTGCTTGTGACATACCTTCGATTATAAGCGAGCGCTCTAGTGAATCCGAAAGTTCTTCTACTTGCTTTGCGAACTCTGCGTAGTTGTTATTAGATATTTCTAATGCTGCGATTTTACCAGCGACGACTTTCGAGTTGTCGGGTTTTATTTTACTAGACGATGCTCCTGTTATCTGATTGATAGTGCTAGTTTCTGTACGTAAAGACTCGCGCTATGCCTTCTGCCTTGGTCTTAAGAAAAGCTATTAGGGTTGGTTTTAACGAAACATCTGTAGGATTTTCGATTATATCTATCTTATCGATAAATGACGGAAACGACAACGGGTCTCCGCTGTAATTTTCACGCATAATTGAGGCCCAAAGTCTAATAGCTGATCTGTTGCCATATTTACGTTGCTATTATACAAAGACGAAGTTTGAGGTGCAGATGAGTCTTCAAAACCGTAAAAATTTCCAGGCAAAGATAATTTACCAACTTGACTTTTGTCTGTACTAGACGTGGAAGAGTTTGAACTATCTGAGTTTACGCTTATTGTATCGAAATCTTCGGAATCTGTCATGGAATTTATAGAAAATGGAATTGAAGCTGTTATATGTAAATAATTATTAGAATACTTACTTGTTATTTATGAAATCGATTTGGCCAATTGAAATTTAAATGTTAAAAAAATTGATCGGAATTTCCCTGTGAAACGAAACTGAGTTTGAGTTGAGGTTGAGGCAAAATTCTATATTTTAATGTGAGGGCCGCACCGTACACTGCAAAAAATCGAATATGTTTTAATGTGCCAGCCGCACTGTACACTGCAAAAAATCTTATTTGTTTTAATGTGCCAGCCGCACTATACACCGCAAAAAAAAATCTGTTCTTTTACTGCGGACGCACCGCTTGAATAAAAAAGAATTTTATAAATGTTTGTATTGCACAGGAAAGCTTGGTCAGAGTAAGGCAAACGGGTAAAATTGTTCAAGTGTATAAATTAAATTAGTTTATTTGTAATTGTATTTGCGCTCTAATAAAAAGAAAATATTGGAAATGTGGTTTGATTGTAATTGTAAATGTTGAACTATAAAGAAGCTGAGTGAAATGAAAGAAAGAAGTGAATGGAAATGTGAATCTATTTGAAATTACCCAGCTTATTAAAGGTACAGGGAAAAAATATTTTTTTTTTGATTGTTGCTCAACTCTGACACGTAATGATGTGCTTAACAAAATTTTAAGTTTTTTTTTTTTTGTGTGTACATATTTTTATTTCAGTTAAAAAATTTTTTTTGCGTTACAATATTTAGGTTTTTTTTTTTTTTATGTGTATCAAAAACCTCTAAGCAATAATGAAGTTTATGAAGTGTATGTATCAAGCAAACTACGGCCTACCATACCTAATGCTGCACTTGTTGTTGCTTCTACTTGCTGTTGCCTCTACTTCACACCGCTCTGCTGGCAAGAATAGGTTCAACAAAAATGGGCACAAAAACTGTGAATGAGGTCTTGTCTGGGACTATCCTAGATGTCGAACTACGTTGTCAGTAAAATCGTGACTGCTCGTTTTCGCGAAATATCCCACTTTAACCCTTTAGGAACTTCAAAAATATACATTTGACCAAAAAATCTTCTCAAAACTAGTTGTTGTATGTTTGTTCGTGTAGGTGGTTTCTATTACTCAAATAAATTGACAAAAGTCACACATTTAAAAAAAATTGCAAAACTACTATTAAATAAAATTAATTATTCGCTTTTAGGGCACTAGTTACAGCACCCTGTTTTTGTAATGCAAAAAAAAAAACAAAAATACTCATGATTTTTTTTAAGCGGAACAAGAATCCGTGGTCCAATAATTTCCATCATGTCCCGTTTCTGAGAAAAAATGTTTTTAGACCTCAAAATTAGTACAATTTGAACAAGCCCCCTGTGCTCTGGGTGCTCTTATTTGATTTGAATATCAGCTCATATATAAACCAAGGTTTAGGAAACATTATCTAAGATAAGAAAACATTGTGGTATGTCGCAATTATTTTATACAGATTTTCAAAGTTGGCCGAAATTACAAAATCATGTTTTTGGTACATTTTTGAAAAATTATATAAATTTACCCCGATCTGGCACCAATTTTTTACATACCAGCAAATATTGCATGGTTTCTAGTCTGCCAATGGTAAGAAATCTTTTTATTACCACTTACCATGAAACTAATATCTTCATTTATTACCACCTCGCTTCCGTAAAATATTTATTTTTTCTTTCATCAATTTCTATACAAAATGAATGCTGATACCGAAAATATTACATAGAAATTTTGTATAAAAGTAAAAAGTACTGTATTTGTACCGTTATGGAACCATCGGCGCTTGGTACAGTTTTGCAGATTGTATTCAATATATATTATATAGTTTAGGGCACTGCACTCACTACCGAGCTTTCAGAGAAAAATGCAAAGATTTATGTGTTTTAAAAATTGATAAATATGTTTATTCGTTTTGGCTCAGGCGATATGCGACCGTTTTGCACAGAAATTTACGAATTGTAATATTTGTTTACAATGTGTGTGCGTTTGGTGTTGACATATGTGCGTGACTGTGTAAGTGTGTGTGTGTGGTGTGGTGAATGTTGGCGGCAGGGTTGTACCCGCCAGTGTTGTGGCTAATCTAGTAATCCCGGGATGACTCCATATTCGTGGACGCTGTTGCTGTGGCCAGGTAGGCCGATGTGGTCGTGATACGCGCGGTCGTTGCGCTGGAGGTGGCTGGTTTCCTGATCGCGCCTGTTGACGCCCAGCTTGGGTACGGTGCAGGAGCGTATGGTGTGGTATATTCAAAGTTTAGTTCGAGGAAACGAAAGTCCTTCGAGCTACCTCTTTAGAAGTGAGGTATGTATTTGTTTCGGATAGCAACATCGCTTCGTTGGATGAACTGCTCCGTATTTGATTTTATATTGATCTTAGGTATTTTCGCGATCGGTATTAGCGGTATTAGACTCGGTTGGTAGAAAACAAAGTTTTACGAGCGGTCGAGTTAGTTTGCCGTTTTGCCTATGTAGGTCAACTACTCGGATGTGACCGTCGGAACCGTAATGTATGCTCCAATTTGAGGTGCTTCTTGAGTATTTTTCCACCGATATCGTTTGTGAAGGTCTTTAAGGTATTCTTCCTTCCATCGGCGACTAAACTCATGATGGAGGACTTTGATCCGTTCCCATCGATTTATGAGCGAGAGAGTCGTTTTGTTCTGTTATGGCCAGAAGTGGCGCTCCTCTAAGAAAATACCCAGGGGTGAGGGCTGTAATGTCGGAGGGATCTTGCGAGAGTGCTGAGAGCGGCCGTGAGTTTAAAACGGCTTCAACTCGAATGAGTAGCGTAGTGAACTCTTCGAATGTAAATTTGTTATTGCCAGCGGTTTTCTTAAAATGCGATTTAAAGCTTTTAACAGCTGATTCCCATAGTCCACCCATATGTGGGGCGCTCGGGGGATGAATTGCCAATTAATGCCTTGAGGTGCGTATTTTGAAATGACATGCGGCGAGACTTCTTTTGCGAACTGCACGAACTCTTTTTCGGTTGCGCGTTGGGCACCGTTGTCGCTCATGATTTTAGAGGGAAATCCTCGCCGTCCGACAAAGCGTGCAAATACCGCGAGAAAAGCTGCCGTTGTCAGATCTGAACATAATTCTAGGTGCACGGCTTTTATCGTAAAGCATACAAAAACAGCCACGTAACCTTTGATTGTGGTAGAAGACCTTAACATCGAGGCCTTTAGCTGGAAAGGCCCGGCAAAATCTACACCAGTGATGGTGAAAGGCTTAGAATAATTGCAGCGTTCGGGTGGTAGAGCTGCCATGATCTGCGTGCGCATCTTTTGCTTGTGTAGCGTACAGACTTTACACATAAAGATGCATTTTTGATCAAAGGCTTCAATCGAGGAATATAATACTCTTGTCGGATCATTTGTTGCATTAGCCTGTGCTCGGCGTGTAGCATTAAGAGGTGGAGATAGTTGAGAAAGATTGTGGCAAATACGGATTTTTCCGGTATTATTATAGGGTTCCGCTCATTGTAGCTCAGACTGGAGTTCGCTAGCCTGCCATTGGCACGAAGCAGTCCCTTAGAGTCCACAAAGGGGTTTAGTACTAAGAGTGTGCTCTTTTTGTCAATGGGCTGTGATGCCATTAACAGTGACCGTTCACAGTGTACTCGATTAGGGCTATTTTCGCCCGTTGCAAGTCTTGATGCGTTAGCTCATAGCTTGCGTTGTTGGGTATTCCTTGCACTTTATTCTTTAAGCGGTTTACAAATTGAAACATATACGCTATTACTCTTAAGGCTCGGGAGAACGACGAAAATCGCTCAAGGATGTCTGTGTCCTCCAACGTTATATGAAAACCTTCGATTTTTCGACTTTCTGGGGCTATGATATTACGCGCAGGCGACTTTGGCCATGCGTCTTGTGATTCTATTAGCCAGTTTGGGCCCTTCCACCATAGTGTGGTGGTCGTTAAATGTAATGGTTTGCAACCTCTTGTGCCAAGATCCGCAGGGTTGTCAACACTGGTAACATGCCGCCAAGTTGCTGGTCCTACTAAATCGATAATTTCAGCTGTGCAGTTTGACACGTAGGTTTTCCACGTATGTGGTGGCTTTTCTAACCATTTCTGAATCTGTCCATAAATATAATTTCCTATTGCTCAGGTTTAGGTTTTTTTCACGGTCGAGGTTAGTTTTGAGAGCAGAAGTGCGCCGCATAGCTCGAGCCGTGGAAGGCTTACGGTCTTAAGAGGTGTGACCTTGCCTGTGGCTACTAATAACTGGCTTGTAATTTTGCCATTTTGCTGGCTTCGCACATAAATAGCTGCGCAGTATGCTTTTTCAGAAGCACCGCAGAAACCGTGTAGTTCGACTTGGTGATCAGGGGCGAAATTTACCCACCGAGGTATTTGTATCTCGGATAAAGTATGCAGGTTGTTTGCAAATTGGGACCATTTTATTAAGCGGAGTGGTTTAACCACTTCGTCCCAATCGGTTCCATCTAGCCATAATTCTTATATTAAGATCTTCGCTTGTATCATAATTGGCGCAAGCCATCCTGCCGGGTCGAAAAGCTTCGCCGTTTTTGCAGATATCGACTCAAGAGTGTATGAAAATTGGTCTGATATTGCAATCCATTGTATGCCCAAAGTTTTAGTGGTGCTCTCTTTTTCAAACTCTAAAAAATTGGTATCTAGCAAGTTTTCTTTATTTATTTTTGCTAGTATTTCTGGATGATTAGATGTTATCTTTTTTAATGGAAACCCTGCTGATTCGAGGGCTTCGATAACTTGCGCTAGTGACTCGCACGCTAATGGAAGGCTATGGCTTCCCGACAGTATATCGTCTACGTATGTTTGAGAGCTTAGCACCGGGGCGGCTAGTGGTACTTTTTCTTTCGTATCTTTTGCCAGTTCGTGTAGTATACGAATGGCTAGGAAAGGGGCGCAGTTTACGCCAAATGTCACGGTTTTTAGCTTGTAGTCGCGGATTGGACTGCTAGGTGAATTGCGGAATATAATGCGCTGGTAGTCTTGGTCGTCGTCATGTACTAGGATTTGTCTGTACATTTTTTCGACGTCACCATTGAATACGTATTTATATATCCGCCACTGTAAGATAAGTAGCATTAAGTCGGGTTGTAATGTTGGACCCGTGTATAAAACGTCATTTAATGAATTGCCTGAGCTTGTGCATTTAGATGCATTAAACACCACTCTTACTTTTGTTTTAAGTTTTTCTGGTTTGATAACCGCGTGGTGTGTTAGATAAAAGGAGGCGTGTTTGCCTTTTGTTATTTTTTCATAGGATTTTACGGATTCCATATGATCTAATTTTATGTATTCCTCAAGCACGTTGTCGTATGAGGTTTTTAGCTCGCCTTTTTTAAGTAGGTTTCTTTCCATACTTAGAAACTGCTGTAGCGCAGAGGTTCGTGAGTGACCAAAGGCGAGTGTGTCGGGAAATTGTTGTTTGAATGGTAGTCGTACGACGTACCGCTCGTTTTCTTATTTCGTAGTTGTGGACTCGTAGAAGTCTTCACAATACTTGCCGTCAGCTGTAGTAACGGGTATTGGGGGTAGTTCTTCTAGCTCCCAGAATTTTCTCAATTGTGTGTTAAGATAGTCATTCGAAATATCTTCCACTTGCGTTGTGAAGCTGGAGATTTTCTCTTTGACTTGACGCTTAAAATCCATCCAAAGATGGTATTTTGGGCTAGTAGGGTATTATTTGGGGGATTAGATCGCTTCCCAATAATATGTCGATTTGATCGGGTGTATGGCAGTTGGGATCGGCTAGTTTCAGATGTGAAAACTTTTGCCAGTGTTCGCTATTTATGTTATAGCTTGGTAGCATATTCGTAAGTCGCGGCAGAACAATAGCATGTGCTTCTATTCTTTGGTCCGCGCTTGTTGAAACCAGGGTCATGAAGCAGATTTTATTTGAGTTTTGAACAACTCTTCCGCCCATTCCTGAAATTTCGAAGTTGGCTTGTTTGGTTGGCAGATTTAAACTTTTTTGGACCTTAGATGCTATGAATGATAGCTGTGATCCTTGATCTATTAAGGCCCTTGGTTTAAATAGTTCTCCTCTGTGTTCGATGGAGACTATTGCTGTCGGTAGCAGTGTTTTGCTTTCATTTTCTGAATGAAGCGTTTGTACTCTCGCTGCATTTGAGCAGCATGGTTGTTCGTTACAACTTTCAGTATTGTCTTTTTCGGGATTTTCCGATCTAGCAGTTGCAGCTAGTCCCGTGGTTCTTTTGGCGTTTGAGCTATTTTTGGGATTGTTATCTATATATTAATAGGCTAACACTCTCCCCATAGTAATTTTCGCAACCCAACTTCATATAGTATTTATAGATAGATCCCTATAAAAGTTATATTGCCATCTTGGTATGGACTATTTCTACTGTCTCGCGAAAAAACAAATTTAGAAAATTATGCTTTGTTTATTTGTTGTTAAACAAAAAAGAAGCCTACAAACTTTCCAGAACTCTCCAACTGTTTTGTAATCTCCAACAGCACAACATATATAAAAGCTTTTACCAAAAGCCAAAACTACTGTATCTAACTGTTTCGATGTACGCTAGATGGACCCGTGCGCGCCTTGCGTAAAGAATTTCACCACTACCCTTAGCGACATCTACAACCCAGTAAATAAAGCCTCTGATTCACAACAGAAATGTTATACATGATACAGCAGTGGTAAAGGTGCCGGCTCTGATGCGTGCGTTTACAGGTTCAAAAGCACGGGTTCGGGGCAGGTTAAGGTTTTTTTTTTTTATAAATTATATTTGCCTTGAAACATATAGTAACATATGAAAACCTTTTATCATAATATTTTTTTTTTTTTTAATTTATTGAAGATTGGGCAGAAAAATATTACCAATTGTCTCATTTAGAGCAAAGCTGTAAATAGACGCTGGAAAGTATAAGTAGTTGCTGGGGTCATTTTAAATAATTTTCCTTGCTTTACAAGAATTAAAAAAAAAAAACAGTTTCCATTTTTGTCTTCACCGAGAATCAAAGTTAGGTGTCCTGCAATTAGAATACATTTATACTAGGCATGGGACTATTCGAATAAAAATTATTCGAATAAACAAAACCTTTATTCGGCGGGTACAAAAAATTCGAATATGTAGTATTTATTCGAATTTTTTTATTCGTTTATTCGAATATTATTATTCGTTTATTCGAATATTATTATTCGTTATAGTACTATTCGAATATTTTTGTTAATAGATTTTTAAAACGATATTCGTTGTTTTCTTTGCTTGTACCTATGAGCGCGCATTTATGTTTTGTATGTTTTGCATGTATATGTGTATGTTTGCGTGTACAAATGTGTGCCCAAGCGGTTACAATTTTCTTGCATTATTCGAATAGTGGTAACGAATAGTTGTATTTATTCGGTTAATGGTGGTTGAATAGTTTTTGGCTTATTATCTCAATAATTAAATAGCTATTTGTGCAGTGTTGTGGTAATAATAAAATACAATTATTGGTAATAATTGAAGCTGTAAATAGGCATTTACTATAAAGTTGCTATACATAAATATGTATTTGTACATTTATATGTTTATTGCAGTTACATTTGCTTGGTAAGTTTTGTGCTAGGGCTTCAAGCAAGAGATGCCAGGGCCGAAATTCATTATGTATACTGTTTATTATGATAACAAAACGACGGGTTTGTGATGATTTTTCATGTTCACATGTGTAAATAGTTTAATTTGCGTAAAGTAACATACACAAAATAATACTACCTGGTTCCTAATTTTTGTTAAATACTCATATAAATGTACTACTTACATACATTTAGAGCAAAGCTGTAAATAGACGCTGGAAAGTATAAGTAGTTGCTGGGGTCATTGTAAATAATTTTCCTTGCTTTACAAGAATTAAAAAAAAAACAATTTCCATTTTTGTCTTCACCGAGAATCAAAGTTAGGTGTCCTGCAATTAGAATACATTTATACTAGGCATGGGACTATTCGAATAAACAAAACTTTTATTCGGCGGGTACAAAAAATTCGAATAGTATTTATTCGAATTTTTTTATTCGTTTATTCGAATATTATTATTCGTTTAATCGAATATTATTATTCGTTATAGTACTATTCGAATATTTTTGTTAATAGATTTTTAAAACGATATTCGTTGTTTTCTTTGCTTGTACCTATGAGCGCGCATTATGTTTTGTATGTTTTGCATGTATATGTGTATGTTTGCGTGTACAAATGTGTGCCCAAGCGGTTACAATTTTCTTGCATTATTCGAATAGTGGTAACGAATAGTTGTATTTATTCGGTTAAGGGTGGGTGAATAGTTTTTGGCTTATTATCTCAATAATTAAATAGCTATTTGTGCAGTGTTGTGGGAATAGTAAAATACAATTATTGGTAATATTTGAAGCTGTAAATAGGCATTTACTATAAAGTTACTATGCATAAATATGTATTTGTACATTTATATGTTTATTGCTTCAAGCAAGAGATGCCAGGGCCGAAATTCATTATGTATACTGTTTATTATGATAACAAAAGGACGGGTTTGTGATGATTTTTCATGTTCACATGTGTAAATAGTTTAATTTGCGTAAAGTAACATACACAAAATAATACTACCTGCTTCCTAATTTTTGTTAAATACTCATATAAATGTACTTACATACATATGTATGTAAGTATGTAGGTATGGTCATGGAAATTTGCGAACTCTTTGTATTGAATGGGCTGGTTAAGGATGATCATTATTAGGTAGATTTTTATTGTGTTTCATCAACTGAAGAATTGCATAAAGCGCGACTATTTGTTTTAAATTTGGGTGTCTAAACTCGTTAACTAAATACTATTCGAATTTTTTGCAACGAATATTTTTATTCGTTTATTCGAATATTATTCGAAAAAAATCCCACTCCTAATTTATACCCATTTTGGTATAAAAAGGGTACAATTAGTGCCTTCATAGGACATGCTCGAACAAATGTGACCAATTTATTTCATTATTATAAAAAAGTAGTAGTCTACTACAATAAAATATTGGAAAAGTATATTTTCTAAGCAGAAAATGTATTTTTCATACTAAGAATGAAGTTAGTTATATAGAATAAAATATTTTGATAGCAACACCAGAAGAGGAATTTTCAAAAATAGAAGAGAAAAAAGAAAAATGTCAAAATCCATGAAAAGAAATGTAAAGCAGGAGTTATTACCTTTCAAATGTTGTTGAAAATAATCTGTAGCCTTACTACAAGCCGAAATCTAATCACTTCAGTTGGTGCATGTTTTCATTACCTTATGAAAAATTTCAGCAGTATCTATATATTAATGGGCTAACACTCTCCCCATAGTAATTTTCGCAACCCAACTTCATATAGTATTTATAGATAGATCCCTATAAAAGTTATATTGCCATCTTGGTATAGACTATTTCTACTGTGTCGCGAAAAAAAATTTTGAAAATTATGCTTTGTTTATTTGTTATTAAACAAAAAAGAAGCCTACAAACTTTCCAGAACTCTCCAACTATTTTGTAATCTCCAACAGCACAACATATATAAAAGCTTTTACCAAAAGCCAAAACTACAGTATCTAACTGTTTCGATGTACGCTAGATGGACCCGTGCGCGCCTTGCGTAAAGAAATTCACCTTTACCCTTAGCGACATCTACATACAACCCAGTAGATAAAGTCTCTGATTCACAACAGAAATGATATACATGATACAGCAGTGGTAAAGGTGCCTGCTCTGATGCGTGCGTGTACAGGTTCAAAAGCACGGGTTCGGGGCAGGTTAAGGTTTTTTTTTTATAAATTATATTTGCCTTGAAACATATAAGGTAAATGTCCATAATTTCGTGGTAGTACGTTATTTCTTGGTATTTCGATATTTTCTTTCAAACAAGGAATTTGGGGAGTTTTTTTTAAAACTGAAAATTTCATAATAAAGATTAACTTTCTGGTGTAATAATGGATATTTTACAAATTTTTAAAAATTAAACCTATTAAATAACAAGCATTATAAAGTTGGAAGCTCAGAAAATGAGCCTTTTGTAGGGAGGCCTCTTAAGGAAACTGTTAAGGAGACCAGTAGATTTTGTTAAGCCTGTAAAAATTGTATCTTTAAATTTTTTTTTTTATGATAATTTTTTTTTTTATGATAATTTTTTTGGTTTTATTTAACATTTCTTAAACGTTTTTATTACTGCAAAACTTATTTCAATAACTTTTCATTTACATTTTATTTAATATTTAAATACCACGAATTTAGGGACACATGTTTTTTGTGATGTACCTAATTTCGTGGGTACCGTGGGAATATAATACTTTATGTTTTCCTTATTTTCTTTCACATTTCATAGGATACCCTATTATTTTAAGTATTTTAATTATTAAATAGACCCCTGAGGAAGATTTTGACGTAATTTCGTGGTACACTTTTATTAACCCATTCGTCAATATTTTAATCGAAAAGCTCTGCGAAGCACAACATTTTAACGAAATAATGGCATTATAGAACTTTTGTTTATTCAATAAATTTTGATTTAATTTAAAAAAATATGTCAAGATTTATACTTTTTTGCTTTTGTTATGAATGAATAGCGATAATAAACAAAAAAATTTAAATATAAAACTCATATTAACGCTTAAAGCGATACCACGAAATTACGTACATCAATTTTATTGCATGCTCCTAATTTCGTGGTATACTACGCATTTACATTCCAGCAGTGAAACGGAAAGCACGAGTAAAAGCAAGAGTAAAATGTTATATCATTGAATTCATTTTTTTATTGTTAACAAGAAACCAAAAAATAAAAAAAAAGAATAAAAAAACCAATTAAAATTAAAAAAAAATCAAAAAATTTTAAAATACAAAAAAAATTAAAAAAATTAAAAAAAAAACATTTTTTGAAATAATAAAAAAAATAAGTTAAACCAATTGAATTAATTTTTTTTATTGTTTATTTTTGTTTTAAAACTTTTTTATTTAATGTTATTTTATTTTGTTCAAAAATAAAAAAAAAACCTTAAAGACCAAAAAAAAACACAAAAATTAAAAAAAAACATTTTTAGTAATAATAAATAAAAGTAGTTTTGAGAAAAGTACAAGTTACATCAGTTAAATACATTTTTTTTATTGGTTTTTATGGTTTTTTTTTTTAATTTTTTTCAATCGTAATCAATTACTAATTGCCTTTTCTCGAAAACCAATTGAAATAATCATTAACAATTAAAAAATCCGTCTAATCAATTTATTACTAATTACTAATCAAATTTAACAGGTCTGCTTACAAGTAATTTTTTACTTACTTACTTGGTCTTAAAACGCTTTCTTTTCATAAATACAATAACAATAAAAAAATTATTTAAAATTTAAAATTTTTAATAAATAAATTTGTGTATCTTTAGGAATTTGCGTTTAAAATAACTTTTATTTTCCATAAAATTAGAGTTTAACCAAATACCACGAAATTAGGGACACTTTACCACGAAGTTAGGTACATCAGAAAATTTTTGCCACGAAATTAGGGACATTTGAGGTACTCACACATTTTTATTTATATAAAATAAAACATTTGTTAGTTTTGTTTGAAATTAAGTGGAAAGCTATCTTAATAGATCAACTCAATGGGAAAAATTTACTTTTTTAGTTTTCTTTCATCCGTTTTTACGCAAGAGAGGTAGAAAGTCAGAAAATTCCTTAGTACCACGAAATTATGGACATTTACCTTAGTAACATATGAAAACCTTTTATCATAATATTTTTTTTTTTAAATTTATTGAAGATTGGCCAGAAAAATATGACCAATTGACTCATTTAGAGCAAAGCTGTAAGTAGACGCTGGAAAGTATAAGTAGTTGCTGGCGTCATTTTAAATAATTTTCCTTGCGTTAAAAGAATTTAAAAAAAAAAACAATTCCCATTTTTGTCTTCACCGAGAATCCCGATTCACCGAGAATCCCGAGAATCTAAGTCAGGTGTCCTGCAAGTAGTATACATTTATACCCATTTTGGTATAAAAATTGTACAATTAGTGTCTTCATAGGACATGCTCGAACAAATGTGACCAATTTATTCCATTTAAAAGAGACTAAACATGATCCAACTATGGAAGGTCGTGGCATGAGACAGCTGATTAAAAAGTTTTTTTCTTTAATTTTGACATTATGCCCATTTTTCAGTGTAATTTTGACAGTACGCACACAAAGTACAACAACAAAATACATTACACAAATTACGTACGCACGGGTGTATGTCACCATGCGATCACCTGTTTATTGCATCATGAGACTAAAAAAGTAGTAGTCTACTACAATAAAATATTGGAAAAGCATATTTTCTAAGCAGAAAATGTATTTTTCATACTAAGAATGAAGTTAGTTATATAGAATAAAATATTTTGATAGCAACACCAGAAATGTAAAGCAGGAGTTATTAGCTTTCAAATGTTGACATACATACATATACATACTTATGAGGGGAAGCCATGCGATTGTAAACGTTACCGAAAAATTGAGAAATCGTCATTCTCTCTGCCGAAAATTTCTGCGCATTTGGTTTCTTCTACTCGGTGCGTGAAACACTTGCTCAAATTTTTTGCCCTCATTCCTTTTACTAACCATAGATAAATAGATTTGAGACTCTCGTTTCGAGAGAGCGCTGTCAAAATGCACATTTTTTATAACATTTTTCATTGGTGCCACTCCGTGAAAGTGGAGTAAAACTGAGTATGGGTATTTTCATCATATATTTTGGGAATTTAAAAGGTTTTGCTTTCAATTGGACTTTTGAAGGGGTAAATAAATTTTTCGAAACTTATTTTTCAAAAAAGTGACAAATTAACGTATCTGCAGGCATAAATAAACAAAAATATATGTACAAATGAAGTTTAAATGCATCATATAACACTGCCATGAGTTGATAATGAAATATTGAATTTATTGGTAAATATGGATTGATAGGACCAAAAGCACTATAAAAACCGTTGTTGGGTGCATGGGGGCTGGTCCTCTTCTTAAAATTTCTGAAGTTCTTCTAACAAAATCAATAACATAAGGCCAAGTAAGAAATGTACTTAAGGTTTTTTGTTGATAAATTTTGACTGGCTTATAGTCAAATAGCATATTATTATCAGGGACACCGAACCGCATGTTTTGATGTAGCACTCAACATATTTCATAACTTCTACCCTTTGACCCCAAAGCTAAAGAGTTAACGACTATTTCGGTACATTTTTTCGTTGCCTTAGTCTGGCCTTCGGCGAAATGCCATTTATTTTGACTCTCCTGCTCTCCTGCATTGTACAGAACAAATTTTCTAAAATTTTTGCACGCCATAACTGCAAAAACACAGAAATAGTAGGGTAATGTAAATTGGCATACATACATTATGTTGGTGTAAAACTGATGATATGAAGTATGTAAAAGTAAAAGTTAAAGAAACAGTTGAAAGAAGTAAATTAAAAAATTTTTAAAATTACAATTTTGTCACTTAGAAAGGGTAATCGTTTACGTGGGGTACCGAGCGCTAATACACAACCAAAAATGTTGAGATATGTATCAGGAGACGCGTTTTGGTCCCAGGAGCATGAATATAACTCCGCTGAACCAATATTTTTAGTAGTTTGCGAGATATTTGCAGTTAAAGTTCAGAATTTTCTGTCATTTTCATGTGGTTGTTGTAATCACATTACCCTGTGAGAAAAGAGTGGCACGCGGAAGGACATCACCGTGGCGGTAGCCACGGCTATGGCAACCACCCGGAGTTGGAATGGCGTAGCCCAGGGTTATTTTTTGAAGCGCGGCCGAAGGCCGCCTACGCGGATAGGTGTTCTGCACATAAAAAACATGGATCGGGTCCCTAAACCCGGGTCATTTTTCGGTTTTTCGCAAATATTTTCCAAAATTATGAAAATATTGGTTGAGCGGAGTTATATTCATGCTCCTGGGACGGCAACGCGTCTTTTGATACCTCTCCCGACATTTTTGGACGCGTATTAGCGCTCGGTACCCCACGTAAACGATTACCTTAGAAAGTTATTAACGAGGATGCTTCAATTGCCTACCTCATGGGTGGTGTGGAAATGGCAAGACTTTTACTTTAGTACCAAATCACCAATTTGCTTCTTCTGGCAAATGTTTCGCTTGTTGGTTAGAGCCTTTGTGGATCAAATTAACGCACGTGAGCGTGAGTGAGTGGAGCCTTCTATAACGTACGAAAAGGCGTTCACGGACATTTATCAATTGAGCTCTTATTTTCAATAAAATTTAAAACAATTTAATAGCGAGATGATAAAATAAGCATATTTGCGACCTTTAGGGCCGTTTTCACGACTAGGCGTCAAATTTTTCAACTTTTTTTTTATAATCACCAAATTTTTGGAAAAATCGACTGATATGAACCAGTTATACGAAGAAAAGTTGTTTAAGTTCACGAAGAAGTCTATGACATGCTATATCTCCTGTGACAAAACAAAACCAAGTAAGTAGCTCTCCCGTGACATATGCAAAACGGAGTAAGTCGTAAGCAGCCATTATGCATACTTAGCATAGACTTGACTTGACCTGGGAACTGCCATTTAGCACTTAGAAAAATAACAAGAGAGCACACTAGCCAGTTTCAAATAAGAGTAAAAGTTTCACATATCGAATTGTTTTTTAAAAGTAATCGTGTGAGTTTTTACATGTAACTCAGTAAAAAGTACCAAAACGCATTTTCTTGGTATTAGGTTTCGATTTTCTGAGCTTTTCTACAATCAGTAAATAGTCAATGCCAAAAAAAACTATAAAGCATTTTGGGAGGAAAAAAATTTTTTTTTTAGGTTAGCCTAATTTGAATTCAAATTATTTGACAGTAAGTTTTGCGGCTGCCATATGAATAATATACATCCAAAAATTTTTATCTCTATAGAATAGTTGGAGGATTTTATTCAAAATTTAAAAAAAAAGGTATGACATCACACAGTTCTCTCACGGCGCTCACTAAACTTAGAATTTACATAGAAAATCAAAACTCAACAGAATTCTAAGTCAAGTCAAGTAGGGTAATCGGATACATGCAAACTTCATTAAACAGAACGCTAAATGGCAGTTTTAAGTCAAGTCAAGTCTATGCTAAGTATGCATAATGGCTGCTTTAGTTATTTTTCCACCTACCCAGCCAGAACACTATGCCTTAAATAATCCCTCAATTATGTCATAGTACTAAGGCATAGGATTTTAGATTTTTCCATTATATTGTACAGGGAAATATGCCCAAACTGAGGGATACGTTCATATGCGTGTGAGTTTTTGTCTCTCTCTCTCATATAAGCTTCATGTATTTATCGCTCTCATGCGTATGCCCTATACATAAGGGATGTTTAAGGTATAGTGTGAGGCATTAAATGTGGCCTTAATAAGCCATTAAATAATGTATTATAAAAGGGATTCGTTAAGGCATTATATAATCTGTTATATAAGGGAATAAATTAAGGGATTTTATGAGGAATTGTACTTTACCAGGTCTTTGATCCTCTTCGTAAATAAAAGAATGTGTTTTATAAATATATATTTATTTAAATTATAAATCTAAACATTGAATGTATTATTCCACTTTTAAAATAACTCAAATTGCACTTCCTTCATTGTTTATATTTATATAGAGATCATACACCTATACCAGTATCATCAAAATTTCTAACTTCTTAGTAAAATTTTTTAGATTTTTTTCGAGTATGCAGTTTTTTAGCTCGTTCAATTGTAGTCAACAAAGATGCTAATCTTAAGCCGCTAAAAGAATTACTGGATTTTTGCCAATTTTTTATCTAGCCGACCATGCTAAAAAAAAAAGTTGAAAATTTTGATGGAACTTTTTCGAGTTTTCTTGAATTTTCCACAAATTTTTAACTTTGATTTGTAAAATTTTCATTGTGTTTTTACACATACTTTCATACAAAAATAATGAAATTAGTCAAAGGAAGTTAATCTTACTGGAAATTCCAAAAAAAACCCTTTGAAGACATACTGGGCTAGGTGTATGTAAATAAGTATCTTATGGATAACTTTAGAAAATTAAGAAAATGTTTAAGAAATTAATGAATGAAAAATAAAGTAAAATATCTTAATAATTAATAAATAAATTAGAATAAGCTTTCTATAGCTTCTTTAGGTACGATTTGTTCTTCATGTTCAGTTTTTTCCGTATACACCAACGTCGCTGTAGAACCATAACCTGAGTGTTTACATGGGAATTTTACATTGGATGCGACTTTTTCCATTGCCAAATTTCGTATATTGGCGAGTGGGCCGCGACATGTTGGACAGCAGGTAAGTTTTGAGCGACATGAAACGCATACCAAATGTCCACTCGAACATTGTAATATTGGTGGCAGTACATAATCAAAGCACACCGGACATTCAAATAATGAAGTTAAATCGGCAGACATACCACCATCACCGCCACCGGCGGACGATAATGATGAACTAGATGAAGATGATGTATTCGCTGTTGCTGTTGTATTACCACCACTACTGACTGTTGTTGGTGTGCCGGTACCGGTTGGGATGCGTATGTGATGTTGAAGTTGGTTGCGTTTGTACGGAATGTGTTAATGATAATTGTGACAGTGCTACCGGATTGTGTGTTTGTGCGGTGCAGGTGGATGAGGTGGGTGTTGGTGGTGTACCAGAGGCGGCGATGACGGCGACAGCTAAATGTGCTGCTGGTGTTGTATGTGTGAGAATATTGTTGGAAGCAGCAGCAATGTTGTTTGCGTTTTCGTTGCTCAACAATGTTAAAGATGTTGGTGTTGTTACTGTTGTTGTTGTTGTTGATTGCGTTGACAATGGCGGCGTTGGTATCGTTGATACCGTTAGCGGCTCTTGATGTTGATGTTGGCGATGTTGTGGTTGTAGTTGTTGTGACGGCACAACGTTGATGATAATACTCGTGATAGTGATGGTGGTGGTGGAGTAATTGATTTTGATTCACCTGCTTCGGATGTGGCTGCCACTGCATTTTCTGTTGCGCTTGTAGTGCTTCCAGTTTCCTTGTTTTCTGTTTGCTGTTGGCCCTGTTGGGCAACAGTTGTCGGGCGTGTAGTAGATCCACTTTGCGCTAGTGGTGTTGGTTCAGAGCCAAGAATAGTTTGTTGTTTCGGTGTAGGTGCTCTAACTGGTTGAGCAGTGGTAGATTTACTAGAAGGAATAGGTGGCGGTGCTATTTGCTGTTGTGCTACGCTTTGTACAACGGCTGGATTTTTTACCGGTAAAGTCGATTGAATTAAGATCGGATGATCAGCCGGCTGAAAAAAAGAGATAAAGCGACTTTAGAATTAGAAATATAAGCTAAAATGTACCCAGTGACAGTAGATAAAGCCAAAATTTAAAAAAAAAAATCTCACTTTTGGAAGTATTTTCTGTTGTATTATTGGAGCCTGTTGCTGTTGTTCAATTGCATTTGTGCGTATTTGTTGCTGCTGTTGCGAGGGTAAAACTTGTTTCGTTATAGTTGTCTGCGAATTTAATTGACTTTGTTGCGTTGGTGGTGGTGCTTGACGGTTTTTTTAATTTCAATAGGACGCCCGCCAATTATACCGGATATAATGTGTTGCTGTATTATAGATTGGTGTTGTTGTAGTTGAGGGATTTGCATAGGGGATGGTGGAGGTTGTGCTAATCCTGGTGATGCCTGAACAATAGACACAGTTTTGCCCAAACGTGATATCGTAGAAGGTTGATGCTGATGAACAACTGTTTGTTGAAGACTCGTTGGAGGCATTTGTAGTTGATGTAATTTTATAGTTGCCGGTATATGATTTAATTGTGATAGTAATGATTGTGAAATTTGTGCTGTGACTGAGGGAGCTGTTACAAACCTGTAAAGAAAGCAGAATATATATACTATTAGAAAATTATAAATCTTTTTTAATTATACATAGATATAATATAAAAATAAAATTAATTATATACTTATAGTAAATGTATGCCATACCTTATATTTTAGAAACTTGTGAGAAAGAGAATACAAAAATTGTGTTATTTAATAAAGCACTGATTATTGCACGCAGTACTTACCACACATGGTCATGTGCTTCTCACCCGGTTCAGACGAGATACCACTTGTCGTAGTATACTAGACGCTTCCTCTTCGGTCATTGCACGTCCCATCTGTTGTTTCATATAGCGATGCAATTCACCATTGTGCGCCAACTCCAACAAATAAACTTAATTTTCATCTTGAAAGAATGTATACAATTCCAATACGGATGGATGTTTGAGGCGTGAATGTATTTCTACTTCTTGGCTAACCCTGCACGTTGTATAAGTTGTTTGTCGATCTGAAATTCATTCATGTATTTTAATGTGTCTAAATTTTAAGTGAGGAGAATAACGCAAAATAATTTACCATTTGTATGGCCACCATTTGATTAGTGCGCGTACAACTCGCCTTATAAACACTTGCAAAGCCGCCTTTGCCAAGTAGGTGCAGCACTTCATAATCCTATGTAGAATAATTAGACAAAATAGCATGAGGGCGTCACTTTCACAAGCAATTTAATAAATTCCATGGTAATCGTTTACGTGGGGTACCGAGCGCTAATACGCGTCCAAAAATGTCGGGAGAGGTATCAAAAGACGCGTTTTCGTCCCAGGAGCATGAATATAACTCCGCTCAACCAATATTTTCATTATTTGGAAAATATTTGCGAAAAACGTAAACGATTACCAATTCCATTATATGCACCTAAATACACTCGCCCAATCCGCAGTAAACCGACATTATTGCTTTAAAATTTTAAGTAGCCGCTAGTTTATGAAATATTGCAGCTTTTATTTCACTAAAAGTTGTTAGTTTTTTTGTATGCAGCCAACAATTTATAAGTAAATAAAATTGCACACCTGCCAGCGTCCTTTGGCATTTTTTCCTTTTAAATTCGAATAACCAACCATGACTTAACAATATGACATGCATATATTACGCACTTGTTAGAACGAAACGCCGCTAGTATGTCAAGCATGAAAAAAAGTGTTGCCGTTCTTACATTCGCAATAAATTGTCAAAGTTTTGGAATTGTATTGGTGAATCCCTTAGTACGTTCTAGCTGGGTACTTACTTGGTATTGCATTTAGCTGCCATTATGCATACTTAGCATAGACTTGACTTGACTTGAGAACTGTCAATTAGCACTTAGAAAAATAGCAAGAGAGCACACTAGCCAGTTTCAAATAAGATTAAAAGTTTCCCATATCGAATTGATTTTAAAAGTAATCGTGTGATTTTTTACATATAACTCAGTAAAAGGTACCAAAACGCATTTTCTTGGCATTAGGTTTCGATTTTCTGAGCTTATCTACAATCAGTATACATATAGCCAATGCCAAAAAAAAACTATAAAGCATTTTGGGAGGAAAAAATTTTTTTTTTTAGGTTAGCCTAATTTGAATTCAATTTATTTGACAGTAGGTAAGTTTTGCGGCTGCCATAGGAATAATATACATCCAAAAATTCTTATCTCTATAGAATAGTTGGAGGATTTTATTCAAAATGTAAAAAAAAAAAATTATGGCATCACACAGTTCTCTCACGGCGCTCACTAAACTTAGAATTTACATAGAAAATCAAAACTCAACAGAATTCTAAGTCAAGTCAAGTAGGGTAATCGGATACATGCAAACTTCATTAAACAGAACGCTAAGTGGCAGTTCCAAGTCAAGTCAAGTCTATGCTAAGTACGCATAATGGCTGCTTTTGTCACGGGAGATATGTATGTTAAAGAAAAGATTGTGGCCAGGAAAATAAGTATTTTATTTCAAAGTTTTATTTTTAGAGTAGCTGAAGAAAATTTAAATTGGTCGAATTTCGACCACGGGCGATACTAGTAGTTATTATTATGGAGCATCGAATGATGTCTCCTACGGCAATATGAGCAAGTGTATTTACTCGCACATGTCTGTGCAGTATGAGTAGGCGATAGGCAATTGTTGCAAAGTTTCTTAGTTCTGACTAAGTTATTTTTTTCGTTTATTGATAAATTTCTAAATTTATCGCAAGATCTTAGTTGATGCCCTCCGCTGCACAGTTCGCATGACATATTTCTATATTGTTCAGATGTGAACGATTGAGATTTATTGAAACTCTTGTTATTAGAATTATATTTATTGGCTTGGGGTTTAAAGAAGCTTCTATTATGGTCTTCGTTTATATTTCTCGGCTTTGATGCATTATTATCTACCCGTTCTGCAATTTCGAACTGGGTGGTGAGGAAATCTTTCATTTGTTGCCACGTTGGGCATTTTTTACGGGATGAGAGCGATTGCTCCCATAAAATTAGTGATTTTTCTGGTAATGTGGCAGCGCAAATATTGACCAGAATTGGGTCCCAGTTTTCCGTGGGAATTTTTTGAGTTTCTAGAACCGACAAACAGTTTGTTACTGTGGACTGTAACTTCAGAAATTCCTCACTTGTTTCTTTTTGAATTTTTTTTAAATTCATTAAGGTCGTTATTTGTTTATCGACCAAGACTCTTTCATTTTCATATCTAGCTTTTAACGCTTCCCAAGCCAGATTAAAATTGTCATCATTGAGTGCGAACTGTTTTACTATTATTCCTGCTTGACCTTTTGTTTTATTTCGCAAGTGGTATAATTTTTGCGCTTGTGATAGCTTTGGGTGGTTTATGTAAACGGCTGAGAACATGTCTCGGAACGACGGCCATTGCTCATAACCCCCATGAAATACTTCAGTATCACAGGCCGGCACTTTAAGGTATATGTCGGAGCTTGCTTCTTGTATTTGTCTTTGGGGCAGCTCTGCTCGCTGGGGTGGAGTAGGTGCAGTTATAGGCTTAAGAAGTTTTAATTGATCGGAGATCATAGCCTTTGTTTCTTCATATTGGTCTAAGCAGTGTTCATATTTTAAATATGCGGAGTTTTTGAAATTTCCGGGCAATTCTGAATCATCTGTTTCGATGATTGCGTCATATGCCGATTGGAGCCGTGTCCAAAATCTATCAAGTGATTTTTCTTTCACTTCAAGAACTGATTCTGTATTTTCCTCTATAGGGATTGAGGAGAACATTGTGCAGTATCTAATGATATCTGCACTGAATTTTGCAGCTGTAAAATCGTTGCCCTTTTTTTGCTTTGCACCCTGTTTTGACCGGGTGCTTTCCGCAGGGCTGCCTTGAGGCTTTTCTTCTTCACCCATTTTGGGTGTGTCTAAAAGTAGATGTGGTGATTTTGGATCCGTTGACATTATGAGCCGAAACTGAACGATAAAAATTTAGATATATTTTTTTTTTTTTTTTTTGGTTAATTTACCAAGCTTTTGTGTTTGCCGGTTGATGTTGATTTGATACCATATTGTAGGGTAATATAACTCAGTTATCGATCAATTTATCGAAATATATCGAAGTAGAAATGAAACCTGGGGCGTTCCCCTTTCGTTTGATACCCAAATTGTAGGGCAAGTTTAAGGTTTTTGGGCAATCACATTTTCACCGATAACTCATCATCGATAAATTTATCGAAACCTATCGAAGTCCAAATGAAACCTGGGGCCTTGTCCTTTCGTTTTACACCCATATTATAGGGTAATGTTAAGTTTTTGGGCAATGACATTTTCACCGATAACTCATAATCGTTTAATACTCATATTATAGGGTAATGTTAAGTTTTTTGGGCAATCACCCATAACTAAGTTATCGATATATTTATCGAAATATATCGAAGTTCAAATGAAAGCTGCGGCCTTACCCTTTCGTTTGATACCCATATTGTAGGGCAAGTTCAAGGTTTTTGGGCAATCACATTTTCACCGATAACTCATCATCGATAAATTTATCGAAACCTATCGAAGTCCAAATGAAACCTGCGGCCTTCTCCTTTCGTTTTATACCCATATTATTGGGTAATGTTAAGTTTTTTGGGCAATCACCGATAACTTTGTTATCGATAAATTTATCGAAATATATCGAAGTCCAAATGAAACCTGGAGCTATCCCCTTTCGTTTGATACCCATATTGTAGGGTAATTTTAAGGTTTTTGTGCAATAACATTTTCACCGATAACTCAGTCATCGATAAATTTATCGAAGTACAAATGAAACCTGGGGCCTTCCCCTTTCGTTTGATACCCATATTGTAGTCCAAGTTTAAGGTTTTTGGGAAATCATATTTTCACCGATAACTCAGTCATCGATAAATTTATCGAAACCTATCGAACCCAAATGAAACCTGGGGCCTTTCCCTTTCGTTTGATACCCATATTGTAGGGAAATATTAAGGTTTTCGGGCAATCGCATGTTGACCGATAACTTAGTTACCGATCAATTTATCGAAATATATTGAAGCCAAAAGGAAACCTGGGGCCTTCCCCTTTCGTTTGATACCCATATTGTACGATCTTTCTATACCTATGTATATGCGAAATATTATAAGTATAGGTTCACTATATTTACCGGCCAATTCTGTGTTCTTGATAAATTTGTCAATCTTGATAAATAATAAAGAAAAAATTATATTTATCAAGTGTTTTTGAATTTTGCGTCAAAGAAAAATTTTATTTTATTCAAATAAATTTTTAATAATTTTTTTTGACGCAGAATTCAAAACACTTGATAAAAATAGTTTTTTCTTTATTATTTATCAAGATTGACAAATTTATCAAGAACACAGAATTGGGCGGTTAGAGTTATATGGAATAAAAAAATGTCGAAAAGTAACGGTCCCTAGCAGGGTCGGAACCCCCAAAATTAAAAAAAAAAATAGCCTATAGCTCCTTCCAGACTATAATCTGTAGGCGTGTCAAATTTCAACAAAATCCGTTTTACCATTCTCACGTTTTTAGGGAACAAAAGCAAACGTCTGGACATCCAAACATCGTTACATTCACATTTATAATATTAGTAGGATGTCCGTATTTTCGTTTTCTTATTAGTTAGCGGGGGTGACTTTTTGCCTATAAGTAGGTTCAAAGCTAATTTCAATGCAATTAAGTGCAAGGAGCTTTGTTGTTTATTTTTTGTATATTTTTCTTTTGGGATGCTGGACTATAGCTTTTTCACTAATTTGTGTGCCCGTATATTTTGTTTATAATCACACAGTATTTTTACTGGGAGAACAGAAAAGAGCTTCGCTAACAATTTAAATATTTTCGTTTATTTTTCTTAATGTGGAAAAATATTTATGTAATATGTTTTAATTTATGTATGTAAGTGGGGATCGGAACTTCGATAAAATCAGGAAGACTGTATATATATAATTTTTTGCGGCTTTTTTACCGACTACAGTTTATTCTAAAATATCCCGTTTCCGATGGAAAAAATTTTCCCTTTTTAAATTTTAACAAAAATATGTACTTCGTTAGCAAGTACAAAGGGCAGGTTTGGCTTTTTGTTACTATTGTTTTTGTAACCCAAAATTTTTGCGCTAAATATTTTATTGAAACTTTTTCAACTCACCGCTCTTTTTTCAGGGGAAAGGGGGGTTGTACTTATCCTTTTATTGTGTTTGTGCAGTTTTGTTTAGTTAGTTTTGTGGTTGTCGGATTCGGAAAATTAGTGGACTGTAATTTGTTTTTTTTTGATATTTAATGGCCGTATTGTAAACCGGTGCGCCCGAATTTTAATTTTTAGTTTTATATGTGTATGTATGTATATTTTTATGTTTAGTGGTTTGTTTTTTTTTTGTCACCCTAGTGTATGTGCTTGTGTTTTGCACTTTTATGTTTTAGGGCATACATATACAATTCGGGACACTTCACTGCACTTAAATTATTCTTTTTATATATTTTTATTTTCCACTGTCCATAGGTGCCTGTCTTTGAGGCGATGTAAGACCATATATAGTTTAGGGCACTGCACTTCACTCACCTTCGCACTCACTACCGAACTTTCAGAGAAAAATGCAAAGATGTATGTGTTTTAAAAATTGGTAAATATGTTTATTCGTTTTGGCTCAGGCGATATGCGACCGTTTTGCACAGAAATTTACGAATTGTAATATTTGTTTACAATGTGTGTGCGTTTGGTGTTGACATATGTCCGTGACTGTGTAAGTGTGTGTGTGTGGTGTGGTGAATGTTGGCGGCAGGGTTGTACCCGCCAGTGTTGTGGCTAATCTAGCCATATATATTTTTTGAAGATTTTGTATTTTGTATTTTCTATTTTTTTTTAGATTTCGTCTTTTATATTTTTTTGTAGATTTTGTATTTTATGTTTTTTTGAAGAAGTTGAATTTACAATTTTTAGATGTTTTTGTAGTTAAAATTTTGCTTTTTATATAGTTTTTTCAAGATTTTTGTATTTAAAATTTTTTTGAATGTTTTTTCATTTCAAATTTTTTTCACTATTTTTGTATTTGAAATTTTTGAATATTTTTGGATTTTAAATTTTTTGAAAGTTTCGTATGTTAGAAAATTAAATTGGAATTCATTTCCGTTTTTATTTAAAGTCCTTCATTTAAAAAGTTTTCTGTGCTTGGAAAAAAAACGTACTTACGACGCCATTTTGTTGAACGACCGGCGTCACGGTCGACATGTAATTTCATGGAGCCCGAGGGGGTGCTCCATTGTTCCTAATCATCAAAAACCATGGTCAATATTAAAAAATAGTCTTTATTTTTTTTAAAAACTTCATAATTTGGTTTTTTATTTAATTAGGTTTTTTTTTGAAGAGTAACGCACTAGTTTGCAAACTTGTTGTTTGCGGAGACCCACTTGAAGTAAGTGAACAGGACATCACAGTTGGCAAAAAGCAAGATGCAGGAGTCATATCGAGATCAACAAATGTAGAATCGCGGACTGTAGATATTAAAATAATGAATCCAAGCATTGAGGAAGTCAAGATATTTAAGTACTTAGGAGTTCAGATTGATAACAATAAAGGATCCACCTGCTCCACTTAACTACTAATAGCCATAGCGTCCAAGTATTTTAAAATACAATCTAAGTAGTTGATGAAAGCGAGGGTAGATTGGAGACACGGCCTCTCCAACCATCCAGTTAGTCCTTTCTGACTCCTTCCATGCAACTTTTATATATATATCGTTTGACAGAGAGGGTGGATTGGAGACACGGCCTCTTCAACATCAAGTAAAAAGAATATCTTATAGGTTAAATTCTTGCTTTTCCCAGTTGTATTAATTAATTTTCCTCTTTTATACATTTTATATACTTGAATTTACTATTGAAATATTGTTTTGTAAACCTTGTTTTTCTATAAGCTGATGTATTAAAAAAGACTAAGTCTTAACGATACAGCCATATTTCGTTAATTAAATAAATAAATAAATGTTGATATTTCTATAGTCTACCCCTGTTTTTAGCGTCGACTTAAAATAAATAACAAAAATTTCAAGAAAATTGGCTTTTGGAGATCATGTAAACATATTAGTAGGAAATATATACGCATATTGTCAAATGCGAAGCCAATGAAAATTTTGTCGAATTTCGCCGTCTCGAATTGCGGCATGCGACTCTGTGGCGAATTCGCCAAAAAGTGGAGAATGAGTGACGAAAATGAATTTCTCGAATTGCCAGTAGCGAAACACTTAGATTCGCTTCGCCAAATGAGTCAAAATTTGACGAATGCCTTTTTCACTCGCATTTGAGAAAAAAAAGCGACAAGTTTTGTGTTTATTCATATATTTTGATAGAAATAAGTATTTTAACCGAAAATAAAACAACATAAAAGTGAGTAAACAACTTTTGAGTGTGTTTTTTTAATTAAATTAAATGATAGTTCCTCTAGGTCAATGTGGGTAGAAGATAAAAAAGATGATTACTACTGACAAGCTCCGGGTCAACGTTCGGTGCAGATGCAACATACTCCTCATAAGTAAGTGAAGTCCATTGTACAAGACTGCATGAGGGCGAGTAATGGGTAAACGTTCTTCTTTCAAATATATGTAAATCAATTTGTTTTTGAACCAAAGCTCGTATTTGGTTCATAAAATTCAAGCGAGAGTTCCACATTTGTTAAATGGATTTAATAAGATCTTTTATGATTTTTTATAATGTTGCTGCAGTGGCAAAACCCAAACGTTTGAAGTAACGCAGTCGCACCACTATGTATCCATCCGCACCTTCTGCGCTATTGCCAATTGTTATACGCACTTCAAGTGGATGTGATTGCAAAACGTCTTCTACTATCATTAAATCACATCTACTTCCCACATCCAGCTCATCTGTATCCGAACTAGCACCACTTTTTATGATTTCGGTATGAGCTGCCATTTCCAATTGAAGCACATCATCCTCGCTACCTACTACAATTACACAAACATCGCACTCTTTTGCACAAATAAATAAATAAAAACATATGCAAATGACACAAAAATGACAGAAACGTCAATTTCGGATGAACTTTTTGAATTTGTTTGAATGGCAACATAACGTGACAGGCGAAAAAGGTCATTCGCCACTCACAATGCAAATTTTCGCCAAATCGCCAAATGTATTCGCTTCGCAAGTGACAATATGCGTAATAGCTGAAAGTGTATAGATCCATCATAGAGCCGCACATTATATATATTGCCCCACTATATTTTTTATTGCAAATTAATCACAAGTAGATAAGTTACAAGTCATGCAAAATAAAGCTATGAGGTTTATATTAAATATGAGGCATGAATCTCCTATAAAAAACATGTTAGAATCACTTAATTGGTTGAGTATTAAACAGCTCATATTTTACCATAGTATGAAATTTGTATTTAATATCAATCATGGTATGTTACCAGACTTCTTGAGAAAAACTTATATGTATATGTAAATGAAACAGGCTCACACGCAATCAGGGAAGATAATGATTTCAGGCCACCCCTCTTCAAAACAGAAATGGACAAGCAAAGTATATTTTACAAAGGCTTAAAATGTTTTAATGAACTTACAAATCATCGCATCGAAACGTACTGACTTAAAATCGGAGTATCTTTCTCCTGTAAAATTTTAGATTTTTGAATAGTACTGGGGATCGCAAAGTCAGTGTTGGATCGGCTAAGTGTTATTTTATTCAAGCGTGCCCGAAGGCCGCTAACGCGGAAAGTTATCTACACAGAAATACTATGGATCGCTTCGCCGGCGCTGGGAAATAAGATTAATAAATTGTTTTAAATTTCTTTTCACATAAGTGTCTTTTTTTATAACATATACGTATTTTTAACATGAGAGTTGGAGCTATTCTGCATCTAAGCCGACTTTTCATACATTACTTTGCATGCATCTTATGGATAAAACATCTTATCTTTTCCCACTAGGTAGTCAAACCTTGAATAATTAAAGTTTCCGCTTGCTGGCAACGCCATGGGCTTTCAGTTTTGCATGCTTTGTTTTGTTTGACTGTGTGCCAATCGGTAACATTTTACTCGAAGGAAAAATAAGGTGAACAAATTTTCTATGGTGTACAAATATTTACCATTTTGCTGTGCCAAATGAAATGGGAAATTTTGACAGTTGTTTATTTCGACAACTGAAAAAGCACATGCGAATTTACGTATTTTTTTCTGCCATTATATTTGATATTTTTTGCGTTATATACCGGCGGCTATGCTTGCCGTCATGAGCGCCACCGCTTTTCTGTAAACTTACCGTTCCTTAATTTTTTGATTTGATTTGCTTTATTTAAATTTTTTTTGTTTTCTTTTTTGAATTCAAAATACGTTAATATTTATTTAAAAAAAATTGACATGTTTTAATTATTGCATTTGGAGAAAATTTTTGAAGCATTTGATAGAATTCACACAGCTATGACAATAGCGCTGACGAACTAGTTTTCACCGTTATGACGGCCGTAATATATCATGCTTGCCGCTATATTACATTGCGGTGAACTTCAACGTACTCTACCGCTATGTAATGGCTGCTATATAACAGCACCGCTTTCGAGGAAACCAAAGCTTTAGTTGCGCTACTAGTAGATATATACTATGATCATGAGCTTTAGTTGCGCTACTAGTAGAGATATACTATGATCATGAGCTTCTGATTCAAAAGCTTGATTTACTGGGGTTCTCCAAGAATTTGAAATGGCTGACAAGCTATGTTGTTGTTTTAACAACAAAATCACTCCCCGAAGGTTTTGGGGAGTGTTGTCGAAATAACAGTCCTTGGCCGGATATGAATCCGGTACGCTCCGGTACTGCCCGACTGTCGTGGGAGCGATTTGGTATGACCAGTGCAACCTTCTAGGTCATGTCATCCCTCCTTCCGTAGATCAACCATCAAGTTGCACATCATTACCTTTGTGCATATTGGTCGCCTCTTACGACCGGTATGCCTACCGCGGGCATATTCTAGGCCCCAACCCGCAGGGGCAGCTGACAAGCTATCTTACTAGTTAGTAGGCCCCAAACTGTATTGTATAAAAATATTCTTTCAAAGTCATTTACTGTTGACTCCGGCGTACCTCAGGGTAGTCATTTGGGTCCAATGCTTTTTAGGCTTTTTATAACTGAATGTATGCGGATGATGTGAAACGCTGTTCCACGTATACGCCTTCGGACCCATCATGCGCTTATCGTCTTCAAGTGGATTCGGATTCATTTCAACCTTGGTGCTCAATAAATTCATTTGTCCTGAACTGTTCCATATGTAAACTTATGACATTTCACCGGGTAAAGCCTTCTTTGACATCTTACGTACCGGGTAAAGCCTTTTTTGACATCTTACGTACTATACGGCGCTCATCTGGAGCGTATATCTGTGGTTTGTGATATAGGTGTTTTGTTCGATTAGAAATTCAGCTTTAATGCTCATATTTTCTCGATTAATAGTAAAGCAACTCTCGGTTTCGTTAAACGTTGGGCTAGAGAGTTTAGTGATCCTTATCTTACCAGGTCCTATTCACGTCGTTGGTTCGTCCAAAACTTGAGTTCAAGATATAACAATCATATTAAGAGAATCGAGTCGGTGCTGAAACAATTTTTAATTTTTGCCCTTCGGGCTTTTATTTGGAACACTAATCTTTATCTTCCACCTTATAGATGCAGGCTTCTTCTTATCGATATAGAGAATGTGGCTTGGGGTTGTGTTCCTTCATAATCTGATTCTTGGCGGATTGACTCTTCTACTCTGCTAAGCCGTCTAAACTTGTCTGTTCCTGTTAGGGCATCAAGACACTATGTGCCTTTCCAACTACATCTTTGTCATCTAAACTTTGTCAAAAGTGCTCGTACTACGATGGCATATGTAACTTGATTTTCGAATTGTTGAATGTTAGATACTCTCGTTTTCCTTGTATCTAACACCCCTATTGCGAGTGACGAACACTAATAGATAATCGACTACTAAGCGGTTAGCGATCATCGAGCTATTGCGAGTGTCAAAGAGCGACTGTGAATGCTCCATCGATCATCTTTCTACCGCAGTTTTGCGGTCGTATCGAAGTACTTCAACACTTATCCTTATTCATATAAAAAGGTGGTCCAATTTTTATGGCCATGTCCGGTGATTGGATCACCTAATCCATCTCGGAGCACCCTTCTAAATAGTCTATGGAGCACCTACGACAGCGAGAGAGGGACGAATATAGAAAATCTAAAATTATTCCCAATTGTATAAGAAATTCTATCCATTGCAACAAATTGACATATACAGAATCTTACAGAGCCACACTCAACATTACCTAACCCTACAAAAAAACCGAAATCCTTAAGGAGCATCGGAGTACAACAACACTTATCCTCATTAATATTTAAAAAGTGTTCCAATTTACATGGCGATGTCCGGAAATTGGATCACCTAATCCAACTCGGAGTACTCCATATCTTTGCTTTTGAATACTCTATAGACCACCTACATGAGAGTACTCTTAAAATACTCCTTTTGGACTAATCTATGGAGTATTCAACAGCAAAGCGAGGGAGGGTGTAAGTGGTCCTCAAAAGAACTATAAATAATTATAGCTCTAGGATAAATTTGAAAGCATCCTTCCCAAAAGACGTGCGAGCTAAGATAGGGAGTTTAGAAAATATTGAAGGGGTTTTCAACCGTGGAATCTATGGCCAAATTAGCAAGTGCTAAGACTGAAGGAGAAGTGGTGGAAGATACGATTATATGATGATAACACTGTGTACACTCATCAAGCGACCTAGCTAAGATTATTTATCTAGTCAAGTGTTTCACGAAACGGTATTTGAAAAATCCGATATACCCTAAAATTTTTTTTTATTGTTTAAAAACCGTTTTTTCAGTTTCTAGAAAAAAAAATCATTAAAAACCGAATTTTCAACCGATTTCAAAAATTCTCAACAGTTTTGGGTAGAGAATTGTTAACACTTTCGAAATATATATAGTGTTTTATTCATTTGAAAAAAGTATGATATGTTTTTTAAGCCAGAAGTTGGAATTTTTGAAATTTCATCCGGTTTTCCGGTTTCGACGTCATTTTTTTGCCCCTGACTAATTATGATTTAACCTCATTGGGCATGTGCCATCGAGAGGCATTCACTACTTAAATATACCAGTTTTTATTTTTTGAAAAGGACTGCAAGTTTTTACGTTATAAGGCATAATCAAAAATCTAACACTCCAATTTCCAGGGGAACCCCGTGTAAGTAAAAAAGAGAGAATGTTGAAATCGGTTGAAAATTGGTTTTCTAATGATTTTTTTTTGTAAGTAGATACTTTGAGGGTATAGCGGATTTTTCAAATAGCGTTTCGTTTTACACTTGACTAGATAAACAATCTTAGCTAGGTCGCTTGATGAGTGTATTTACTTTTTTTTTTGAAGCACTCTGTAATCCATGTTGATGTATTCGCAAAATAATCAGGTATATCTGCATTTTCGTGCCTTATCGGCATTCGTATAAACCAATTAATTAGTATCAGTTCTGAAAAAAGAGGGATCAATCGTACCCTTGTCTTTGTGGACTCCTCCTTTTTAATTATTTAAATAAGCAGTAAATTGAAACTATCTACTTTTAACATAAAATGTTTTATTTTCTAGGAAAAGTGTCAAAATAATGGGACCATACAAGCCCTATACAACAAGTACCAAGAATGTAACGATAGAGTTAATAGTAAGTCTAAAACAACTGAAACGTGTATGGAAGAGCTCTTTGATTATGTAACAGAGCTGGATCATTGCGCATCTCATCATCTTTTTTCCAAACTTAAATAATTTTTTTTTGTCAAGGAAGTGTTTGCTTAAATCTGTAATAATAATATTATGTAAATTTTATTATTATAGCAAATAACTGTAAGCGAAGTATAAATAAAAAGTTTATTGTAAACAACCATAACAACTTTGGAAAAATCTGACAACCCTACATCATAACATGCGTTTTTTCCTATAAAACACTGCACACGAAACAAATGCAGGTACGATTCTTACTTGAAAATGTACACTTTAATGCTTTTGGTATGTTTTATTTAATTTGATAGGTGATGAATAGAAAAGAGACTGCGTTAGATTTTTTACATCGGAAAGAAGAAAACTAACGGGTATATCTGCTTGTTTTATATTCTGACCTATAATGATTTATCAGTTGCTGTATAAGCACTGCATCGCCAGTAAGCTGTTCGTTATTTAATTTTTGTTTGCAAATTGTAAGTTCGCCGGGCGGAATATGATGCGTTAGTAATGCTGTAAAAATAAGCTGTGCAAAATTTCACTCGAATTGGATACCTCTTAGAACTCGCGGTTTGCATTTGAAAGTTTTAAAAACCATATGCATTCAGAGTGCAGCTGATCATATAAAAAACTTGATAGCCGTAAGCCTGGTTCACATTTATTACGTAAAAAACTACGATTCAAAAGACAAAGATTTAAAAAAAAGCTATGGGTTTTGAGATTTCGCGAAGTTATCGTTTATTACAAAGTGAGAAAACTCCATTTTCGTATTATTCAAAAAATCTTCAGTTCTACATATCCGATGAAAACCCCCTTTTCATCTCATTAAAGATCTTGCATTGCCCTAACAACCTACCATATAAATCTTTTCAATTAGATTATGGGTTTCAGAGTTTTTTGCAAATGCATTTCAGAAATCAGGCAAATATTCCATCAGCTTCGTCATTAACATTAAATAACACTTAGAAGCAGTTTTGCATTTATTTTGATGTAATATTGGAGAGGTTAGGTTAGGTTAGGTTGCAAGGGCTGAGCCGAAACCACAAGGTAACTGCTCAATACTTAGGCCACCAAAGGGCCCATTGTAATACCCCATACTGTCCCGAAGAAAGGACCCTTTCCCTGCCTACAACGGGTCGAACCACTTCGTGGAATCAATGAATTTCACTAGAGCTTTCACTCCACAACTAGAGACCTCTGCAAGGTCAAGTAGGAAAGGTTTGCCCAGGATGGCCAACCTACGCCTGCTAAGTGCTCCTCTTCAGTATGTACAGCTACGACAGTAATCGAAGGTCGCTACCCCCATTCTTGCACCGTGCGTGCCTATTAAGCAATGCCCTGTCAGGACCCTAACCAGGGACGATAATGCTGATTTATGTACAGTCAGAAGTGCCCTTGTGCGCCCCTTGTCATAGGAGGGCCATGTTAACCTGGGCCCGAATTGTGACAGACGTGAACGAGTGCACTATCGTACGATCAAAAATTACGTCAGTCGAAGAGCGAGTGAATAAAATCGGATTCTTACAGAAGAAAGTGAACGTATCGTAATTGTCAGTTTTGCTATCGATTGTTTTCTCCTTTTTCTTCAGTTTTCAAGGTTACAATATTGTTCTAAACGTACCAAAGTGACCCCCTGCAGCTTTTAAATAATGCGTAATTGCGGCATATGCATATGCACACATTAAGCAATTAACCTCTGTGCTTGTTTATATTTTGCAGCTTTATTAAACGATGTGGGATGAACAAGAGGTGTCCAGTTATGTCCTCATTAAAATTAATCTTATGTCTTATGTGTCATGATAACAAGTCCGTTCCTTCCGTCCTGCAACTACAACTTTTTCAGCACTTGCGAGTGGCGGAGATCAACACGCTATTGGCAGTGATTATTTGATTAAAAGGTGTCAGAGCACCATATCCGTCTACAGTATTCTGAGAAAGAATTGTGTCCGGAGTTTGCACGTTTCGAAACGGATGATTCGCAGGCCAACAAAAAAGTGGAAAACATAGAATTCTTTGAGGTTGATTAAATTAGCACAAGTGTTTCGGTGCTATTTAATATTTTGTCATTTTCAAGTATTGGATGCCTCAAAGCTCCTTCCAAATTTGTTTTGCCGCCGGTTTTTCTTACTCACAGTTTGGTATCAAAGTTTTGCCCAAATCGTGATGTTCGCTAATAAATTTCAAAATTATGTCCTTTTGCGTTAAATTAAGTTAATTATAGTTTGTTCTTTATCAAAAGTATAGTTAAAATAATAAGTATATACAAATATAAACTCAATACGCATTCATTTTCAAATATTTGCCTCTATTCTTTTCGCCTTCGATCTGAAATTTGTGAACGAGCGGCAATTCGAACGAACGAGTACGTTCATCTACTCGTTTACGTTTGTTATCATCCGAAATTTCGATAAATTTGTACGTTCACGGCTGTCATAATCCGATATTGACATTTTTACGTAGCGAGTTGCTCGTTCACGTCTGTAACGATTCGGGCCCTGGACGTCTCACACGATGAGATGAGCGACCATAGTTCATTTTCATTTCTGATAGTGTTGTGTTCACACGAAGCTTGAAAGTGGCCATGGGTATGCCTACCGAATCATTTCCTGTAGGGATGTGGTCGGTGGTGCCTCTTCTGGCCAACTCATCTGCTTTGCAGTTGCCTTCAATATCCCTGTGCCCAGGTACCCAAATGAGGCTGATACTGAAGTGCCATCTCGTTGAGAGATCTGCGGCATTCAGTGACCGACTTTGTGTTGTCGACGAATGAGTCCAGGGCCTTTAACGCGGCCTGGCTGTCTGAGAAGAGAGAGAACCCGTTTGCAATCCTTGGGCATAGACCCGAGATGATTCACAGCCCTGTGTATAGCCAGCATTTCCGGGAAAACGGAAAGAGACCTCTAAACCCAGATCCGGTGAAAAGAAGCCTGCCCCCACCTTCCCGTCTAGCTTAGAACCATCCGTGAATATGTTGGTGGCCCGGAAGTGTATGTTGCCTGGTGTTCCAGTGAATGCAAGGCCGTGTCGGTCGACCTGCCCTTAGTATAGGCATGCTGAGCATGCGATAAAGACGACTGTACAATCTTCCTCCTGATGTAGTCCTCTAGGAGTCTTTCTAGTGCCTTAAGTAGAAAAGAAGATAAACTTATAGGCCTATGGTCATTCGGTTTCGAGTGGGATGACTTCCCTGCTTTGGGGATAAAAACCACGTTAACCTCCCTCTATGATGTTGGTATAAAATTTAGCCTTAGACAGATTTCGAACATGCGCTTAATAAGTTCTGCAGTATGCTGGAGCTGGGCTTAAAGGTCGAAAGAGCCCAGTCTATCTTATTAACATCTGTGATTTCGCTTATAAGCTGATCAGTAGGTAACCCACTGCTAATAATATTTGTATACACACCCGCGCATGTCGGGAAGTGTGTGTCCATAAGCAAATTTAAGCGGGAGGCCGCGGATGTAGATTCGATCTTACCACAGAAATCCACCCAAGAGGATCGCTTTTCCTTTCGGAGTGCTTTTTTATATGAATGCGGATTCATGCCAATCATGTTTGGCTTTATTGAAGGCTACCCTGCGAGACTTCCTAAGCTTGTCAAGATCAGACGACCACCATGGTGGTTTGTGCGTTTCCCTAACTTTCCTAGCCGGACAAGCCCTATCCAGAGCAGTCCTACAAATATCACTGAAATTACTTACGAGTAATTCCAGCTCCTCTTCGCTTCCTGGCATTCACACCTATTTGGGTAGAGTTTTACCTAGGATCTTCTTGTAACCCCAGTTTGTTCTTCTAAAATTTTGAATATGCTTAGAGCCCGTATACGCATCTGATATAGAGAAACTAATATAACGGGTGTTTTTTTTACAGGTTTGTTTTGCGAATAGAGATAAAACTGGCATTTTGTGGTCAAATCTGGCAACTCTAATGTCATTTATGTTCAGTTTGGTTTGCCATTTCATCATGAACAGGTTGACAAAAGAACAACGCTTGCAAATCGTGCAAATTTATTTCGAAAATAATGGTTCAAATTTTTTTTTCAAATGGCAAAATTTTGTTCAGTGATGAGGCTCATATTTGGTTGAATGGCTACGTCAACAAGCAAAATTGCCGCATTTGGAGTGAAGAGAATCCACATGAGACCCTTGAAACGCCATTACATCCACAAAAACTGACTGTTTGGTGTGCTCTATGGGCTGGTGGAGTCATTGGGCCATACTTCTTCCGCAATAATGCTGGAGAGGCAGCTACCGTTAATAGAAACCGGTATGGAGCCATGATAACCGACTATTTTGTTCCCGACAAGACGGCGCTACATGCCACACAGCGCACGTCACAATCGATTTATTGAAGGAAACATTCGATGAGCGCATAATTTCGCGGAATGGACCTGTCAATTGGCCACCAAGGTCGTGTGATTTGACTCCATTGGATTATTTTCTTTGGGGATATGTGAAGTCGCTCGTCTACACCAACAAACCAGAAACGTTAGGGGAATTGGAAGCCAACATTCGTGGCGTTATTGCCGACATACGGCCCCATATGCTCGAAAAAGTGGTTGAAAATTGGACCTGTAGAATTGGCTTTATTCGAGCCAGCCGCGGCGGCCACATGCCCGAAATCATATTTAAACATTAATGGCATAAAATTATCCTTCCAATTAAGCCAAATTGATGGACCTTAAAACGATTTTCTTGTGTTTTATTTCAATTCGAAGTTCTATACCCCTAAAAAAACACCCTATACCTATGGTCAGAAAAGGAGTGCTCTTTTAAACCTCTCCAAGAAGCTAGTCAGTGAAAGAGTCGGTTGTTGTTGTTGCTGTAGCAACAAAATCACCCCCCGAAGGTTTTGGGGAGTGTCGTCGAATTAACTGTCGTGGTAGCGATTTGTTATGACCAGTGCAACCTTCTAGGTCATGTCATACCTCCTTCCGAAAGGAAAGAGAAGATGGGTAATGAGAGGTGAGCGGCATCATGTCCGTAGATCAACTATCAAGTTGCACATCATTACCTTTGTGCATATTAGTCGCATCTTACGACCGGTATGCTTACCGCGGGCATATTCGAAACCCCAACCCGCAGGGGGGTGAAACAGTCGGTGACCAGGTGACTTCCTCGCGGTTCCTCGTAATGAAAGTGGGGTCATTTCCCCTGTAACATATACTTATATTAGTACCTAGGAGATAGTTAAATAAGGACTCACCCCGATGTTGTTGTTGTTGTTGTTTTAGCAACAAAATCACTCCCCGAAGGTTTTGGGGAGTGTTGTCGAAATAACAGTCCTTTGCCGGATATGAATCCGGTACGCTTCGGTACTCCCTTGCCCGACTGTCGTGGAAGCGATTTGGTATGACCACTGGAACCTTCTAGGTCATGTCATCCCTCCCTCCGAAAGAAGAGATGGGAATAAGCGGTGAGAGGCATCATATCCGTAGATCAACCCTCGGGTTGCACATCATCACCTATGTGCATTAGGGGTAGTCTATTTTTGTAACACCTACTTTACATGCCATAACACGATGAGGAATAGTAAAAAATTGATAACTGCGTTTTTAGTTTTTCGATTTATTTCAAAAACTTCACGCAGAATTTAAATTGAAAAAATTCATATGTTATATGCGAAGAAGAAGAAGACAAATTTTGATTTATAAGAAATAAAACTAATTTAAGTACAACACAAATACATTTTTATAGTAAATATACGTTTTAGTTCATTATTTAATTCATTTTGATATTATTTGAGATAAACTTAAGATTTAAACTATATTCAGATTTACAAAAAGGGTAAATTTCCTGAATAACTTTGATGGCTCTTTCAGCGCAAATATTAGATCTTTTTAAATTCAGAATGGCAGAATCTTCCTTTACCCAATGTTTAAGAAAACACTTATGCGCAGTTTCGAATTGCTTGACGGATTTTTCTAATATTTCAAAATCATTGTTATGAAAACGGTGATCCGAGAACCAAACATCATACCATGCGCTGCATATGAATTGGCAAATTGGCAAAAGTTGTATTCTATGCTCCGGTACTAGTATGAACGTTAAAATCGCTAGAATAGCTCTAGAATTCCATCGAGCGTTGCTGAGCGCTGGTAAAACTCTAAATTTTATGTATGGGAACCTGTTGTTTTCTTCATAATATTTAAAATATTGCCCTAGTTCATATAAAAATTGCATGTCATCACGCCATTTAATAGATCTTAAGATCAACTTTTCTTCGTTTTGTTTGTAGTTTTGTTTTAGGTTTTCGTAGTTCATAATCAATTCGGTAAATATGTCATAACTGATGTTTGGCGATGTCGACTGTCCACCTAGTACTTCATTCATCACATGCTTCAAAATTAAATCTAATACATGATGTTGGCATCTGCGGTGGGGACAAATGTTTTTCCTGAAAACAATTCTGCAGTAAACGAACAACTCCACTTTTAACCCCTGTATTAACGTTTGTTGTGTCACTAACAATCATTTTAATGGAATTCCAAAGGTTAAATTTATCCAATACATTCCTTATTCCTTAAAAAAGTTATAGAAAGTTAATTAATGCTGTAAAAATATATTATTAAATAGAAACCTTCAAAAATTGACAAACTTTTCCCGTTTTCAAGAACCATTGCCGCTACTCTTACTTCCTTAGCTTCATTTGTAAACACCACGGCCTGCACTTCTTTCTTCCCAAATTTCTTGCCGTCGAAATGAATGCACCAAATGTCATCTCTTAAGGAATTCTTATAATTTTTTTCCAAACTCAGCGCTGCTTTAATCATCGCTTTGTGAATACCTGCTTGTGTTGGTGTTGCTATATTTATTCCTTCTTTGGACAATTCATTGCATATTTTAGCGGCATTTTTGGTGCTTACATGGGCTGTTGTTACCATTGTCACTGCTGCTTTTGTTGAACACTTCGCATTTCTTTTTCTTTGAAGAGGAGCTTTATATTCACTAACAGGTGGAGAATGTGATTGCTCGACAGATTCAGCTGATGATGTTGAAGTGTTGAGCGCCACTTTATTTAAACACGAGGTGCTTTGAACATTTTTTCTTAAAAGGGAAGCTTTGGAGGGATGCACACAAACTGCTTTAGCTGTCGTGTACCCAACTTCTCCATTTGTAGTTGTTTGGAGTTCATACAACTTTTTGTCCTCAGTTCCTAGCCAGACACCTTTTAATCAGTTATATCACATAACTTGTTGAACGCCATTGTAACATTTCTGCCATCCGGGAATTTTAAAAATGTTGAATAATCATTTAATACTTTTGTTATCTTCCGTTGTGCAGCTATACGTGTTGTGCTCGGAAAGTTTAGTTTCGACCACAAGGCAATCATTTCGTTTGAAATAATCTGGCATCTTTTCTTTTTCAATTTCTCCGTTTTTGCTAATTCATTATACCTTCCTATAATCACGGTCTGTTTTGGAATCTTACACAACTCACTCAAGGGGTTTTCAATGTTATTGATTTCTCTTCTCTTATTCTTAGATTTTTCAAATGTTATTAAATTTTTTTCCCATTGTTTTGAATTTTTTAAAACTTCAGCACCACTTTTTTTAAAAGACATTGTTAATTAAAAAAGACACTTTCACTTCAGCCGCCACGCACTGAATGAGAGACCGACAGCTAAATAAAGGCAACTGGCGCGACGCTTATACGAAGTTTCAATAATTCATAAAGCATTTATTCAAATTTACCGTTATCTATTTTTGTCATATGCAAAAATACGACGAATAACGGAAGAAGAGCAAAACAAAACAGACACAAAGAAAAGAACATAATCTCATATGATGTTTTTTCTTGGCATATGTATGAGATTTTCATACGAATTTTCAATTTAAATTCTGCGTGAAGTTTTTGAAATAAATTGAAAAACTAAAAACGCAGTTATCATTTTTTTGCTATTCCTCATCGTGTTATGCCATGTAAATTTTTTTTTTTTTAAAAATGCAAAAAGTTATACCCCTAATGTGCATATTCACGAAGTGGCATCGATCTGGTATCGACCCTTTATGAAGAACATGAAGAAAAACGAAGAAAATGCTTGAAGTACTCTTGAGTATTTCAAGTGAATGAGTAGCATAATATAATAATAATAATAATATGATGAAATAAACCGATGAATCTTGGGAGCAAGATTCGGAGCTAATAACAAAGAAACGAAGGACGGAAGGAAGTAGTATTCGGCTTTATTAACAATTGGTAGGAGTGATTTGGTTGCTTCTGGGATCCGTCCCATTGGCATCAATGAACGATGATTACTAGCGAGAATTGTCAGTTGAAATAACATGTTTTATAATAATGAAATAAAAACGCAGATTATCATGGGAGTTACTATGATGATTATCTGACGTAATAATATGATAGAATTTGATACTGGGCCAAGCCTTGTTTGCCCCAAGATATGAACAATTGAAGAAAATAACAGGGGTCGGTGCTTGGTCGTTGCGGCTCGAAGTGGAGTTGCTTTCAACCGGGTGCCGGACCCATAGTACGGCAGAGGTTTTAGATAGACCTCGAGCCATACCAAGGTGACTAGTACGGCCGCCCACGTACTTCAATTGGTACCAGAAGCTTGCTTTTGGACGATGATCAAACGTCCCATTTGATACTGTGTTAAGAGCACCGTGGAGTTAAGCCGTCATTGGCAGGTATTCACGTTAATCTCAAGAGACAACTGTCATGAATGAGCATTCTGAGCCAGAATCGATAAGTGCTCTTGCTGGGAAATCTGTACCATTATGATGAATGGTGAATCGAGCTGTCCCTAGAAGCACACCATCAATTGAATGCACATAACAGGATTTAACATTTCGGTCCGAAACCGAACTTGATTTTTCGACTTCCAGTCTCTCTTGTGCCTGTCGAGAAGTAGAGGCAGTATTATCAGCATTATACTGATTCGGGCGGCTGGTTGCCTGCGTCTGTACAGACTCCTCATGCAGGAGCGTATGATGTCGAGACTATCATTTGTTGCAGTCGTACGAACTGCTGCACTTCGACACTGTATGTCCTGGGGATAGGCAGTTTAGGCGGTAATTTGAGAAAGCGGGGACAGTTTCGCAATCTGTGGGAATTTGATTTGCACTTTGGCCATAGTGCCTTTGTTACATTTGCTTGGTATGCACGAAGTATTTTTGTAGGGGTTTCGTTGGCATTCCGCGTACTTTGCGGTTTCTGCGCTTTCGAAGAAGCCCCTATAAACCCAGACACTGTTTCAAGTGTCTGGAAGCGGTTGCACAAAAATTTGTCCATATCCTCCTGTATTACGCATATTGTCACTTGCGAAGCGAATACATTTGGCGAACTTACCTAAAATTTGCATTGTGAGTGCCGAATGAACTTTTTCGCCTGTCACGTTATGTTGCCATGCAAACAAATTCAAAAAGTTCATCCGAATTTGACGTTTCTGTCATTTTTGTGTCATTTGCATATGTTTTTATTTATTTATTTGTGCAAAAGAGTGCGATGTTTGTGTAATTGTAGTAGGTAGCGAGGATGATGTGCTTCAATTGGAAATGGCAGCTCATACCGAGATCATAAAAAGTGGTGCTAGTTCGGATACAGATGAGCTGGATGTGGGAAGTAGATTTAATGATAGTAGAAGACGTTTTGCAATCACATCCACTTGAAGTGCGTATAACAATTGGCAATAGCGCAGAAGGTGCGGATGGATACATAGTGGTGCGACTGCGTTACTTCAAACGTTTGGGTTTTGCCACTGCAGCAACATTATAAAAAATCGTAAAAGATCTTATTAAATCCATTTAACAAATGTGGAACTCTCGCTTGATTTTAATGAACCAAATACGAGCTTTGGTTCAAAAACAAATTTATTTACATATATTTGAAAGAAGAACGTTTACCCATTACTCGCCCCTCATGCAGTCTTGTACAATGGACTTCACTTACTTATGAGGAGTATGTTGCATCTGCACCGAACGTTGACCCGGAGCTTGTCAGTAGTAATCATCTTTTTTATCGTCTACCCACATTGACCTAGAGGAACTATCATTTAATTTAATTACCGAACGTTGACCCGGAGCTTGTCAGTAGTAATCATCTTTTTTATCGTGCCATCGTTTACCCACATTGACCTAGAGGAACTATCATTTAATTTAGTTAAAAACACACAGAAGTTGTTTACTCACTTCTTAGTTGTTTTATTTTCGGTTAAAATTCGAGAAGTTCATTTTCGTCACTCATTCTCCACTTTTTGACGAATTCGCCACAGATTCGCATGCCGCAATTCGAGACGGCGAAATTCGACAAAATTTTCACACAAAAGTTGTTTACACACTTCTATGTTTCTATGTTGTTTTATTTTCGGTTAAAATTCTTTTTTCTATCAAAATATATGAACAAACACAAAACTTGTCGCTTCTTTTTCTCAAATGCGAATGAAATAAGCTTTCGCCAAATTTTGACACATTTGGCGAAGCGAATCTAAGTTTTTCGCTACTGGCAATTCGAGAAGTTCATTTTCGTCACTCATTCGCCACTTTTTGACGAATTCGCCACAGATTCGCATGCCGCAATTCGAGACGGCGAAATTCGACAAAATTTTCATTCGCTTCGCATGTGACAATATTCGTATATATATACTCATCAATTGTGCTTCCGTGGTTCGAAAAACCACCATGTACATGGAATGTGTATGTGGCCAAGCGCACCTCTCAAATCATCCAGAATGTCGGAAACAGCAAATAGCGGCACGTATCAACGAACCACAACCCGGCGGATCTCTTTACTCGAGGATGCAGACCACAGGATTTGTTGCAGCAATCTCTTTGGTGGAACGGACCAGAGTGGCTTCCTAAACCCCCGGAGGAATGGCCTATTTCTTCTCGGAAAAATTTTGTTCTTCAAGAAGAACGAAAAGTCGACGCTCTACATACAATGGAAGCGGAACCTGACATCTTGGAGCGATTTTCTTTGTGTGGGAAGAGAAACTACTGTTGCACACAACATGTTCGACGCCGCGATGATATCCGAGTGATGTATACATGTAAAAATAAAAAGAAGTGCATCGACAGCAAGATGCGGATTAGAACACGTAGTTGCAACAGCAAAAAAAAGGTGTCTATAAATAGGGCCTACATCCTGCTCTTGGCATAAAAAATTAAAAAGTTGCAAAGTCGAGCGGACACCTTAGTATCGCGAGTGCAGTGGTAAGAAAAAGTATTGTTAAAGTGTTACCGTTTACTTAAAGACGATGAAGTGAAAAAGTGAAAGTGCCGTCAATAAGTGAAGTTAAAAAACCAACGTGCCAACAGCAGAACCCCAAGGGGGGTTTTTCCAAACGAAAATGAGGAAGCCAATCTCGTGCAATGCCTCAGAGCCAACAGTGCTCGCCCCCAATGAATACATACAAGGTGTAACAGGTGCTCTGCATCCTCCCAATTCTATATAGAACACATAAATTAAATAAATAATAAAATAATAATAAAGAAATATGAAAAGGGCTCCCTAATTAATATGTGCTCTGCACGCCCCCTTTTCCACCCCAAATAAATAATATAATATAAAAATTAAATAATTAAAAAAAAAACTTCTCGCTCCCTCATAGCTTAGACATGGTGCATGGCACCACACCAGCACACACACGATAACGCAACCAGAACCAAGAGACCACAGGATTACAGGTGCACCGTATACTACAAAGAGACCACAGGATTACAAGTGGCACCTTCACTAACCTCATCGTCGCAGCAATACACATACAAGGTCACGCAACCACAAACACATCCACTCGACACAAAAGACCACAGGATTACAGGTGGCACCTCATCCAACAAGTCCACAGAAACACAACAACAAAAGAAAAAAAGGGAGCCGTCACACATCCCAACCACAGCACTCTACACGACGCATAACATCAAACCACATACCCCACCAGCCACATACCCCACCAGCAAATACCGCGTATGAGGCTCACCAAAAACACCAGGGAACGCTCCAAACGACAAAACCACACTCCCCACACAAAAGTGCACCAGCAGAAGCATAATCACGAAACACAGCAACACCAAGAAAAAAACACGGTAAGAAAACACTTGTTACAACTCAGTAAGAGTGGAAAGATTCACCTGCAACATCCAACCCGAACCACGACCTGCACCAGCACAAACCAACAGCCGTGGGGAGTTCTTATAGGTCGAGCACTGCGAACCCCAACCACCCAGCGGCCACAAAGAGTGGTGGAAAGATACCACACCTGGGAGAGCGTGTCTCCCATAAGCTCGAATTCGCCGCATAAGTGCTCTAAACCCAACAACCCACCACGGAGGCGACCGACAAAAGTCGGTTTTAATTTCTTTTATTGATAAACATTAGTTTACACACTTGTTTGGTTGTACTCTTTAGTTAGGCTTTTTTTGAATAACTTTTGGGCGTAGTCGTAAGCATCTTTGTTTTACATCTTTTTTTGGTTTTTTTTTTAGTTATAGTGAAATTTGCATCTTTGGATTTTTTGGCAGTTGGGTACTTACATTTTAGGACAGTCCTTAATCTAACTCTACTTGTAAGAAAAGAAAAAAAAACACGTGGCACCGTGGTCAAAAGCACTACTACCCAGAAGAACGTACAACCATACGTTGCACTTTCCCACAGTGGCGGGTCTTTTTGTTACACTCGTACATTTTTTTGTTAAAACTTTGGATTTTATTGTTTAAATTTTCTTTGAGTTTTTTTACACTACTTCTCGTTCTCTTTACGATTGTCGTCATATTCACTAGGTGTGTATACGCACGCACGTTTGTACACCGGAACTAAATATTATCCACGGTGATGATATCGAACGACCTGAGGAATATACATATCGCACTTGTAACAACTCAAATTTTGAACATTTTCAGTAGAGACGAAAAACTGTTTCTGTAAATATTAATAATATATTACAAAGAAAAAACAATGTAATTGCACGAAAATATCATTAAAAATAATATAACCGTTGTTTCATTTTTATTTGTTTAGTATTTGCACGAAAATAACAAATTTTTGAGTTATTACTCTTTTCCTGAAAATTTTTTTATATACATAGTGGTATTATTTTGAGTTGTCTCTGTTTAACTGAAAATTCTCACTGGAATTGATTACACTTTATGTGATACACTAACGAACAAATTTGATAAAAAACTTGGATACAACTAAAAATGTAACTCTTTAGGTGAGTAAAGAAGTCATTCTGAAAACAAAGAGAGAGTCATAACGGTTTTTTTAACGAAAGACTAGATAAATCACTGAACGATTTTTACAGTGGGTAGAGATGACCACTGCACATTATTTTCTGGCAAAAAACTAAAATTTGGAAATTTTGAGTTCTTACACTTTAAAGTAACAAGTGCGATATGTACCTTAGGGAATTTCCATGGCAGAGATTGATGAAAGCGAAAAAACCAACATTTTATTTTTAAGTTGGTAATATGGCTAAGTTGTTGTAAATATATTAAATCATGATGAATAAATGCCAGAATGACATTCGCATAAGCCTAACTTAAATATTCTTAAACTATTTAGGACAACCAAAAAAAATTTTTTTTTGTTTTTAAATACCTTGTTAAGAAACTACTTTATATTTGTTATGCTGTGTGAATCTTAGTAACCAGACATTACATGTTACTTTTATTTTAATTCTTAGTGAAATTTTGAAAAGTATGAAAAATTTGCACAAACATTTTTGGGTGTAGAAAAAAAAATTGTTGTGCGCCTTTTTTTGTAACGTAAGTGACGCATTTTATTGCATAAAATATATAGTTTTCTGCCAATCAATTTAAAATCTTCGATTCTCCATCTACAAGGTAATTACATAAACTATGTTAAGTAAATTTGTTTTTAAAATAGTATACAATCTAAAAAAACCGGTGCGCTTTTGTAACGACAGTGACGAACGCTTACGTTCTTACCCACCTTTTCAAGCAAACTTTTTATTTTTGCTTCTATTTTTTTTTTATTAAAACGTAAAGATCCTCTGTATATATATCGAATGTCTATGTATAAATATTCCACACAATAGACTCGAACAATATTTGGTGGTTAGGTAGGTAGGTAGGTAAAATGCCTGCGATCTAGAAAAGGTCGCTCAAGTAGCTTTCTTAGAAGCCGTTTTGATGCCATACGGACTCGTCGAACCTACTAATAGTAATGCGGATGTATCTCTACAACCAACCAGAGTTGTTTATAAATTCCAGAATGCTAGGGATCCCTATTTCAGATACCCTCCGAAGATTTTCCAAAAAAGGGGTCCCGAAAGATTTTAATCGTGATCTAGCTAGAGCCGGGCATTTATACAGGAAGTGCTCAACGGTCTCTTTGGTAGTGGTGTCATTACAGCTTCTGCAGTGGTCGTTATGCGGAATACCCATTTTTTCCGCATGCGTGCCAATCGGCCAGTGGCCTGTGCATACCTCTATAAGTTTGTACGTATCCGCCCTGGACCTGCCTAGGAGACTCCTTGTTCTCCTCTGGTCGTACTCCGGCCAGGTGGCCCTTGATATTGCACACGTAGCGATGCCCCTCCACCTACGCTGTGCCTCACTTAGGTAATACTTATGGATGTCTCCCTTTGCTACTGCTAGGGGTACACCCGTCTCGAGTTTGCTTGCTTCTTCCCCTGATGAGCCCCTACGTGCCAGTTCATCAGCCTTCTCATTACCCTCGATTCCCCTATGACCCGGGACCCAGATAATGGATATTTCCAGATTATCGGCTAGCGCTGCCAATGCTTGCTTACATGCATGCACTGCGCTTGAAGTAGTATGCGGCGATGCGATTGCCTTTATCGCCGCCTGGCTATCCGAGAAGATAGTAGCCTTACCAATTATGTTTCTTTGCTCGAGCGCTTTGCATGCCTGGCAAATCGCAAGAACCTCTGCTTGAAAAACGCTGCAATACGAAGGGAGCCTGAATGCAGCAGAGATATCCAGGCTTCCCGAGAATATACCAGCCCCCACACCCGAGTCCATCTGGAAGCCGTCTGTGAAGATTTGTATATCCCTATCACTTATTATCTCGCCCCTCCTCCATTCATTCCTGCTTGGAAATGCTGTGATTGCATTGCTCTCAAACTTCAGTTTGTGAGGAAAATAATCTGTTGAGTTGCTAACTACTCCCGCTGGGAGATCGCTAAGGATACTGCTGTGCCCTTGCTGAGTATCCTTCCAGCACCCAGACTCCCGGAGCCTCAGTGCGGATTGTGCCGATATGCATAATATGTGCAAGTCAATTGGGAGGAGGTTCAAAATAGGATCCAATGCCGCAGTGGGGCAGGTGCGTAAAGCCCCGGTGGTGCCAACACACGCTGTGCGCTGAACCTTTTGCAAGCTAGTGAGATTATAGTTCTTCCGAAGAGCTTCCCACCACACCAACGAACCGTAAGCCAGCACCGGTCTGACTACCGCTTCTTACATCCACAGCACTATCTTCGGCTTTAGACCCCACTTCTTGCCAAACATTGATTTGCAGGCGTAGAAAGCGATACAGGCCTTCCTCACCCGCTCCTCGATGCACGCTTTCCAATTTAACTTGCAATCAATTATTAGCCCCAAATACTTAGTGCTGGGAGACAGGGTTAGCTGTTGGCCATTTAGCCTAGGGAGTTTGAAGGTAGGTGGCTTGTACTTCCTCGTGAAGAGAAGAAGCTCCGTTTTATCCGGATTCAGCCTAAGGCCACTTTCCTGTGCCCACCTACTGAGTTTTGCCAACGTTTTCTCCATAATCTCGCTCATTACGGAAGGGGAGGGACCCGAAACTAGGATCGCCACGTCGTCGGCGTACGCCACGATCTTTACTCCATTTGTATTAAGTTGTAAGAGGATATCGTTCATGGTAATGATCCAAAGTAGAGGTGAGAGGACTCCTCCCTGTGGTGTACCTCTACATACCTGTCTACTAGCCTTTGCTCCCCCTAGTTCTGCTGATATCTCACGCTTTTTAAGCAGGGTCGAGATCCAATTCCTGATTGGCTCCTCCACCCCCGCCCCCACTAGTGCTGATGTTATTGCTTCGGCTCTTACATTATTGAAAGCGCCTTCCACATCGACAAACGCCGCTAGTGTAAATTCTTTAAATCGAAGGGATTTCTCCACTGTCCGCACTACTTCGTGCAGCGCAGACTCCGTAGATCTGCCCCTTATGTACGCATGCTGCGCCACTGAAAGGACAGGCCCCTCCAGGAGAGGCAACTCTCAAATGTTTTCAGCACGAAGGATGTGAGACTTATTGGCCGGAAATCTTTGGCCAGCTCGTGGCCCCTTCTTCCAGACTTCGGAATGAAAACCACCCTTGTTTTCCTCCATGTGTCCGGAATGTGGTTATGGATGATGCACGCAGCGAAGATCTCCTTCAATTCCTTAACCAAAGATGTCTGAGTCTTCTGCATCATAATTGGGAGTATACCGTCTACTCCCGGTGACTTATATGGTGAGAAGCTGCTTATCGCCCAGGCAATTTTGTCTTCTGCTAGAAGTTTGTCTATAAACATACCAGGTGCCTTCTGTTGCACCCGTTCCCTATTCTGCTCCGCATCTCCGTCACCGTCCGGAAAGTGAGCTTCTATCAGAATGTCAAGGGTTTCCGCCGCTGATCCGGCCCACGTGCCATCTGCGCGTGTCACAAAGGTTTTGTTTGAGTGCTCCCTGGCAAGGATTTTCCCGAGCCTTGCTGAGTCCTTCGTGGACTCAATAGACTCGCAGTGCTCCTGCCAGTATTTTGCCCTTGCAATCCGCACTGCTTTCTTATATTCCCTCTGGGAGATCCTATACTGCTGAAAATCTCCCCTAGTGTGGCAGTCATTGCAAACTTTTCTCATTTTTGATCTTAGTTCGCTAAGGTTTTTGTCCCACCATGGGGGGAAAGTCTTCTTACTTCTTGATTGTGGACAGGAAGCCTTGTAGGCAACCCGAAAACTACTTTCTAGAGACCTAACTCGGTCGTCCAGAGAATCTGGCGATTGAATGGGTATTTTGTTCCTACTGAGCCTATCACTGACTATCTTTTCGAATAGACCCCAAGACGTCCGCCTAGGATTCCTATTAGGTCTCTTTATCTCTCTCTCCCAGTCTATTTCAAAGAGGATTATGCGATGATCCGACAGGGAGATCTTTTGCGAAACCTCCCAGTTTCTTACCAGAAGTTCATGGGAGTCAGATGATATTGTTATATCGAGGACTTCTTCCCACCCTGCGAAGTTCTCCGAACCAGGAAACCCAATGGTGGGAGAGCTGCCCTTGTTACATAAACGTAGATTATTAGATAATAAGATTACAAAAAGAGACTCACCCCGCTCGTTTGTCTCGCTGCTGCCCCACAGCGAATGCCTTGAGTTAGCGTCACAGCCGATGACGATCTCTTCTTTACATACTAGTTCCTCCGCTAATTGTTTCACCTCCTCGGGAGGTGCGGGCTGCTTGTGTGCCATGTATGCGGAGGCGAACGTTAAGCTCCGCCCGCCTTTCGACTCTATCCTGACCACGGCAGCGTCGTATGTGCTGAAAATAGGTAAGAAGAAAGCATTAATGGTATCCCTAACGAGGATGCACGCTCTCGGTTTACCTTCTCCATGTGTGTAAAACAGGTTGTAATCTCTGGTATGGAGGCCCTTGACTCTTGACCGCCATACCCAAGGCTCCTGCACCAGGCACATATCTATGTCCTCCTCCCTTAGGAGGACCAGAAGGTTATCCGAGGCAATTTTGGCGTGCTGCAGGTTTATTTGCGCCACCCTAATCATCGGATCGGGTGGGCGCACCTGCGTCGGAGACCGACTCGGAACCAGCACCTGCTGGCACCGCCAGGCTAAGCTCCCCCAGGAGCTTATCGGCGTCAATCTCCTCCAAGTTGTTGTCCGGTGCTACTGCCGCCGGGAAAATTTTCAGTTTGGCGGTCCCGACGCCAAACGTTAGCTTGTTTCCCCGCTTTTCAAGTTCCCCCAGGGACTCCTTATTTATCAGCAGTAGCACCGGCTGACTATTCTTCTGTTGATCTTCTATTTTGAGGATTTCCCAGTCGTCCATCGGGACGCCCACGTTCTGCACCTTAAGGCAGTGGATGATGCTCCCCTCATCCAACTTCATTCTGGGTAACCAGATGCGCGCCCGGGACCTTCTGGGAATTTCCGAAGCGTTGATGATCTTAAGCGTAAGGCCATCATATGCGCCGCTGATCTTAGCAACGCATCGCTCTAGAAACTCCCGGGAGAACCCGTCCGCGCACTTGACTACCCTACAGCCTCGGCAGATCTCCTCGCAATTGTACGTCGGCACTGGGGTTCGATTTCCCATGAGGTGCTCGACGACCATCTCAGATAGCCGTCCCTCAATGGAGGTCCAGACCGCCAACACCCGCCTTCCATTATTGCTCGCAGCATCTACTAGCGCTACCTGGAGGTGGTCCCTGATCACCTCACGGTAGGTGTGCCTCGCTGCAGGACTAGTGGAGGGGCCCTCATTTTGTTGGCCGTATCTGCCCCTTTTGCCATCACGCTCGTTCCCTTCATGTGACCGATTTCGCTTGGCCGACTGACGTATTTTTGGTTGTTGCTGTTGTGGTCGAGCGGCGGGTTTGGTTGCGAGGGCGGCCTCGTAGTCCTTGACCACAGCCTCATACCTCACCCTGTCCTCGGCATCTCGCGCGTGGACTTCACCGCTCTCCTCATTTCTGCGGATCTTGCTGAGTATGTAGAGGGCCCTCTGGTACCTAGCTTTCTCGATGGTGCCAGAGGACTTCCTTGACCTCTTCTTTTGGCTGGTGCGCTTCCCTCTTTATTGGTAGTAATTTGGCTTGGAAGAACAGGGGTACTGTGGCTGGTACCCTTGTCCTCCTTGGTTTTGACGCTCCCCTGGCTACTTGCCAGGAGATCGTCCTCCGAAAGCGTTCCCAGAACGCTCTCCTCCTCATCCTCATCCTCTCTGTCTTTGTTTGTTTTTGTGTTTGTTTGTTTTAAGTCCATGTAAGTCCCACGAGTAGTATGGAAGGGGTTCGTCCGCCCCGGCAGAGCCAATGTACCGGGGTAAGGCACTTATACAACCGACCTTGCCCGGGCATCGGAGGGGACCGTACGCGGTCAGCTATTCGATAAACACCCGCTGACCATTCAGCCCGTCGGCACGGTGCCTTCACACCTTGGGCTTAGGGTGGCGTTGGCGCGGATATCCTAGCATTCCCTGCATCAACCGTTGGTGCGTACACGTACACGCCGCCTGTTGCTGTAGGAAATAAAAGGTATTCCTCTTAGTTCGTCTCGCATTAGGACCCATCCACCAGGAGTGATCCCAATACGATACTTAAGCCCCTTCTCCACGACAAGGCGACCAACAATGAAGGGGATTTGGTGGTTAATGCAACACATTTCTTGTAATACAATTAGTACTTGGCGTATGAGCAAAACCAGCTAAAAAAAAGTCTAAACTGAGCAAAGGACACCTGAAGATAAACCCTTTCACGATTTTCTGCAATAAATCAATTGACCTGTTTGTTATCACGTCCATAAAAGAAAACCTAGTCGGCTTTTTTTCTGTTACTTCGGAGGTAACGTGACGAATTTTACGTAACGTCAGTGACGGTAAATAATTAACTATGCATGCTACATCTTTATAAAAGTCCTAATAACAAAGATTTTTATAAAGACTTCATTCTATTTCTAATAGTCTCCCAAACATTGGAGTTTAATTCTGTCAAGGGGTTTCGCAGAAATTTGAATAAATCACCGGTGCCCAAAACCCCTAGTCCTAAAATTGTAACGTCAGTGACGACGGAATTTTAGTCCGTATTTAGTATGTTTTTAGAATTTAAATAAAAAGTTTAGGCATAACAGCTTTGAGTAGCTAAACTCCAAGTAATAAACCATTTTTCGTGTACTAAAACGTGCAAATGGTAATGCAATTTGAGTTTGAATCATACAATTTTACTTGCGATGTAACGTAAGTGACGGTGGAATTTCCCCTTAGTAGATAAGTGGGATGGGAAAATTCCATGTGTGTACCTTGTTTTCGTAGATCAATCTCCTCTCCAGCCGTGGTACCATAGTCTGCAGATGAGTGTGGTGAGTTCACACAAAAAAAAGGTAAACCGGTTCTCGCCCTTTTGTCATATTGGTTTTTTATATGTCGATTTCCATACAAACCTGCATATGTATACATACCTACAACCTTAGTTTTGTACAAAAGTAAGTCTAGAAGCACAGGCTTAAAGGGCCCCTCATTGAGAGCCCCATTTAATTTCTCATGACACTTTTAGCTATTATTTTGAATTTTATTATTTTCCTTTATTTGTGTTATTCAGGGGTGTTATGGATTTTGATCGTTATCGGAATCAGAATTGAAACCGACAAAAATACAGTTTTGGTGTCACAGACTCTTATTTTATTGGTTTCATGTTCGAATCTGATTTGATATCGATTTTAGGTGTTACAGAAACTGATTTATCGGTTTAATTGTCGGAACTAAACCGATACGCTTTGTGTTAACGGAAATATAAATTTAATACGCATTTACTGGTTTTTCAAGTCTTGGTCGCGCTGAGTTTTAATTTTTTTATTTAAATAAACTCGAAATTGGTAAAAGTACGCTGTTGAGATGAATATAAAAAAATTTTAGATTTATTACTTTCAATTTTAGTTATCTAGGGGTAAGCACAAGAATCTGATTAAAATCCAAATTAAAATTCTTGTCGAATTTATGGAGCAAAATCCGGACTTGGCGAAAGGATTTACGAAACGAGATAAGTCTTTGGTAAACTCGTTGTGGCAGGAATTAGCTGACAAGCTAAATGCTGCTGGTCCACCAACAAAAGACGCAAATGGATGGAAAAAGGAATTGGACAGAAATTCTTAATTATAACGGTGTACTCATTAATTATCTCTAGGTTTGGACTGAATGGAAAAGTGAGACGAAAAAAAAGTTGGGAGAGAACACCAAAAGAGACACGTGCAACTGGTGGGGGACCTTTTGCAAAACATACTTTAAGTCAATCCGAAGAAGCCATTGTCCGGATATGTTCAATGACGAGGGCGGTAGAGGGGGCACCAGGAATATCACTGGGTCCAAACCAGGCGTCTGGCGATGAACTCAATGATGATATCCCCTCTACGTCATCAAAAAGAAATAACGATACTCCCATCGCTCCCAATACACCCAAGCGAAGTAAACACGACGTTTCGCAGCGGCTCTCGTCGTTTTTAGACGAGGACACAGACACAAAAAAAGATTTAAACATTTTGCTGGGGGAGCTTATAAAAGTGGAGAAGGAAAACGCAAGTAATATACGACGCGTATATAAGGCAATCGAAAAGAGTACCGATGCATTAGAAAATACTGCACTCCAAATAAAAAACGAGCTGCATAATTTTAGTGTCCAAGTGCTAACAAAAATGCAGGAAAAAAACGAAATTAAAAAAAAACAGTTAGATTTGGAGATTTTAAAATATGAATATGAAACAAAAAAGAAATAAACATTTAGGAAAATTTATATGTACTTATGTAAGTGAAGTATTTTTATTTTTTTATTGTATTTAAATAAATGAATTGAAATTAATGAAATATATGAAATGTGATGACTGAGTTAAAAATAGTTGTTTATATTGTGCTTACTGAAGGTTTGCTGTAATTTCATTTCGTATTCTTTGACCCTCTGTTTGCAACGACAAAGTATTGTGTGCTTCACCATCGTCAGGCAAAGTTTCGAAGGATTCCAAATAATTCTCGTCGTATTGTACTTTATAATGCCTGCAAATGTTGTGAAGTGCAGAGCAAGCATTTACAATTTGAACAACTTTTTTTGGACTATAATGCAGAGTTCTTATCAAGCCGCGAAAACGATTTTTTAGCACTCCAATTGTCCTTTCTACCAGATTTCTCGCTGAGGAATGTACCATATTAAATTTATATTCGCGGGAGTTATATAGTGTATCTCTGTATGGCTAATGGTTCTATTGGATAGCCAGCATCTCCTAGCAACCTATGACTTTTGTCGCCTGCTTCATATTGACTAAGATATATTTGTCGCGCGCTGCTTATATTCCATACAAATGAGTCGTGGCTCGAGCCAGGATATCTTGCATCAACCGCTCGAATCAACATATCGTTCTCACATATCTTTTAGAAAGTGAATTAAAAAAAATTTGCAGATGTATTTATGTACAAACTCAAACCATATTTTTAACTTACGGTCATCGCATTCAGGCTAAAATACCCTTTCCTATTGAAATATAAGTGTTCATCGACGGATGGTTTCACTATTTTGATGTGCGTTCCATCAATGCACCCAGTAATGCCTGGAATTTGGTATTTGGTATAAAAATATTCTCGAGACCTTCGTTTCTCACTGTCACTCATTTCAAATTTAACCCAGCGTTTACATATCAACTGTTCCAGGGCTTTCACTACTTCCGTTATTACTACGGACACCGTGCTCCTCGCCAAACATACGCTCAAATCGTTACCCACCGATCTCTGATAAGATTCCTCAGCGAAAAATCTCAAAGCTGCCGCAAGTTGGAGTACTGGAGAAATGGATAGGCGCTTCAGCTTGCACTTTATAACGTCTAGCACCATACTAAATGCTTCTTTATTAAGACGATACTGATCAACAAACCTACAAAAGTGGAGAAGAATATTGATTAAACAGTAAACGTGAGATTTACTGCACTAACGTTGCCTCAGGAAGCTCCAATGGATTGGTCTTATCTCTAAAAATATTGCGTTTTATTTTTTGAGAAACTTCTCTATTTTCATTCATTAAAACAAACGTAACAACGGCAGAAGACATATTTTATTCACTTTTTAATTTTATTTCTTACTTCACAATAAACAAAACAGCTGATTTCGAATGTCGGTTTTGCCTATCTTCGAATAAAGTAAATTCAATTCCGTTTCATAACACCATTTCAAACCGATATCGGTTTCAAATTCCGACAATTTGCAATTCCGATATCTTTTCTGTAACACCCCTGATTCTTTCTTTCTATTTGGTTCAGGGTAGGATTAAGTATATATAAACAAGCATATTCTTTAAGGATCGAAGTTTTGTAATAAAAGAATTTGAAGAGAAGAGATGGTTTCGTTATATTTCTTAGGTTGATGAGCATATAGAATAATAATGCAGGCACACTAGTTTCCTTAGTGTTGGTGTGGGTGTTGCCCTTGCGGCACACTAGGAATGAGTGAGATGTTGCAACCAGACTGACCGACGAGGTGTTAGGCTCGACAAACCACGGACTTACGGACAAATATCAGTAAAAGGGAACTCCACTCGGTGAATGGAGTCAAAGTGGAGTTCAAAGGTTGTTCATGCCACATGAACAAGAGGGTTGGGATGACTCCACCTGACAAGGACGGTCCTCTCCCGCTCTTTGTTTTCTTACGTTGTTTCGTTATCTTTTCTTCCCCTTTTCTCTCCACTTCGCTCTTACCGAACCCCTTAGGCATGATACGAATCAAAATTTTGTTTGTGTGACGGTGGGTCGAGGAAGGTAGTAAGAACCGCGCCGCGACGCTTACGAGCCTTAGCCGGGCTACAACCATGCCGACCAGCCACCCTTCTCGTCCCGAAACAAGCAGTCACATAACAATGGCGCCCAACGGTATAGCCCAAATTTTTAGTTGTTGTTATTTCTTTACTTCATCACAGCAACATGAAATCTTTACCAATATTAACTTTAATATAACTTAGTATCTCTTACATTCTCTTATCAATCATTTGCACTTTTCTTTCTAGCTTATTTTCCTTATTCTCGGACAGGATAGGAGTATGTGGGCAGCATCACTTTGCTACGAGGCGGAGTGATCTGTGCCTACGGAACAAAAATTTCACTTAAAAGGGGGGTAGTGTTATTCCAATTTCGAAGTTCCCTTGATATGATAACAACGTCGTGAGAAGGTGGTATTCGAAGTCGATACTAGCACATTATGATACGCAGTTGTTGGTTGTAGCAAAGTTACTCAAGCTACCGCGTGGATGGTCCAGCATCACCCACATGTGAGGTTTGTAGCTTTTACCACTGGGGTAGAATTGGGGGGTAAATTGAATAACGGAGGGCGGCAGCCTTAGCTAGCGGCAGTGCTCTGGTCGTAGATGTGCCACACAAAGTTATTCGTTGGGGGATTAGCTGACATGACTTGGAACAGGGACGGTACGGACCTGCAACACCAAACTAGATGTTATTTCCTTCGCGAGGTCAACACCAATCACACTAACCAAACATTGAAATAAATAAATACGTGTTTCTTTTTCAGCGTGGAAAGCAATTGGTCTTTTTTATTTTCTTTATTAATTCTGCCTTTTATTCTTATTTAAAATTTTTTGGAGTTTGGAGACACATAAGACACTGAACTCTTATTATCTTTCCTTAGTTAAATTTCGTATTTCGAATTTTTTTTTATTTATTCAATATAATTATGAGGCATAGGTCTAAAGGGAATATGGAAGTCGCCACTTAGAATTTAGAACGTATTGATAGTTTTTGAATTATACACCCCTATCATGCATTTCGACTTGGATCGAAATTTTCTCCGCTTGGCAACTTTGGTATCATGCGTTCCGTTTCCGTTCAGTTCAACTTCGAAACTTACAATTCTGCCTATCATGGACTTCGAGCGTAGCTCCGTTTTTCTCAGTTGCAATTTTGTTGACGGATAGCTGCTTGTTTTTTATTTTGCAAACAATATTAGATTAATTTCCGCGATTTTTTGTTAAAACTCTTAAAATATAAGTAAAACTCGTATATAAAAGTTGTAAAACGCTCGCTATATTTTGTTTTTGTGCTCTAATGAGGTTTTTTGATATGTTTGGAGGGTAATTGTTTGCGACCGGTGCCGAGTGCTAATATTTGTCCAAATTGTGGGAAGGGGTATCAAAAGACGCGTTTCGATGCCCGGAATGTGAATCCGATTCCGGAGATCTAATATTTTCAATATTTTTGGACGCGCATTAGCAATCGGCACCGGTTGTAAACAATTACCAAAAATTGGACTAAGATTCAAAACACCAATCTAACAATTTTAGTAACACCATTAAAACTAACCAAACGTGCACCGGCAGCCACTCCACACCGCCAACACATACTCGGTAAGCTCCTTTGTCAGTTCCGGGGCCGCGAATGTCTTCATCCTGCGAAAAGTACCATCTGTGGTCAGACTTAATGCTGACATGTCTAATGTTTGCTCGGCGTATGTGTGTATCTGCGTGCCTGGTTGGAGAAGCAGACTCTTCCAGAACCAACTCTATTGCAAATGCCAGCTACCTCCTACTGACGACATGGTAACATCCACCAACAGTGTCCTCTTGCTTTTTGTTGGTCCTCCGACGTCTGCTATAATCAAACAATTGATCTATGTATAAAATTTCACTAAATTTATTACATAATGCTCAATACCTATGTAATTAGTTAATTTATGGAATTAAGTTAATAAATAATACAATTGTACTTTTAATTCAAAAGCACTAATTTGTGTATTTTTGCTTTGTTATGTTCCAATTCCACACATTTCAAGGCAAACAGCTGATTTCGAAAGATTTATAGCTCTTCCTCTTCTTCTTTCAATCCAATTTAAACGCATGATACCAATTTTCGATTTCGGCGGATCGTAGAACGGGAACGTAATTGAAATCCATGATAGGGGTGATAGTTCTTATGCTTTTATCAGTACATACACACTTTCATAAATTTTCATTTTTATTATTATTTATTATAAACTGAAATTTTTTATAATATTATTTGGCTATAGATATGTTTATTTTTGAATTTCCTTCTTTACGGATTTTTTTAGGGTGATTCAATTGGAATTCGTATATATTATTTAATTATATTTTTTTTTATATACGCACACCTATCCCTGCAAACCGGCGCTAACCACATTTTCTAAAAATACCAACACATGCATTTTTAGATTCCCAAATTTCCAAAATTTTGGAATGATTTTGTTAACCTTGGGTGACCAAAAAAAAAATTGCTCTAAGTTTTATTAAAATATGTGCCCATAAGTACCAAACATATATGCTAGGGTTAATGTTCACAAGAATTGTAAAAAAGAGAAAACCTTGCTGATTTTGTAACATTCATTATGTTATGAGTGCAAATGAAACAGCAAGAGCTTTTCAAAAATATCCCCAAAATCAAAATTTCAGCGCCATTTGTCAAAAATTTCATTTCGATTTGCGAAAGAAACGATTTTGAAGAAAATTTTATTTAACCATTAAACGGTTTTTAAATAAAAAATCGTTCACAACGAATTTCTTCAAAAAAATTAAAGCACTCTTGTGTAAACGAATCCTCTATTCAGTGTTGCCAGAAATTTTTAGAGCTTATAGCTAAATCGAAACAAAAAATAGCTACTACAAAAATTTCATAGCCAAAAAAATAGCTAAATGAGCTTTTATTTCACATTAAATTACACCGTATGCCCGTAGTTACTAAATTATTATAAAGCAAAAAATAATAATAATCAAAATAATAATAATTCAGTCATTGAAAATATATGTACTTTTTAAGTAGGTACATAAATTATATTATAATAGTAACATAAATTATAATCACGAATATTTGATATACATACATCACTCAAGTTTTATTCAAAAATTAAGTTAAATCCCAGTTCAAAAACAAAGTCATTGTCTTCGTTTAATTCACATGTTGAATCGTATATATTTCCTGAATTCATTGGTTTTATGAGATCACTAGGTATACCAAAGTTATGACAACATTTTCCAAGTCTTTTAAGACCGTATCTTATATTTAGTAAAGAGTTTAACATAAAAATCTGCATTCTATTCATTTGCTTGGTTTTTATTAAATTCATTACAGAAGAACTTCGTTCTATTTCCGCATTACTAAACGGTATTATTATTATCAAATTAAATACGAACTGTTGTAATTCCTCAAACGGATTTTCATTAATGGCATTTCCAAACTCCCTTACCTCTATCCAAAACTTAACTGTAGAAGGGGTCTCTTGCCATGGATATAAATAGAGTTTTTTCCATTCCATTTCTAGTAACAGTAATTTCATCATCGTTAAAAGAGCCCTTTTCTGCCTTAAAAGTATCAAATATTTTGGGCTTCACAACATTTAAAGCATTTTTTATAGCAAAAAACTCAATATTTTTTAAAGATTGAATATTTTGTGGTAGGCGTTGACGTAGCTGATCAATTAACTTGATAATAAAAGTCTGACAAAATTTCTACTATCTATCAACTTTTGATATTTATATTCTAAAAAGTTCTGTGAAAATAATTTGGCAAATAACAAAAATATTTTAGCTAAAATAGCTAACTCGATTTAAAAAAAAGCTAAAAAAAATAGCTAATAGCTAAACCCGAATTTCTATAGCTAAACGTCGAAATAAATAGCTAAATCTAGCTATAAAATAGCTAAAATGGCAACACTGCCTCTATTGTAAACGAATCGACCACAACATTCTTGGAAAACAACGATCCTGCCCACAAAAAAATGCTGGATTCGCCTTTACCCTTGTTGTTGTTTAATTTTGTGAAATTGTAGTTTATTTGTTTATTAAAATATAATCAATTTGTTTATTATAATAAATGCAACTGGGTAAGAATTTGCCAAACCGGCCACCCAAATTTGACAAAAATTCGTTTTTAATAATAGTTAAATTTTTTGGTAGCATTCAACATTAAAAATTGCTGTGGACGATCTACTTGTCGGATTTTGTTAATTTTTTCAGCATTGAAAAGGTTATTAAATGTAGATTATTGGTGATTTTTTTCAATCTAAAATTTTAAATTTTAATTTTTTTTTTATTTAATTGTTTATAAAAAATAAAAAGTGTTCTTCACCTAATTTTGCTTCGAAAAAAAACCACATATAATTTATTGATTTTTTATTAATATTCCGTTGAAAAAAAAAATGGCACTCAGTTCGAAAGAAAGTTACACGCTTCGGAACACGACGTGCATATTTTCAAACGCCCTTAGTGCGCTTTATGCTTACAGCACATACATTTATCTTTCACTAGGACAACAAATAAACAAATATAGTTACTCTTTCTCAAATTTATACAGTTTGCTTTATTTACAGCTGTTTTTTTTTAGTTTTTTGTTATTTATTCTTATTCTTTAATTTGCTTAACTTTTTAATGTGTGTTTGTCTGCATTCAGGGCCGTGCGCAGGAATTGGCCTTGGGGGGGGTTTTAATTTAGATTTGCATTCACATACATTTTTCACTAAGATAAACATATTTGCTGAAACAGATACCTAGACCCATACATCATAAATTTAAATGTTCTTTAACTTTTCTGAAACTGCATACTCTGATACCTAAAACTATACCCAAGAAAATTTTTTTGGTTGTACACATTTTTCTGTATTTGATAGAGAATTGGTGATGTGATGGCGTATATCAGCTAACTAAAAGTGCAAAAAAAGACTCCTTTCGGACCATAAAACGCTCATTTCTCAGAGCTTTACTCTCCAAAATGAGCTTCTTTCGGAGCACAAATGGAGCGAAAAATCGCTCTACGTGGGAACTCCAACGGAGTCATAAAAAAGAGTCCGAAATGAGTCCGATTTCGATGAATTTGAAGCGTTTTTTGACTATTTTCAAATGAACTGCGGAGCCTTTTATTGGTGCTTTTCTGAACCTTTTTCGGAGCCTTTTATTCCTCCATTCTGAGGGTTTTTGGAGGCTTTTCAGACGCCTTTCGGAGCCCTTTAATTGGTGCTTTTCTTTTATTCATCCATTCAGAGGGTTTTTGGGCTCGGAGCCTTTTATTGGTGTTTTTCTGAAGCTTATTTGGGGTCGTTTTTTACTTCTTTTGGGTCATAATTTCTTTGCGCAATTTTTCCCTTCTAACTATTCTGCCGTCACCAATTCTGACTTTCTAAATTATCCCTATGAGCTACATGGGAACAATTTAATTAATTGTCCAACTATATGCGCCAATGATGTTCTTATTTATATGAAAACTTTGAAGGAATCTTTTAAATGCTGTCCTGATAGGATTCCTACATGCTTCTTGAAGAAGTGTGCTAACAATATTTACCAACCCCTTACCAATTTGTTCAATCTGTCACTAAAGTGTGCTGTTTTTCCAAAAGCATGGAAAGAGTCGTTTCTTCTACCGCTTCATAAAAGCGGAAGCAAGGCTTCTATAGAGAACTATCGTGGCATAGCAAAGCTTTCTGCCATCCCAAAAGTGTGTGAAGCTATTGTTACCAATCAGCTTACGAATCCTATCTCTACCTTGATTTCCGACTGTCAACACGGGTTCTGTAAGGGAAAGTCCACCGTTACAAACTTACTTGAATTTACTTTGATTTCAGTAAAGCTTTCGATAAAGTGTGCCACTCTTTACTTATTCATAAACTGGATCAGTTGGAATCCAGCCGGGTCTCAATCGCTAGATCTCTTCTTGCCTTAGCGACAGAGTACAAAAAGTAGTGTTTAAAAATTGTGAATCCGATGTTATTTATGTCTCCTCAGGAGTTCCTCAAGGAAGCCATCTTGTGCCGATTCTGTTCTTGTTGTTTAGAAATGATATTTCTACAGTAATATAATTTTCGAAAATTTTAATGTATGCCGACGATGTAAAGCTTTGTCATTCGAAGAAGCTTCAATCAGATCTAAATACACTAGTTACTTGGTGCGATTTAAATTATATGCCGCTTAATCTAAAGAAATGTGAATACCACAGCCAGCTTCCTATACAATTAACAGTTATAGTCTTGAGCAAATGTATGATTTTGTTGACCTTGGGGTTACTATGGACTACAAAATCAGTTTTAACTGCCACATTAACGTAACAGTCAATAAAGCTAGAGGCGTTCTAGCATTTCTTAAACGATGGTCTAAAGAATTTAGCGACCCTTATGTAAATAAAACTCTACTACATTAGTCAGACCGATACTTGAATACCGTTCTATAATTTGGAACCCACGTTACCAGGTCCTCGTGGATCGCTTAGAATCAGTTCAAAAACAATTTTTAATATTTGCCTTAAGAGATCTTCACTGGGATCCCTTGTATAATTTGCCATCGTATACGAGTCGCTTAAAACTAATTAATCTTCACAGCCTTTCTAGTCGGAGGGAACTGCTTGTAACTGTTTTCATGACTAAATTACTAAATGGTTCAATCGTAAGCCTGTTTCTTTTGAGCGAAGTGAACTTCAATGTACCTTCTCGTCCATCAAGACATTTTAAACCACTTATATTGAAACAGTCTCGAACTAATTTTGAATTAAATGGGCCTTTTCGTTGTTTGTGTCAAGATTATAACTCTCATTCTGGTACCTTTGATATTTCAGACTCACTATGCAGCATAAAAAGTCAATTCTTTCTATCCTAAATACATATCAACAATTTGCTTTCATATCCTTTGATTCTTATCTTTATTCTTTACAATAACTATTCGCTGTAAACTAATTATTTATTAATTGTGTCATCTATTTTTTATCTTCTTCTTTACAATAACTATTCGCTGTAAACTAATTATTTATTAATTGTGTCATCTATTTTTTATCTACCTTACTTAGCTGATGAGGTTTTCTCTGTAGCTGAGCAGTTTTAGATCTCGACGATTAACAAACCAAAACCAGACTATTGATAAACGTCCATGAAACATGCGATCTTTACCTTCTGTTAGGTGAAATAAAAAAAAAACCTCAGAAAATGTTTGAAAACATTCAAATATTTGAATTGTGTCGCTCATCTGCTCTCCAACGTTCATTTTCTAACAATTCTCTTTACGCCTACAACAAAAAGGGTCAGAAAACACTCGAAATCTTTCATATAATTGAGCCTTGCAGTTCATTCGCTCTGTTAATTGAAACTGCTCACTGTTTTCATCAGTAAAATTAAAAAAAATAAATGCCCATACGCTACACAACTTTGTAATCTCGGAAAGCTCCAAGTGCAATTCAAAGTGCCGGACTTATCGTCGCTACCGACGAAGAAGGCACATTCAACAAATTGTCAACGAAAAAAGGCGCATTAAAAATATTGCGGGAAATAAGGACGCATTAAAAAATATTTTGACGAAAAAAGGGGCATTAAAAAATATTTTGACGAAGAAAGGCGCATTAAAAAATATTTCGAGGAAGAAAGGCGCAGTGTATACATTTACAGTAAACTTCACAAGGGATTTGGTGCTGGATTGAAAAAAATTGGGCCAGCCCAAGTACCCATTATACGTATGTATTTTTATTTAGTATTACGTTTTTTGAATAACTTATATTGCAGCTAGTTATCGAAGCGCGTCTTTCTTTCCTAAAAAATATTTTAAAGCGCCTTTCTTTCTCAAGATATTTATAATGCGTCTTTCTTCAAACTTCGTCGACAAACAGCTTTGCGCCCTTTTTCGTCGATAGGAACGTTATGTATTGGCCAACCTTATTCTTTGCAACTTTCACCAATTTCTTCTTCCGTAAAATTATTTTAACTAATTTTGTCAAAAATTATTAGTCAAGATTCAATAAAAGATTTATAAACTGTATTTTGAAAACATTTGCAAAATCATTGCAACTTAGATTTGGCCATGGGGGGGGTTTTAACCCCCAAAACCCCCCCCCGTGCGCACGGGCCTGTCTGCATTACCTACATGTTTTCCATTTGTCAACATTTTGTTGACAGATGAATAGAAGTGTTGGCTTTTTCTTTATCATCTTTTCTAACATTTCATCTTTCGTGACATTTCTCCTGTGTGCTTTCATGTTATGTTTGAACTTGTTATCGTTTTATCGGATTTTTATACCTTTCATGAACATGAAATGGTATTATAACTTTGGTCCGATGTTTGTAAGTATGAGAAGAAGAAGAGATAGACCCACCATTAAGTATACCGAAATGGTCAGGGCGACGAGCTGAGTTGATTTAGCCATGTCCGTCTGTCCGTCTGTCTGTTTGAACGCAAACTAGTCCCTCAATTTTAGAGATATCTCGATGAAATTTGGTATGGAGCCGCCATTTTGTATTATATTAATCATTTGTCGGAACCAGTAAGATCGGACCAATACAACGCATAGCTCCCATACAATCGATTGTTCCGATAAATGGGTTTTGGCCTATAACTCTTGCAATCAAAAAGCTAGGAGAGCGAAATTTTGCAGGTTTCGTACATATTATACTTGTAACCTGTGTAGTGAAAATCACCCAGATCGGACCAACAAAACATATAGCTCCCATATAATCGATAGTTTCGATAAATGGGTTTTGGGCTATAAATTTTGCAGTTAAGAAGCTAGGAACGTAAAATTTTGCAAAATTGCTACTTATTATCAATGTGATGTGTGTAATGAAAATCATACAGATCGGAGTAACATAACATATAGCTTCCATATAACCGATTGCTCCGATAAATGAGGTTTGGCCATGTAGGACACTTAAAAAAGATATGCGTATTCATGAAAGGTATAAAGCCTTCGGCACAGCCGAAGACAGCCCTTTCCTTACTTGTTAATATATTGTTGTTGTGACAAGCTTAAGTTTTAACACATTTATTAACGCAATAAACATAACCCAATAATAGTGAAAACAAAAGCAAAAATTTACAATAAATAAAGTTAGAGATCAAATTATTTTAAGACTGAAGCATCCAAACTGTGGCTTTGAAAATACAAATTTAACTGGTTTTTATATTTTTGTTTGCAACGAAAAAAATGCCTAGACCAAATTCGTGCTGTAATCCGTTCAAAAAAAAAAAACATAGTTGTGTTTACAAAAATGTAAGCATAGTGAATGAAAATTGGAGCAATGCTTTTCACAATTTATTGGGGAAGTATTTATGTATGTGGTTCATGTAGACGAAGAAATCTTGAATCAAGCTCAATCTCTACAGCCCCTATTGAGGAAGGAAATGCAGGTACAAAAGAGAACGAAGAACCCAATCTAGCTTCAAGTGAAAATCGAGATGCTTCAAGTGTAAATGAAGAAACTTCAAGTGAAATTGCAGTAGATTTTGAACAGAATGATCCCTCTTATCAGCTTGAGTCTAGTGATATAAATCTGAAAAGGAAATCATCTAATAGTTGTCCGCAAGAAGCTAAATTAAAACTTAGAAGAGTAGAATCCCCTGAAAATATTTTAAATCAAAATGTTATTGACGATATCAAACTCGCACTTTCTAAGGCAGCTTCAAGAAGTGAAAAATTTAAATTGTTAACAACATTGCCATCGTATTGGAGTGCGCGTAAAATAAATTGCTAAATGTTTCCCGTTGGATGGCTTCGAGGGCGAAAGCCCTGAAACAAAGTAGTGGATATGGAACAACTATTCCTGCAAAATCTTGCCTACCAGTATCAAGTAACCTTGCAGTAGAAGTAATACAGTTTTACACTTCCGATCAATATAGTCGCCTGATGCCAGGTCGAAAAGACTTTGTAACAATTACGGAGAATGGTACTCGCGATCAGGTACAAAAACGGCTTTTACTATATAATATTAATGAATTGCACGAAAAATTCGTAACAGAGAAAAAAGGAGTCCAAATTAGTTTGTCAACGTTTACAAAACTACGACCTCGTTTCTGCATTCCTGTTGGCTCTAAAGGAACTCATAATGTATGTGTATGCCACATTCATCAAAATATGCGACTAAAATTTATTGCGATGGATGATACTTTAAAAAAAAATGGTGTAAAATTTGGTACCTCTGTTAGTGATGTTTGCAACATTATGATTTGCGAAAATTCAACATCCTCGTGCTTCTTTCTAATATGCAAAAGTTGTCCTGGAGTTACACCTATTGTGGAAAAGCTTTCCCAGATGCTTGCTGATGCTGAAATTAAGGAGATTACTTACAAATCATGGAAAAAGACAGATAGATAGGTTTTTCATCATGTTCAGCAAGATATATGTCAATTTAATTTATAATCTTATCTTAAAAAGTTAAATTTCACTCCATCAATTTGTTTGTTTCCCTTTGATGCAAAAATTTGTATGGCTAGGTAACGCAGCTTTTATAAAACTCCCCTCACTTTTTCCCAGAATATTCTCCGGGTCAAAGAAAAAAGCGAATGGGTGGAGGAGGGAATGCGTAACTTTACTTTTATCACGTTGTGTGGAATAATTATTTCTATGTAAATATTTTTTTAGAGGCGAGCTATCAATTTGTACTGATTCAGTGGACTAATTTTTCAAGGATATTAGTATGGAGCTCCCATTTCTTTTGCAACATGATTACATAGCAAAATCACAAGCAGCCTTTTTTGATCAAATGAAAAAAGAACTTACAGAGGGAGATTTCGTTGTATGTTTGGATTTTGCGGAGAATTACTCGTTTGTCATTCAGGATTCCCTTCAAGCCCATCATTGGTCAAATAAACAAGTGACAATTCATCCCTACTTAATTTATTACCGAGACCAAGAAAAAACAAAGCATCACAGTTTTGTTATATCAGAGTGTAATTAGCATGATTCTGTTGCCGTAAATCTATGTAACAAAAAAATGATTCAGTATCTTATAAATATTCATGGTAAGGACAATGTTCGAAAACTAAACTTTTTCTCGGATGGTGCGACATCACAATATAAAAATAAATATAATTTCATGAATATGGCATATCTGCAGCGGGAAACGTGCATTAATATGCAATGGAATTTTTTTGCCACCGCGCACGGTAAAGGAGCATGCGACGGTATTGGTGGAACAGTCAAAAGAAACGCATATAGAACAAGTTTACAGCGACCAGTTAGTTCGCAAATCACAACACCTCAACACTTTTTTGACTGGGCAAAAAACTTTTTTAAAAATATATCTTTTGATTTTTGCACAACAAGTGAGTACGAAACGGAAATGTTTGGCTTGGAGTGTCGTTTTAAAAGAGCAATTGCGATTCCAAACACTCGAAAGTATCATTCATTTCAAGTAGATACAAATCAAAAATACCTTATATGTAAAATAATTTCAAACGATGAACAAAGCAAACTGTATAAATTTGAGGAAGAGTAACTATATTTGTTTATTTGTTGTTCTAGTGAAAGATAAATGTATGTGCTGCAAGCATAAAGCGCACTAAGGGCGCTTGAAAATATGCACGTCGTGTTCCGAAGCGTGTAACTTTCTTTCGAATTGAGTGCCATTTTTTTTTCAACGGAATATTAATAAATAATCAATAAATTATGTGGTTTTTTTTTTCGAAGCAAAATTAGGTGAAGAACACTTTATTTTTTATTTTTTATAAACAATTAAATAAAAAGAAAATTAAAATTTAAAATTTTAGATTGAAAAAATTCACCAATAATCTACATTTAATAACCTTTTCAATGCTGAAAAAATTAACAAAATCCGACAAGTAGATCGTCCACAGCAATTTTTTAAAAAAAAAAGGCAAAAAAACTTTAAGTGTTAATATTAACAACAAAAAATTTTTTTTCGCGAAATCCTTTTGGTCAAGTATTTTTAATGTTGAATGCTACCAAAAAATTTAACTATTATTAAAAACGAATTTTTGTCAAATTTGGGTGGCCGGTTTGGCAAATTCTCACCCAACTTCAATTTGCCTCCGGCAGTCGCCAAGCACCTAATCCTTTTGACCAAAAAAGAATGAGTCTATGGTAATCGTTTACGTGGGCTACCGAACGCTAATATACAACCAAAAATGTCGGGACAGGTATCAGGAGACGTGCTTCGGTCCCAGGAGCATGAATATAACTCCGCATACATTGATTTTGTTGTTAAGTGGATAGAAAAAATATAGAGAAACGTATTAAAAAACGCGTTTTGGTACCTCTGCAACAATAATCGTCATTAGCTTTGTGCATATTAGTCGCCTTTTACTTCCCTTCGCCATAACCGGCATAAACAACTTGTGTTAAAAAAGAAAAGAATGCAGTCAGAAAGTGTTTAATACATGCATATGAATTTAGGGCTGCATTCTTTTCTTTTTATATTACAATATTAATATTTTAGTTATTACTTTGTAAATTTTGTGTAAATACATTAGCTTTAACTAGTTTTAATCCATTATTTATAAATACTTATATTATTGTCACGAATTGCCAATAAAATATGTATATAGTAAATAGTATCCCTTTTGTAAATAATCCTTGAATTATAACTGTTATTGCATTCCAAATAATACATTTTTAATTTTTATTTTACAGTATTCAGTTTTTCAGTTTTTACTAGTTTTAATCGATTATTTATAAAAACTCATATTATTGTCCTGAATCGACAATAAAATATGTATGGGTCAATTTCAAAAAAAACGTACACAACCACCCTTATCGCAGAGTTCGCCCGAACGAATGTTCGCCTTCATTTTTTTTGTTCGGGCGAACTGGTTCCACCTATCGACAATTTCGGGCGAACGAATGTTCACTTCGAATCAGCTGATGCTCTACTTCGAATTAATAGTGAACAAATAAATTTGCGTGCTATTTTGTGCATTTTGTAAAGAATCGTACATTTTACCAAAATTAAGATTAAAAATTATTCAAAAACACATATAGTGTTGGCCTTAGGTTGTTATTGATTGAACGCGAGGAGAATGGAAGTGTGAGAACAATCCGGAGACAATTAAGAGACAATTTGAAGTTAAGTGAGTTGAAAAAAGTTGTTTTTTGCAGTTTTCAATAGCAAATTAATTGTTACTTTACTAGTATTCCGGTAAAAACCGGTAACCACTAACCTTAGTTTAATTGACTTTTTTTGTACGGCTTAACCAGCTTTTATGAAAGTTGGCCTAAATAAGCCAACATTTAAATATTTTCTAGATATTCTTGGTAGCTCCTTGGAGTCATTGAAACAAAAAAATTGGAGTACTTCGCTTTGCAAAGTGGACAGCTTGCATTCCCTGAACCAATTTGCGTAGGACTTTTACATGAAGCTGCCAATTCTGGAAGTCTTAGGATGCGCTTAAACGTTAACAAAACATCCATAACAAAGCACACATAAATCAATTCTTCAATAGAAATGGCGAGTGTTAAACTGCACTTCTGTAATCATTTCGTGCTCTTTTTTGGACTTTACTTATTGATTTATTCTTAAAAATAAAAGTATATTACTTTAAAAGAATATCTAATATTCAAAACATACAAATGCGTACAATTTGTTTCTTGTTCGCCTCTAAAATAAAAGTGAATAAATTTGCCATTTTCCGTTGTTCATTTCGCCCGAATAAAGAGTTGGCAATAAGGCGGAATATTTTTCGAACACGAAAAATTTGTTCGCCACCGTCTGTGATAAGGCGAACAAAAAATGTGAATCTTTTCGGGTGAAAATATAACTCGCGATAAGGGTGAACGAGTTTTTTTTTGCTTATTTTTAAAGTTTTTCCAATTCGCCTATAAGAGTAGCCAATTTATGTAGAAATTGATGAAGAATCCTGTGGTACCTTAAGGCTCTCAAAAAATCAATATTTTTGGTTGTTTTTATACATAGGTTTTCTATGATTTCTATCTTGAGCGTCAAAAATATTTAAAATTCAAGTTTTCGATGTTCTTTTGTTTTTCAAGATTGACTGTTGCGAAAGTCACCTTTTCGATTATAAACACAAAATCACGATTCACCTTAATTTTTTTTTTTAAAGTGACTAGTTATTTACAAATTTTAATATAAAAATATGTAAATTTTTGTCAAAAAAAGACTTGAACTAAGGGGCTACCTGCAAAGTAATAGGCTTGTAACAATGTATTTAAAAAAAAACTGCAATTATAAGCATTTTAAGGAAAAAAGCTAAGTGTGACGCTCAAAAGATTTTGTTGCACGTAAACAAGAAATAATGCCAAATTTAAAGTTTAACGAAAAAAATATATTTTTTACAAAAAGTAAATAAAAGAAAACAAAAATTCTTCAAAAAACAAATTTTCATACAAAGTTAAACATGTACATATTCTTTGATGTCAAAAATGGAAAAAAGTAAGTAATTCTTGAAGAAACTTATACATACTCTTTCAGCCGCCATTAATTTTGTTTTACTCTTGAAAATTAAAAAATAAAATCAAAACTAAGCATTTTAAACTATGAAGCAATATGTATAAAAAGTGATGCTCATGAAATGTTTGCCTATTTTGGTTTTTTCCGTAGGCCATTTATTTCCCAAACTCACAAATTATAAAAAAAGTAGTTGAAACCATGTAAAGAATGATTGTCAACTTAAATTTTTTACATTTAATATGTTCACTGTTTAAAAAATTGGCGTGACACTCATGAAATTTTAACGCGCCATTGTAAGGTGTTCACAAAAACTACGCAAATGCACACTTTTCTAATAGATTTTTTTCACTTTTGTAATAATTAAAGTTTGTACTTTCCTTACGTTATTTACTTTATTTAAATGCAAATTGAAAACTGGTGATATTACTTGATTTATGAAAAAGTGACGCTCAATGCAAATTGAGGGGACAAATTTTCTTTGGAACGCCAAATTCACACTAATTAATTTTTGACAGCTATAACGAAACAAAAGAAAGAAACCCAATAATTCGCAACTGTTATTAAATGTTGCATATTTACTTTTTTCTTGATTTTATTTTATTTTGTTTACTAAAAATTTTAAGGGGGACACATGCTTTTGTATGAAAGGAGTCAGAGGGAGAAACAAAACACCATTCTGAATAAACAAAAAAACAAATATACAAATTTGGGAATTATGTTTTTTTGTTACAAATTCCTCGGTGACCACTCTCCAATTTTTGTTTTTTTTTTAATTTTTTTTTTACCTATAATAGTGACCCGTATATATTGTAAACAGTACCACTTTTAAAAATTATCTTTGAAATACTAACTGTTGTTATTGCATTGCAAATAACATTTTTCTACTTTGTATATAACAATAAAGTATGAATATTGTAAATAGTAGCCCTTTTGTAAATTATCCTTCAAACACTAAATGTTTTTACTTTTTATATCACAGTAAAATATGAATATTGTAAATAGTAGCCTTTTGGTAATTGAACTCATTAATGATATTTAATTTTAAATCTTGTAATTATTATCTTCCAATTATATTTAAAAAAAAAAACATAATGCAATTTTCGCAATGTTTTTAATCCAAAACAGACCAAAAATATTTTACTAAATACTTAGTATTGTATCCTTTTCTAATCTTCATTAATGTTTACAAACTTGGCCAATGTAAATAAATACTAGTTGTAACATCCTCATGGTATTCTTAACAAACTTTTATAAACTCCAACAACGTAAATTAGTTTTAGTCTAATTAATAATAGAATAACACTATCTAACTAAAACATTGTAATAAAGCTTTAATATTAATAGTTAGTTCTAAAATAAAATACTATGTATTATTTATAACAAGCATAATTATTAACAATTTGTTTTTGTAAAATATTGAAAAATTTAGTTTTAATACGTTTTCTTCTAATGTATTACACAAAATTTTAATAATATATATCAAAATTATGCATTTTTGTGCAATTTATTTGGAAAAAATGTGTAGGTATCTCCATTTGACAATAACCACTTCAACTGGTATTTCATTAACCAATTCAGCAAATAAAATTAACCATATGTTAGCCACTTTGATAACCAATTCAACAGATAATATTCACCATATGTTAGCCAAAACAAAAACCAACTGAACGAATATTTCGGTCCACTATTTAGCCAAAACGAAAACCATTTGAACAACTATTTTCAACTAGGTGCTAACCACAACACTAACTGGTTTTGGAAAGGGAAATTTTTTAAGACTGGAAGTATTAAAAAGAGCAGCTATAGTTTTTGTTAATGGGAGAAATCGCTAAGTGCAAGGGAGATGCGAAGTCAAACATACATTTGGGAAACAGTTGTGGTTAAAATCTTCACGCCGCCTGAACAAAAATAGCCACTTTATAGGCCATATGAGAAATTAATGAAACCCACTATTTAGCTACATTGGAAACCGGTATGTGGTTTGTAGGGATGCCATAAATATACATACACATAGATAATTTCAAATTTATCAATTTTTTCACCCACGTATATAAATATTTCTCAAATACACCTCTGCAAATTTCAAGTGAATTTTTTATTGTTTACCTAATTACATCCTTGGACTTTTTAACGATTTTAACTTGAATCCTTTTTTATATGTAATTTGTTTTCTTGTAATTTTTTAGAAGTTATAATTTTTTTCCCTTTGTTCTTATTCGTATACTTTCCCCTTTGCCGCGCGGTACATCGATAAGCAACCAAACGAGGAGGAACTGCCAGCACCAGGGTCAGAGATTCACAGGTTAGGGCCGGTCACTCGGAGTATTACCAGGGAACTAAGAAACCAAGTTGTGGGGTCGATACTCACACAGATAGACACTGGTATAGAGAGACCAGTAGATTTTTTGCCTACAGATTACTTCAACCTTTGTTCTGCCAGGATTTTTGGTAACCCCGAGATTCGTAGCGAGTTCCGCGTGACAAACCAGGTCGGCTTGGACAACAGCGATAACTACCTTACCTTTTCACGAATGTTGCCTATGCTGGAGATGTCAGAACGAGGAGAAGGTGAGCAGCTGGTTGGAGCAGTTGGTGGAGCCGTGCAACAACGTCCAACCGGAGGTGCAGCTCATCGGGGAAGATCCGCCACTGGACCTACCGCGGAGCGAATTGATAACGTGAACGCGGTAATGGAGACCATCTCACAGCAAAACCAGATCGTATTGGAGGCTATGGATGAATTTAGAAAAATGCGAGCCGATGTGTCGCAGCTAAGCAACCGGCTAGCTGTCACAGCTAAGCAACCGGCTAGGTGATGTGGAAACTTCCATGCGAGCTCCAACCGCGTCCACTTCGCCAGCATCTACATCAACCCCGGGGCATAGAAATGAAGGGAATAGTAGGGAAAATAGGGAAACGACTACTCATGCGGAACAACGGGGAGAGAGAGTTCGGGACAATTACGGCAGAAAGAGGGTCGACCTGCATAAGTGGAACCTTAAATTCGATGGGTCGCCAAAGGGAATGACGGTCGAAAGCTTTGTGTTTAGGGCGGAAAGGATGCGAATGCAGTACCAGTTGAGTCACGAGGAAATCCTTGCGGATTTTCACTGTTTGGTGAGAGGCTCGGCACTCAAATGGTACTGGCAAGTTTTGGAAGACAACTCGAATGATCCAAGCTTCGACTACTTCCACTACGAGGTGATCCGCGAGATCATGGAACGAAAGCAACTCCCACAAGAGAGTTTCGATGAATTTTATGCCGGCATCCATGATCTCACTTTCCGCCTGAGAACAAGGATTCCAGGACCTAAAGCCGTTCTTAGCGAACTTGACGTTTGCCACTAAGTTAACGACCCTGGCTGAGTTAAAGCATGAGTCAAACGAGCGGAAAAACTCATGAAAGAGAACAGAGCCCGTTTTAAAGCAGTAAGCGAGGTAGAGGTAACCAATAAAATGTTCCATACAGGAGAGGAATTCGAGGTAGAAGCGTTTAGTAGGCGATCTCCTGGCCCTAGTAAGATCAAGCCGTTCACCCCTGGTGACACCTTGACAACAAAATGTTCCATACAGGAGAGGAATTCGAGGTAGAAGCTTTTAGTAGGGAATCTCCAGCCCTAGTAAGAACAAGCCGTTCACCCCTCGTGACACGTTGAAACCAGCGATGCTCTTCCTAGAACACAGAATGGGTGAAATCCCGACAACAAGCTCGGGCGTGCACCGCGAATCAGCCGTCGCACCGGCAAACAGCTGTGGTCACCCAACCACAAACGAGCGTAGACAGCAGATTCCCACAAGCTCGGCCTCAGCTGCAGGAAGTAAACTAGCGAACCATGGTGAGTCCAGTGCCATCAGAGTGAATAAACTCGCGAACCAAGTTGCATCCAACAACACCAAAGCGAATGGCGAGCTCGAACACTCCCCAGGGGAAAAACCCGATAAACCCGCAACAAAATCGGGAGCCAGCACCAGCGGTACACACGTGTCAACGACAACCAGCAAACTCGCGAACCATGGCGAGTTAAAGACCGCCATTGAGAATCTCGAGCCCACGGGAGCTGTTAAGAGACAACACGCGGACAACAACGAGGCTGGAGGTACCGGACGAGCAGCGCACCACACAGGCCGAAGCGTTAGTGGCACCAGAAAGGTGTCTCTGAGCGAACGTAGGCCCACACGCGATACACCACAACGTGCGCAAAGGGTACGCCACAGGTCTCCGAGTGAGCGGCGATCGAGAAGAGAGGGTGATGAGAGAGGGGACACCCCAGAAAGATCCAAAAGCCCTTCAAGAAGGCTTTTCCGAGGGAGGGCCCCAAGAACACCACCGCCAGGAAGGCCAGGTGCTTTGACTTTGAATGACAAGCGAAGGGTGGGGCTCACCGGTCAGGAGTGAAGTGGTACCTCCGAACCTAAAGAAGGGGCAAAGACGGCCCGCGCTAGGGCTTTTGACCAGATGCGCTACTCCCAACACCAGACCCCACAAAGGGACAATAGGGAGAACCCGCGAGAAAGACGGGAGCAGGAAAGCAGGCAGAGAGTGCCCGCGAAGAATGCTGATAGCAACACCGGGCCAGTATCGGTTGGAAACAACCACAACCAACAGCTTCCCGCGCACGCTGAAAAGCGCAGACGCGGGCAATTCACCCCGGAGGAGAACCAAAGCTCCAAGAGGCAAAGGGCGCACCATCCCGCGAAAACATCGTCCACGGCAAAGGATAGAGCATCCAATAAACCCGAAGAGCGCACTCGGGCGGCAGAGCTACTCGGATGCCCTAAGGGGTATCCGGGTGGCTGTTCTTCCCGAAAACTACCCCGCAGATGCCCTCAGCCAGGACAACCTGACACGTCTGCAGAATGTCATTATGGACGAGGTGTTCAAGGGCTGGAAGTATCCCCTAGCTTGCTGTGGGGTATACTTCCGGGCAGGACTTCTCCTTGTAGATTGCAAGGATGACAGGACGGCGAACTGGATTATACAAGCCGTTCCAAGGCTAGATGACTGGGATGGGCCAGCCATGAGTACCAGAAGAGAGGATGATATACCACCGACACACAATGTGTCGATATACTTCCCCAGAAGTGCGGACCGGTCGTTCGAGTACGTAAGCTCCTTGCTTAACGTACAGAATGAAGGTCTGAATACGAGACGATGGCGGCCGATATACGTCCACGCAGAGGACACGGGATTGCGGTTAAACGTCGGCATATACGAAGAATCCCACAACCGGTTGAAGCAGGAGGGCTTCATGCTCAACTACCAGTATGGCGCCGTCCAGGAAAGGCCATGGCGACAGAGAGCAGCTGGAGCTGCAGAAGATGCGCATGCCTCAGGAAAAGGGGATGATGACCCAGAGAGAGAGGGAGGAGAAGTAGACGGAGGATAAACTAGCTTCTCTGATAGTCACGCGGCCACGACAGCAGCACCAGCACCGTTAGGTCGGTCACAAACCCTCCCCCAAAAGGAGAAAGCAACGCTCAGCAGCTAGGTGAACGTAATATGAACGCAGCGCAGGTTGAAGATCAGACCTGATGGGCGAGATCGACCTGCAGAGGCTTCACCTAGCGGAGAAGAGCAGTGAGAGTGAGTCTCGGCTGTCGGAGATAGACGAGCCGATGAGACCATCAGGACCATGTCCTCCCAAAACATAGTAGTAGCTCAGATCAACCTCCACCATGCAGTGGCGGCCTCGGCTGTCATTGCTAGGGGGTTCGCCTCGGAAGATCTGGGCATAGCGCTCAAGAGCCATGGTGGTTTAAGGGGCAGGTTAGGAGACTGACAGAAAAAAATAGGAAATTAATATGGGACCTCTCTCATGAGAGACCAAGAGCATGTGAATTGTTAAAAAGCAATATTAAATACTTTTGCATTACAGAATTTTTAAACCAAGATCTGGTGGCGGTTCAGGCAACGGTGGAGGTAAATGCTATGCCCACCAGCATCGTGGTAGCATGCAGACAGCGTGCATCAACTAGTGGAATATTGCAGAAAAAAGCATCTGCCACTAATAATAGGATGTGACGCCAATTCCCACAGCATACAATGGGGTAGTTCTGATACAAATACTAGGGGTGAGTGCCTATTAAAATATATTATAAGCAATGACCTAGAGATATACAATGTCGGCAGCAAACCGACGTTTGTTACAAGAGTCAGGGAAGAGGTCCTGGACATCACTTTAGGCAATAACCTGGGGAAGTGTCTATTTGCACATGACCGTATACGGATCCGTATTTTATACGGGTTCCGTACAAAATGAACGGATCCGTATAAAATGTACGGAAGTGACCGTATTTTATACGGTCATGTGCAAATAGCCACAGCCGGGGTGGCGATCGCTAATACACAACCAAAAATGTTGGGATATGTATCAGGAGACGCGCTTTGGTCCCAGGAGCATGAATATAACTCCGCTGAAACAATATTTTTAGTAGTTTGTGAGAAAAGAGTGGCACGCGGAAGGACATTACCGTGGCGGTAGCCACGGCAATGGCAACCACCCGGAGTTGGAATGGCGTAGCCCAGGGTTATTTTTTGAAGCGCGGCCGAAGGCCGCCTACGCGAAAAGTGTTCTGCACATAAAAAACATGGATCGGGCCTCTAAACCTAGGTCATTTTTCGGTTTTTCGCAAATATTTTCCAAAATATTGGTTGAGCGGAGTTATATTCATGCTCCTGGGACCGAAACGCGTCTATTTGCACATGACCGTATACGGATCCGTATTTTATACGGGTTCCGTACAAAATGAACGGATCCGTATAAAAAGTACGGAAGTGTCCGTATTTTATACGGTCATGTGCAAATAGCCACAGCCATAACCTGGAGGGGAACTTGGTATCGAGATGGTTGGTATTATCAGAGCCATCCCTCTCTGACCATAGGATCATCCGGTTTGAGCTAGGAGTGATGTCCATGGTGTCTCTCAGCAGAAGAAATCCCAGAAGAACCGACTGGAGTAGTTATAATAGTATCCTTGGAGCCAACTTAGATAGAATCCAAGCAGGAAGTAGAAGCACTAGCTGAATAGAACTAGAGCATAGGGTAGAGATCGTAAATAACGTAATTACAGACGCGTTCCACTCAAGCTGTAGTACCACACAAGCGGCAGAAAGACCGCGACCTGGTGGTCCCGTGACCTCGAAACTATGAGGAAGAATGTCCGCAAACTCTTCAATAGGTCGAGATGGACGGGCAGCTGGGACGAATTCACAACACAGCTTACCCTATACAATAAAGAGATAAGGAGGGTCAAAAGAGCCAGTTTTAGGAAGTTTTGCGAAGGAATTTCCTCAACACCTGCAGCGGCGAGGTTGCACAAATCGCTAGCCAAAGAGCAGAGAGAGATAAACTTAACATTAAAGCTTCCTGATGGTACTTATACCAGCACCGAGGAAGAAAGAGCAAAGACCCTGCTGGCAGCACACTTCCCTGGCGCGTCCCAGGCCATACCAGACCCGCCGTTTCGGAACCGAGGCCAAGTCGGTCTGACTAGCTTACGGCAAAAAAAACTCTTCTCCGCAGAGGCGGTAAAGGGGGCAATAAACACCTTTGAAAAATACAAATCGCCAGGCGCGGACGGAATTTATCCAGCATTGCTACAACTAATCCCACACTTAGCTCGAATTATGAGGGACGGCATGGGGCTATGCGGATTATATTGTCATAATTGCACGGGGCAAATTCGAGAATACCCTCTGTGATATCATACAAAGAGCATTGAACCTTACAAAGAGATGGTGTGCGAGTGTGTGTAGAAGAAAAGCGGGCAATTGCTGGGGTTGCAGCCCGCAAATCCCTAGATGGATGTACACTATGATAGTAAAACCCACTATCACCTATGGCTCGGTAGCATGGGCATCAAGAACAGCACAATCAACAGTGGGACAAGCACTCACCAAAATCCAGCGCCTAGCGTACGTGCAGCGCTGGAGGCTATTCTTGATCTTTCCCCACTACACGCTGCAATAGAGCAGACGGCCAAGAGAACCCTCTTGAACATCGCTAAGGAGGGTTCTGGCAGAGGAAAAGTAATGTCGGCCAACAACATGGCAAAACTGAGAGAAGCCATGCCGGTATCTCAATTACCAAGGGACGACATTATCAGGGAAATTGACTTCGAAAAGCTGTTCAGAGTCGAACTAGGAGACAATACAACCTGGAACTAATCCAGAGTACAAAATATACACCGCTCCCATACGATAGTATGGTACACGGATGGCTCGAGGCGGAAGTGTGCGCCATATACCTCTGTTCAGAGCTAAATCTGAAGCGGGCTTATAACAATGGGCGCATAGCTATACTTAGCGACAGCCAGGCCTCACTAGAAGCAATTTCATCAGTCGAGCTAAAATCGGCGCTTATCCGTGAGTGCGTAGATAAACTAAACGACCTAGGAGCCAGAAATAGCGTATTGCTAGCATGGGTTCCAGGTCACACTGGGGTAGAATGAAATGAGCAGGCTGAGAGCCTAGCGAGACATGCAGCAAGTATAAGGCCCATAGGGCCTGAACCAGTGCTGCCAGTGGGCCCTCAAACATTCAAGGACGTCTTGAGGAAAGATGAAGAAAAGGAACGACAGAGACACTGGCGTAATGTACCGGGCTCACGGCAGTCCAAAATGCTCCTAGGGGGATACAATACCTCCTGCTACAGGGTAATTATAGGCCTCTCTAAACCTAACTTAAGAATTATCACTGGTATACTTACAGGTCATTGCAGACTCAACAGCCACCTCCACAAAATTGGCATAAGGGAGGACGACAACTGCCGGTTTTGTCACACGGCGACGGAGACTGCAGAACGTATCCTCATGGCATGCGACGCCATCGCCAGAAAGAGAGCACAAGTCCTGGGTTCACCATGGCCAGAGCACAAACAAATACAAGCCCTCAAGCCAACTGAGATAATCACCTTCTTAACTGAAATTGGCTTGGATGAGGTGTTGTAAGCAAATGAGGGCACAATAGACCATCCGGTCGCAGTGCTATCCTCGCAACTAATCTAATCTAATCTAATCTTCACATTATGTTGTGCTTTGCTTGTACAATGCCGGTAGACTATTACATTAGGAACCCGCTGAATCAGCAAAGAACAACACGCCGAATGAATTGTGTTGGATGCGGCAGTAACTCGTCCTTCTGTGTGTTCAATCCCGCGGCGGGAAACCGGCATCGGGACGGGAGAGAATGGCTAAAGTAGATAGGATGGAAAGCGAGGAGCATAAATTGATAGAAAAAAGGGATAGTCTACATATAAGAAAGATTAATACGCATATTGTTACATGTGAAGCGAATACATTTGGCAAGTCGAACAGATTGGCGAACTCACCTAAAATTTGCATTGTGAGTGGCGCATGAACTTTTTCGCCTGTCATTTTATGTTGCCATTAAAACAAATTCAAAAAGTTCATCCAAATGTGACGTTTCTGTCATTTTTGTGTCATTTGCATATGTTTTTATTTATTTGTGCAAAAGAGTGGGATGTTTGTGTAATTGTAGTAGGTAACGAGGATGATGTGCGTCAATTGGAAATGGTAGCTCATACCGAGATCTTAAAAAGTGGTGCTAGTTCGGATACAGATGAGCTGGATGTGGGAAGTAGTGGTGCAAAGAAACTTAAACCCACAGTGGCACCAATGGTGATTTAATGATAGTAGAAGACGTTTTGCAATCACATCCACTTGAAGTGCGTATAACAATTGGCAATAGCGCAAAAGGTGCGGATGAATACATAGTGGTGCGCCTGCGTTACTTTAAACGTTTGGGTTTTGCCACTGCAGCAACATTACAAAAAATCATAGCGGATCTTATTAAATCCATTTAACAAATGTGGAACTCTCGCTTGAATTTAATGAACCAAATACGAGCTTTGGTTCAAAAACAAATTTATTTACATATATTTGAAAGAAGAACGTTTACCCATTACTCGCCCCTCATGCAGTCTTGTACAATGGACTTCACTTACTTATGAGGAGTATGTTGCATCTGCACCGAACGTTGACTCAGTAGTAATCATCTTTATTATAGTGCCATCGTCTACCCACATTAACCTAGAGGAACTATCATTTAATTTAATTAAAAAACACACAAAAGTTGTTTACTCTATGTTGTTTTATTTTCGGTTAAAATCTTTTTTCTATCAAAATATATGAATGAACACAAAGTTTGTTGCTTCTTTTTCTCAAATTCGAATGAAATAAGCATTCGTCGAATTTTGACACATTTGGCGAAGCGAATCTAAGTTTTTCGCTACTGGCAATTCGAGAAGTTCATTTTCGTCACTCATTCGCCACTTTTTGGCGAATTCGCCACAGAGTCGCATGCCGCAATTCGAGACGGCGAAATTCGACAAAATTTTCACTCGCTTCGCATGTGACAATACGCGTATTAGTACAATATGCGACGAGTTAGAAAATAGTGCGAAAAGAACAAGTAATAGACATTTTAATAAGATTAGTAAAATGAGGGAAAAGAAAGGGAATTTTAAAAGAATAAAGAGCAATATAGTTGCAACTATAGTCACCATCAAAGGTGACAACAGATTTTTTGCACAAACTGAGATAGGAGGGCACAAGGCGTTGGCATTTTTGGACTCAGGTGCGGGAGCTTGTTGCCTGGGGAAAAACTCTAATGAGATAGTAAAAGAGAAGGAGCATTTAATTCTTCCAGTCAGAGGTCAAAACATAAGGACGGCCAATGGTGGGGAACACCCGTCAAGGGCGGTATTACTTTACCATCGGTGGGATGGCATGACCCGGGATCTGGAGTTCTTGATTGTTCCTGGCTTGCAACAGGAGGTCTACTTGGGAGTAGATTTTTGGCAGGCTTTCGAGCTAAGTGTTATAAGCAGGGGAGGCAGCGCTGTATCGAGTAGTGTTGCAGTGTCAGAACTCGTACCCGCTGAGGGGGACTTGCCGTTTGAAGCCGTGCAACATACCCTTAGCCCTGAAGAAGACAAAGTGTTAACGAACATAAGCACAGTTTCCATCTTTTGCTGTCCTTGGACTGGGGAAAACGACGATAGAGGAACATGTCATCGAGGTGATTGACGACCACCTACCAGTGAAACAACGACATTATCCCATATCACCAGCAACACAGAAGTTGATCTATAACGAACTCGATCGCATGCTAGAGATGGGAGTCATAGAGGAGTGCAACAGCTGCTGCAATTCGCCAGTGTCACTGGTGATAAAAGGGACCAAGAACAGACTATGCCTCGATGCTCACAAAGTCAACGAACGCACCATAAGGGATGCTTACCCAATTCCCCACAACACGCGCTATATATCTGCAATCGACTTAAAAGAGCAGAAATCAAGAGAAAAGACGGCCTTCACAGTACCTGGTAGGCCTTTATACCATTTTACGATAATGCCTTTTGGTGCAGGTTGATGGACAAGGTCATACCCGCTTCCCTTCGTGAATCGGTTTTTGTATATCTAGAAGACTTGCTTGTATGTTCAGATGATTTTTCGTCCCTTCTGTATTTGTTATCTGTTGTAGCTAAATGTCTGCGGGACGCCAAATTGACAATAAACGTTGAGAAAAGTCTTTTCTGTTTTAAAGAGGTTCGTTATCTCGGATACGTGGTCGGCGATGGATGCATGCGGACGGATGACAACAAGGTTGCAGCTATGCGGAACTTGGGTGTACCACAAAATCTACAAAATCAAAATCCACAAAATCAGAATCCACAAAATCAAAATCCACATCACAAAATCCACATTTCCTGTGTGAAATAAATTCAAATTAGGTTTAAACCTAATTTGAAATTATTTCACACAGGAAATGTGGAATTCTGTATTTTTTATATCAAAATTAAAACTCCAGATATTTAAGGTATAAGGATTTAATGAGTATTTTATAGAAATAAAGGAAATGCAGTACAGTAGGTTTAAACCTAATTTGAATTTATTTCACACAGGAAATGTGGAATTCTGTATTTTTTATATCAAAATTAAAACTCCAGATATTTAAGGTATAAGGATTTAATGAGTATTTTATAGATAAATAAAGGAAAATGCAGTACTCACAATAACGTTAATAAATATTACATATTTGGGCAACATAAATAAATACAAACTTCGTTGTTATACCTAGTAGTGCTTCGCACACAAGGTATATTAACTTCATTCGCCTAACGGTAGTATGTAACGGCATAAACGAATCGAGATAGATATTGACTTATATATATCAAAATGTTCAGGAGGAAAAGAGAAATTGATTGAGCCATGTCCGTCCGTCCGTCCGTCCGTCCGTCCGTCTGTAAACACGATAACTTGAGTAAATCTTGAGATATCTCAATGAAACTTGGTATGCAGGTTCCTTTTTACTTATCTCTGAACGCTATTGAAAATAGGCAAAATCGGTTAAGAGCCACGCCCACTTTCTATATATATAATATTTTCGAAAATACAAAAAGACTGATTATTCAGTACATAATACACCTATAAGGATAAAACTTGGTGTGTACCTTAGCGTTAAGGCAAAAAATATATTTCTGAAGAAATTTTTAAAAAAGGGCGTGGCACCGCCCACTTTTGATTAAGTCAAATTTGGAAATATTATTAATCATAAATCAAAAACCGCTCAAGATAGCCAAATAAAATTCAGCACACATATTTATATTAATACAGGCAATATTTCGAAAAAAAATTAGCGAAATCGGATTAGGTCCACGCCCAATTTTATACGAAAGATTTTGAAAAGGATCATGGATATATTGAATATGCTATAACTTTGCTTAAACTAGCTGTATATCATTTCTATTTCACCCCTAAAGTGTTCGTGGGCAAAGAAAGTCGAAAGCACCAAATTTTTGGAAAATGGGCGTGGCCCCGCCCCTTTATGGGGGATTATTCCACAAAACTTTCCATGCCATAACTCCGGTAAAAATTGACTTATTGAAACGATATTTAGAGAAATTGTTCAACATATAAAGCTTACTCTTTGCTGAAAAAATAAACAAAATCGGTGAATGGACACGCCCACTTTTTGAACATAGTTCTAAAAAACTTCTTCGTAAAATTAACATCGCGATATTTCCATAACTGTATACGTTATATAAATAAGATTTTACACACATAATAGGCTTTTTAAACAAAACTAAACTGTAAAAAAGTTTTGTGGATTTTGGTGAAGTAGGCGTGGCGCTGCCCACTTTTTAGCATAAAAGCTCTGCTATTTTCAAAAGCGATTGCTTGAAATTTCAAGAAGGTATTTCAATAAAAGTTAGTGAGATGCTTCCCAATAGTATATAGTATACTCCTGCCAAAAATTACGCAAATCGGATAGCAAACACGCAAAATATACGGACAAGTAGTTAACACCCTACTGCCTTTTTATACCTAGTAGTGCTTCGCACACAAGGTATATTAACTTCATTCGCCTAACGGTAGTATGTAACGGCATAAACGAATCGAGATAAATATTGACTTATATATATCAAAATGTTCAGGAGGAAAAGAGAAATTGATTGAGCCATGTCCGTCCATCCGTCCGTCCGTCTGTAAACACGATAACTTGAGTAAATCTTGAGATATCTCAATGAAATTTGGTATTTAGGTTCCTTTTCACTTATCTCCGAGCGCTATTGAAAATAGGCAAAATCGGTTAAAAGCCACGCCCTCTTTCTATATATATAATATTTTGGAAAATACAAAAAGAGTGATTATTCAGTACATAATATACCTATAAGGATAATATTTGGTGTGCACTTTAGCGTTAAGGCAACGAATACATTTTTGAAGAAATTTTTAAAAAGGGGCGTGGCACCGCCCACTTTTGATATAGTCAAATTTGGAAATATTATTAATCATAAATCAAAAACCGCTCAAGATAGCAAAATAAAATTCAGCGCACATATATATATTAATACAGGCAATATTTCGAAAAAAAATTAGCGAAATCGGGTAAGGTCCACGCCCAATTTTATACGAAAGATTTTGAAAAGGATCATAGATATATTGAATATGCTATAACTTTGCTTAAACTAGCTGTATATAATTTCTATTTCACCTCTGAAGTGTTCGTGGGCAAAGAAAGTCGAAAGCACAAAATTTTTGGAAAATGGGCGTGGCCCCGCCCCTTTATGGGGGATTATTCCACAAAACTTTCCATGCCATAACTCCGGTAAAAATTGACTTATTGAAACGATATTTAGAGAAAGTGTTCAGCATATAAAGCTTACTCTTTGCTGTAAAAATAAACAAAATCGGAGAACGGACACGCCCACTTTTTGAACACAGTTCTAAAAAATTTCTTCGTAAACTTAAAATCGCGATATTTCAATAATTGTATAAGTTATATAAATAAGATTTTACACACATAATAAGCCTTTTAAGCAAAACTGAACTGTACAAAAATTTTGTGGATTTTGGTGAAGTAGGCGTGGCGCCGCCCACTTTTTAGCATAAAAGCTCTGCTATTTTCAAAAGCGATTGCTTGGAATTTCAAGAATGTATTTCAATGAAATTTTGTGAGAGGGTTCCCAATAGTATGTAGTATACTCCTGCCAAAAATTACGCAAATCGAATAACAAACAAGCAAGATTTACGGGCAAGTAGTTAACACCCTACTGCCTTTTTTTATTTTCATACCTTTCATGAACATGAGGAAAGGTATTTATATTTTGTTATTTAGTAATAATTTAATTTACCACTCACAACAGAAGTGTTTTTATCGAAAACAATCAGTTGCCTTTATAACAAATTTTCAGGTATGTATTAAAATAGACCTGAGTAAATTAGGATACCAAAACAGATCACTACTAGGTATTTAATGTTCGGTTACACCCGAACTTAGACTTCCTTACTAGTTTAATTTACAAATATTACAAATCATTTAAGTGCAATTTTATAAAATCTACTGCACATTTGTCCACTCTACTATAGTTTTTCTCATATCTAGTAGTGAGCAAACCAATTTGTTAAGTCCGAACGCTGGTAAAGTGATTGTAAAAAGGTAACGGCAATATTTGCATTTTAAATCATACATACTTAGATACATATACATATGTATATACATATTAATGAATGAATGATTTCTGTGCATAACTTGATAAAACTAACAAACTTAAAACCTGTGCTCATAGTGGAATCACAAGGTGAAGTAAATAAAAAGAGACAGAAAACAAACACTACCTGAAAATGTAGGGATGTGTTTTGTAGAGGGAAAATGGGGTAGAACGCCAAACAGTTTTTGCCCTTTTTGGTCGATAGGGAATAATAATTTATTAAAAATTTATTTATTTGATTTAGAAAAAATATCCTGATTACAATAAAAATAGACTTGAATAGCTAAAAAAAATTAATATTATCGTAATTGAATGATAATGATATTTTAATATCTGGGTTTTCTTAAAATATAAAATTTGATTTTTTTTTTTTTAATAATAATAATGCCCAACGGATTACCCACCATATCCCGCCCGACCGGCGCGAGGGGCGCATCCGCATGACGCGCGGATTGTTCTTTCGTGCCGAGTCTTTGAAAGGCTTTGGTTTGTTAATCGTCGAGATCTAAAACTGCTCAGCTACAGAGAAAACCTCATCAGCTAAGTAAAAAAGATTACACAATTAATAAATCATTAGTTGACAGCGAAAAGTTAATTGTTAAGAATAAAGATAAGAAACAAAGGATAGGAAAAAAAATTGTTGCTATGTATTTAGGATAGAAATAATTGACTTTTTTATGCTGTATAGTGAGTCTGAAATATCAAACGTACTAGAATGAGAATTATAATCTTGACACAAACAACGAAAAGGCTCATTTAATTCAAAATTAGTCCGGCACTGTTTCAAGATAAGTGGTTTAAAATGTCTTGATGGACGAGAAGGTACATTGAAGTTCACTTCGCTCAAAAGAAACGGGCTTACGATTGAACCATTTATTAATTTAATCATGAAGACAATTCCAAGCATTTCCCTCCGACTAGAAAGGCTGTGAAGATTAATTAGTTTTAAGCGACTCGTATACGATGGCAAATTATACAAGGGATTCCAGTGAAGATCTCTTAAGGCAAATAGTAAAAATTGTTTTTGAACTGATTCTAAGCGATCCACGTGGACCTGGTAACGCGGGTTCCAAATTATAGAACCGTATTCAAGTATCGGTCTGACTAAAGTAGTAAAGAGAGTTTTAGTTACATAAGGGTCGCTAAATTCTTTAGACCATCGTTTAACAAATGCTAGAACGCCTCTAGCTTTATTGACTGTTACGTTAATGTGGCAGTTGAAACTGAGTTTGTAATCCATAGTAACCCCAAGGTCAACAAAATCATACATTTGCTCAAGACTATAATTGTTGATTGTATAGGAAGCTGGCTGTGAAATTCCTCTCGAAAAACGCATGTATTTACATTTCTTTAGATTAAGCGGCATATAATTTAAATCGCACCAAGTAACTAGTGTATTTAGATCTGATTGAAGCTTATTGCTATCTTCGGATGATGCGAATGACATGAAAAGCTTTACATCGTCGGCATACATTAACATTTTCGAAAATTCTATTACTGTAGAAATGTCATTTATAAACAACAAGAACAGAATCGGGCCCAGATGGCTTCCTTGAGGAACTCCAGAGGAGACATTAATAACATCGGATTCACAGTTTTTAAACACTACTTTTTGTGTTCTGTCACTAAGGTAAGAAGAGATCCAGCGATTGAGACCCGGCTGGAAACCCAGCTGATCTAGTTTATGAATAAGTAACGAGTGACACACTTTATCGAAAGCTTTGCTGAAATCAGTATAAATAACGTCGGTGTGCAGATTTTTTCTAAAGCCATTTGAGACATGATTTGTAAATTCAAGTAAGTTTGTAACGGTGGACTTTCCCTTACAGAACCCGTGTTGACAGTCAGAAATCAAGGTAGAGATAGGATACAGTGCGATTGCAATAAAATACAAATTAGTGCATATAAAAATAAAGCGACTGCAGTTGTGGGTATTTTGTTGCTCAACTAGATTATCTTGTTCCTGACTGTTTTCACGGTCCACGAAAATCAAATCGAAGGTATAGAACCTACTGTTTATCTCGGTAGTATTGTCTCAAATAAAAGTGGCGGAGATGAGGACTTTCAGGGCCCCAAAACCCTCGGGGAGTGATTTTGTTGTTAAAACAACAACAACGACAGGACTTTCAGGGCGAAGCACTGCTAACAACAACAACAGGACTATCAGTCCCGCATAAATAAAGCAAGAACAGACTTTGGCAACTGACAAACATGTGCAGGTCCAGCAAAATATTAAGTCTAATTCAAAATCGCCTACACGTTTTTATTGATGAATGTCTGCGCCCAATCCTGAAAATTCGGTGGCCATAAACAATATCAAATGACGCCTTTTGGGTTCGAACAAATTAGAATAAAACTGCCACTGAAATAACCATGCGAAAGTGGTCGTGGATTGGACACAGTCTTAGAGGACCCTCAGCATTGCGATGGAATCCACAGGCCATTTGACGTTCTGCTGCACCACCGAAAACTTGGCGCAGAACAAAGAATTGGAGGAGGCAGGATACACGTGGAACGATGTCACGAAAACGGCACCAAGCAGAATACGATTTCAGCCGGTCGTCGAGGTCCTATGCTCCAATAGGAACTAAGGAAAATGATGATGACGATGCCCGGTTATATTCCAAACAATGTGAATTCAGCCGCTGAGATCAGTTCCAGGTAGTCTGCATCAAATTGGATTATTTCATACATGAATGCGCAGCCCGCTTTCCGTATTATTAATAAATAAATTTAAATTTACGCGAAAATTTTAATTGTCACGATTTTTTGATTGAGGAAATGGCAGCGGAATGTCAAAGAATGTGGAAATGTTGTAATACAAATTTTTTTGTTCAAATTTACCAGAAATTCCCCATCAATACAAGTAAAAATCTAAAAAAAGCAACACCTTGCGGAAAAACAACACTGTTTGCGGGGACAACATTGCTTAAAAATTTTCAGGTAGCCGAATGACAGATTAAAAGAGAATTTCGAGCGAGACAACTGACAGCTTACTTCACCTTGTTTATTACACTATGCCTGTGCTTTGCCCCACACAGTGGTAAACAATACAATGCTGACTTTTTTTGTCGCGTACATATAACTCCTTTAGCGCTAAAGTCATGGTACAATTAACAGGTAACCGCATCAGAGTTGCATTTTTTATTTTTTTTCATTCGAAGTGGTCTTCCGATTGTCAATGTCTGTTTATATTTTTGTTTTGTTTACATTTTTGCTTTGTTTACATGGAGCAGTAATTTTCTAATTTAAAATTTTTCGGTTTATTACACTAAAATACAACTCAAAAAAGTGTTTGTTCAATGAGAAAAAGAAGTTCACAAGTGAAACGATAGGAAAAAGTTATTTTGCAGTTCTCAAAAGGAAGTGGGACTTGGAAAAAGCCTTTCTCTAAGAGGCTTCAGGTTCTAACTAAAAAGATTTCCTATTTTGGGGGAAGCACTCAACCTATCACATATTTATAATTAATATATCACCGCCACACTTCTAAAACTAACCACGGAGCTCGCAAAATAATATAAGTTTGCTGTAAAAGCATTAACTTTAATTTTTTATATTTTTGTGCACATGTAAATAATAACAAAATGTCAACTTCTTATATGAAAGTTGAGTAACGTTGGGTGCCTTAGTGTTATTACGCTGATATCGCTGTACCATTTCTAAAACCATTGAAAATTTATAAATAATATTTGAATAATTTATTTTTGTATTAAACTATGAAAAAGTTTAGCTTTGAACTCGGTGTTTCCTAAACAGGAGCAAAAATGGGTTTTCTTATAATTTTTAGGTTAGGTTTAGAGTTCGGATTCCTTATATTAAGATTGGTGGTGCTTTCTAAACTGCGCTACCACCAAATTGATGTCAGCCTTTGTTCTGAGCAAAAATACAATCGAGCAGTGCCAAAATAATACTATGCGCAATTGCGTTAACACATTGCGCTGATACCGGCAATGCGATTTATTCATGGGATCAGCGCAACAAACTTTGCAGCAATAACCAGCCATTATTTCCATCACTTTGACACAAGAAATTGTTGACAATTTACCGACCAGCAAAATACATAGCAGGGTTGCTTTTTATTCCTGCGTCTACCTGTTTATTGTATCATGGCTAAAGTATTTGTTTTTGCTACAATATATGTACATATCTACATACATACATATATTGCTTCTTTAAATCCATTATTAATTCATGTCTATATGTTTATATTGCCTTATATGTGCACATATGTATGCATATGACTATAAATAGTTGATTAAATATTGTGGATTTTGTGATACTGCTTTTAAGAAAACGTGTGGATTTCGTATTTGCGGATTTTGATTTTGTGGATTTTTTTTAGCTGTGGATTTTGTGATTTTGGATTTTTTTTTGTGGATTTTGTGGCACTCCCGTGGAACTTTCCCTCGCCATGAACTCCGAAGCAGCTCCGAAGATTCCTAGGGATGACAGGATGGTATAGACGACTTATACAGGACTACGCAACGATTGCAGCACCATTACACCACAGACTGACGAAGGAAAACATTAAGAAATTTTCAATGACCGAAGATGCGAAAAAGGCGTTCGGCCGTTTAAAACAGAGCCTGATATCGGCACCAGTACTGACGCACCCCGACATTTTTACATCGACTGACGGAGTAGGTTGCGTATTATTCCAACTTGACGACGACAACAACGAGCGACCAATTGCGTATGTGTCAGCCAAGCTCATTATAACATAACCAAGTTAGAGTGTTAGGCGGATGTAATAAGCATAAAGAGTGTTTAAGTGACATAAGCGACAACAACAACAACAACGGTTATTTCGTTCGTTTATTTCATTAGCATTGCAAGCTGTTGTAATTCGCAATCAGCTTATGAAATATTTCGAAGATATAGTTTATGTTTTGGAAAGTCAAAGTGTGGTTTTTCCAAGCGAAAATGAGGAAGCTAATCGCGCCATGCCTCAGAGCCAACAGTGCTCGCCACCAATAAATACATACAGGGTGTCACAGGTGTCCCGCCCCTCCCGTTCTCTAAAGAACAACAATTTTTACATTTAGGCAAACATGGTCGTCAGAACCTGAGCCAAATGAATAAATACAATTTGAGCAAAACGGTTACATAGCACCTGAGCCAAATTATAAAATAAAATAAAAAATAGTAATAACTTAAAAAACAGCCTTCTCTAAAGCTTAGACAAAGAGGTTCAGGCCTTACGTTGAGGGTCTACCCTTTACGGTGTTCACGGATCATACCAGCTTAAGGTGGCCAATGGGCCAAAAAGATCTATCGGGCCGACTTGCGAGATGGAGCTTTAAGTTGCAAGCTTATAATTTCAATATAGAACACTGTAAAGGGACCCAAAACGTGGTACCTGACGCCCTCTCGCGAATGAACATGGACGAAATCGACGTGAGTGATAGACGACTGGACATTGACACAAACTCACCATATTTTAAAACGCCTGAATACCTAGAGCTACAGAAGACGGTAACAGAGAACAAAGACAGACTTCCTGAACTCTGTGTGTCAGACGGACACTTGTACACTGTACAGACGAACGCAATTTAATAGAGGAGATGAACAACAGACAGGAAGACCATGCCTGGAAGCTCTGGGTCCCCTCGGAGTTACGGAGGAAATTGGTGGAATCCTCACATACATCACCTTCGGCCGAACATGGCGGCATTCACAAGACCCTGTCACGTGTCCGAGACAAATACTACTGGCCAGGTATGGTGACAGATGTGCACGCATACGTCAAAGCGTGCGACGTATGCAAGGGCAACAAAACACAAAATTCCTTTCACAAGCCAACCATGGGTAAACAGCACCTCACCGAGCACCCTTTTCTACGTTTGTTCATTGATTTTATGGGTCCATATCCACATAGTTGTGATGGTAATGTCTATGTATTTGTATGTCTCGACCACTTTTCAAAGTATGTGTTTCTTAAGCCGATGCGAAAACCTACTTCTGCGGAAGTAGTGAAATTTTTAGAAAGATAAGTTTTCCATATGTTTGGGGTACCCGAAAAGGTCCATTCGGACAACGGCAAGCAGTTTACTTCGGAGATGTTTACATCGTTCCTTGATAGGTACGGTACGACCCACGTAAAAACAGCGTTCTACTCGCCACAAGGAAACGCGGCGGAGAGGGTTAACCGCTCCGTGTTACAGATTATCCGGTCGTACATCAAAGGTAATCAAAGGAATTGGGATAAACATGTTAGCGATGCAGCGTTTGCACTCCGAAACGTCATACATACCGCAATAAGTACTTCACCATATGCAGCCGTGTTCGGAATGCCTATGATACAACACGGTGCATCGTATGAACTGGGCCGGAAATTGAGTGCGCTGAAGGACGCTGAACTCGAAGTGGAAACGACGCAGGATAGGATGCACATTAGGGTGCGCCTTATTTTTTGACTTTGAACTATGGGGCATAACACCCCCCCAAAAGTTGCATTAGAGTATAATATTATGTTCTGCAAAAAGTTTTGGCGATTGGATAATGGGAAGACGTGGCGCAACGAGGGTTAAGTTTGCAAGATTCATACTTTTTTTTTAAAATCACAATATCTTCAGTAGTATTGAACCGATTTTCAAAACTTTTTTTGCATTGGATAGGTAATTGAATTACCTTTTATTTGAGGTACCACTGCAGTGGGTGTAAAACCGCGTATGTGCAAAATTTCATTTTATTTTAAAAACAACCCTGGACTACGCCATGCCAAGTCCTTCTGCGTAGTAAGCACTTCTGCGAAGTTGCATTAGAGTGTAATATTATGTTCTGCAAACAATTTGGCGATTGGATAATGGGATGACGTGGCGCAAAGAGGGTTAAGTTCGAAAGATTCATAACAATTGCAATATAAACCAATACTAATACAGTGGTCGTTTATGAGCGATTTTATTTCTAAAATTTATAAGAAGAGGTATTTGCATTTTGGAAAAAGCTAGTTTAATAAATTCGTTTTGTTCATACATTTTTTATACATATAGGCATTTACACATAGTACATTAATGCTCTTATTGCAAAAGTGTCGACTTTTTTGCATCAGGGTAAAGTTTCCTATAAGCAGCTACAGTTTGAACAATAAATTGCTTTTCTTCCTCATTTTTTGAAAGTATGTTATTAAAATCTTCCATAAGCTTTACTGCTCTTTCTGCCGTGTCATTAACAACATTAATTTTATTAAGACGACTCATCTTTCCATTCTACAAGATTTTTTGCTAAAAAATCTGTTGGTATACCGAATCTTTTAAAGAAAGTTTTGGTTTTTTGTGAAATGAAGTCCTCAATACTTTTGTCGGAATATAGGCTATAATCCTGTGAAGGTACTATCAACTTTTTTTCTTCGGTATCGTTAACATTTTTCAAAGCGGTCACCATACGTTTTTTTATGTCATTGTTGATTTGTGGGTCATAAAAGGCAAATCCAGCAGCTTCTGCAGTTAAATACCATAAATGGTTACAAAATTTGCGTAGCAGTTCCTGACTAGCCCTTTCATCTATGTATCTGTAATCATACAAGTTCTTGATCAAAGCTAAATCTTGCCTCGGAGCTTCTGCAGAAACGGGTGCTCTTGTCCAGGCTCTCAAATAAACTTTTGCAATGAATATACAAATGTCCCGAATTCCATCTTCCTCATATTTGCTTAAATTAAACTCCTCCCGAAATAAAAATATTTTTAAGCAATAAATTGCCTTAGCCATCCACCTGGCATGATGAAATGCTCCAGGTGCCCGAAATACGAACTGGGATACCGTACCACCAAGAAAAACTACAACTAGCTGGAGTAATTCTTTATAATCCTCTCGTGGTTGATTTTCATTGAGATTCTGCAAGGCGAATTCTATAATTTCTGACGCGTCCACAAGTGTATATTTCACATAGTTATCCTCAACACCACATTTGAAATTCATTTGATTTATTTTCTGCCAACTCTGTTTAAATCTGTGAAATATTTGAACACCAGGACCAGAAGACACTTGCATTTTTTGTTCAAACATGCTCCGCAAAATTATTTCCAGAATGTGATGTCGGCAGGGTAAATATAAAAGGTCTCTCTTTAATTTTTGCTCTAAAATTATACACGCCCCTTGAAAACGTCCCATATTGGACGCTGTAGTATCGCAGCAGACGGCTTGCACTTTTTCAAGAAGGCCCCATTCTCTGAGCAAGTTGTATATGGCTGACGCTTGTTGTTTTCCCGTGCCTGCAGGAATAGCTGGGAATCCCAATTTCAATTTCATTTCAGCAATTGTTCAGTACCATTGAATGATATCACTACCGGTAGCCGATCAACGTTCTCTGAGTTGATCAAAGATGGTAAAATTTTACCATCCCAATGAACCACCACTGCAGTTATTTCCTGGTTTTTGAAGGCGCAATAAATTTTTTGGGCGGATTCTGCTCGAAATTGTGAAAGACACCGTCGAAGGGAGGTTCCGTTTATAATAAGGTCGTTAGCGTCATGTTTTAAAGCTGTAGCAGTTGCTATTAGTATTCGCACCGCATCACGATCATTTACTTTGCATTTATCCAGAACTGTGACAAGCTCGGGTGTAATAAAGTTGATTCGCGCCCGACTTTTCTTTACATTACTGGGACCCGGCAAATCGTCGAAATTTTTGGATAAATCTTGAACTTCTTGCTCATTTTCACTACCTTCATCTTCAGTTAACGTGCATTCGGGATTTTTATACTCGTCTATTAAACAACAGCACAAAAAGAAAAAAATTTATACTTTTTGCAACACACTTGACACAAACAATAAAAACATGGTGAAACTAAAATTTTTACGGTAAACAACGTCAAACTCGAACCGTATTAAATTATTATCTTACCATGGATGTTAGCAACATATTCGCCGCTTTTACGTTTTCTTACAGCTTCGCGATAGAGTTTCCTATTTTCTTTTTCCAACAAGACGCGATCTGAACCAATCATTGAACCGGGTCTCCCTTCCTGCCTTTGGCTTAGAAGAAATAATTTATCTTCCTTAATCTTAATTAGTTGTAGGGCATCAGCGTGGGCAATATCAAAAAGGTTATTAAAAGTTGCAACAAAATCTTGCTCCCGATTTTCCTGCATTGTTGTCCGGCGATTAGAGCTCTTCAGCAACCACTTCCATTCCTGATACAAGCCTTCAAGTTTTAAAACAGTTTTGTCCACATTCTTCGTTGGTATTCGTGCTTTATCCCAAAAAACTTCCACTTCTTTAATAACGAGGTAAGCAGCACCACGGAGACTTAATTTTACTTTACGAAGGTTATAAAAAAGCAAACGCAAAACTTGTTCGTTGGATGGCAACTTAGCACCGACAATTTGGCTTTCATCATAGTCAAGGAGATATAACTTTTCTTGTGTCCTGGTTTGCATTTTTAACTTAATTTAATTGTCTTATTTAAATCACACGAGGTAGCACACTTTAAACTTCTTGATAAACTAAATAATTATCACGTCTGTATAAGTCAAGTTTGCAGCTCCACAGTGATTTTTGGTACATTTTTTGATCTCTTTGGTACCCAATTTTTGATCTCTTTGGACACTTTGGAGCTGGCACTAATTTTAAACACTTTTTATTTTATATTTTTATTAAACACTTTATCACTTATTTCACTACTGCTTAAATGCCTACATTTTGGCCGCGCTTAAGTAGTTTTTTACCGACGACCTGTTCAGGTGTTTCGCGACATGATTTGGCTTCGGCTAAACCAAAGTTCGGCACGGAGAAAAAGTACTTAAGCGTGGTGTCGAATTGGTAGCAGATTAGTTGCAAGCTGCCAGCCACCGCTGTGCGAGCTACATATGTACATGTAGGTTTGTATATCAATGCAATTCCTGCATATGGCTCCTGATTATGAATATGTATGTGTGTATTATATTCTAATGCAACTTCGCAGAAGGGTGGACTACGCGGAAGGACTTGGCATGGCCTAGTCCAGGGTTGTTTTTAAAATAAAATTTGAAATTTTGCACATTCGCGGTTTTGCACCCACAGCAGTGGTACCTCAAATGAAAGGTAATTCAATTACCTATCCAATGCAAAAAAAAGTTTTGAAAATCGGTTCAATAGTACTGAAGATATTGTGACTTGGCATGGCGTAGCCCAGGGTTGTTTTTAAAATAAAATTTGAAATTTTGCACATACGCGGTTTTGCACCCACAGCATTGGTACCTCAAATGAAAGGTAATTCAATTACCTATCCAATGCAAAGAAAGTTTTGAAAATCGGTTCAATAGTACTGAAGATATTGTGATTTATTGTGAATTTTTATGAATCTTGCAAACTTAACCCTCGTTGCGCCACGTCTTCCCATTATCCAATCGCCAAAATTTTTTTGCAGAACATAATATTATACTCTAATGCAACTTTTGGGGGGGTGTTATGCCCTGTACGCTATATTTTTTTTTCACCCATATTGCTAAGGCGCACCCTAATGCACATAATCAGGGATGATATCATGAGAGAACTGAAATTGGTACATGAAAGGAGTAAGAAGACCTATGACTTAAGAAGCAGGGAAGTAGTTTTTAAGGTAGGGCACACGGTGCACCGCAGTAATTTTCGACAGAGCTCAAAAATCGACCACTTTAACGCGAAACTTACCCCAAAGCAGGTGAAGTGCACAGTGCTTAGCACAATAGGCAACTCGATGTACGATCTGGGAGACATTAATGGCAAATCGATCGGGGTATACCATGCCAAAGACCTTTTCGCGGCTTAGTGTTTAGATTATATGTAGTCCTGGTAACTAAGGTAAAATGTAACTTGTGATTACTTTCGGATGTTGTTAATGTTTATTGTGACAGACGATAGAACCCTCTAGACTAATTACCAATGCGGACAACATACTTGACCTTTTGGGAGTTTTTTTTGCTTGTTTTGTATTCTAATAATTATGCACCTTTTATTTCTTGATTGAAACCGACGATTAACGTTATAAGTTATAAAGGTTTAAATAACCCACTTTATAGATTAAGGCCCGCTTTCATAAAAGCCGGTTAAATAATTCCTAATCGGCGATTCCTTAATCGCTGATTTTCTGAATCGGCAATTTGGTTTTCACCAAAGCCTGGTTAAGTTATCGCCGATTAGACACATCATTGTGAATAAATTAGCAAAAAATTGCATTGTGAATTGGCAAAACAGCTGATTTTCGTTTTGTTTACGTTTTCACAGAAAGTAAATTAGTGAATTGGCTGAATTAATATATTAATAATGTTCTTTAAATGGCAAACAAACATGTATGACCATACATGGTGACCTGTATTATGAGGGTAAAGAGTATGAGCCCCGTTTAAAAGAAAAAAACAGGCGATTTATCTGAAGAGCTGCGTATAGGTCTTGGTTTGCCGGTTGGACCGAATTCACATAAAATTCCACCACCATGGTTGATTGCACAGCAACGATATGGTCCACCACCATCATATCCGAATTTAAAAATTCAAGGTTTCAACGCACCCATACCAGAGGGTACATCATTTGGCTATCATGCTTTGTTGGTACACCAGCGATAAAGTCGAAGGCAACTGGTATGTGTTAAGATGAACAAAAGTTAATTTCCTAATCTAAATTATTTTGTTTAGGAGCATGGTTCAATTATACCAGGTTAGCTTTTCGATGACAGATTCTGTCAGTTGCGGCCATCTTGCTCCCTAAAAAGTTGTCATTCACAAATTGGCAACTACCAATGTCTCTTCTTGGCAAATGTATGTAAAATTAGTACTTAAAAACAAAATCCCAAGATAAATTTTTTTTTCAGCAGCACTTACAATGTTTTGACTTTTTGTCTCAAATTAATTCTTTTAAATATTTTTTTTTTGTCAATGCGGAAAATTGGTAAGTTTGTAAAATACTTGTTAATTTAGCAATAAAATGGTTGTATCCTTTCCTTTTCAGAGTTACAGCATTGAGCTTTATTTAGCGTTCATCCGGCAGTGCAAATTGCAGGTAATATAAAAGTTTTGTGTGTGGAACTTTATAACTTTGATTCATGTTTTTGTTTTCAGGTATAACGGATAAATACACCACGTATGTATGTATTCAACCGTAGTTTTTAATTAGGTAGGTTCAATTGGCTGCCGCAAAAGGCAAACTTAGGCCAGTTTTGAAGGTCCGTTGTGATACCACAAGCGTTAGGACACCATTATGCCTGCTACAACCTATCAATATATCTGTGGTCATAAGCAATAATAGCTTAAGTCGACATATCATAATCGTATATTTCGGACTATTTTCTTTAAATCAATGTCTCCAGTCCAAAACTTTCTACTGGAACATGTGTCTTGCGAAAACTAAAATAATTTGTTCAATCTGGAATGATTTCTGAAAAATAAGCCAAAATATCTCCATTTTCTTAGGTCGACATAAGCTGTTATTGCTTATGACCACAGATATATGACCTTAGTAGGTATAGAGAAATAATGTTATTTGTATTCATAGTAAAAATTAAGAAGGGGCTTAAAGTTTGTTGCAGCCTTTTTAGCAGATAGATGTAAAAAAATAAAACAAACTTTAAGCGCCTGCCTAATTATGAATACGACACCTACATACCAGACCTGTACAGTACTGAGGGTCATTTTGATAGTCTCTGGTTAAAGCTAACCAGAGTTTAATTTCTGTACTTGTATATATTGGTACTTAAAATAAAACTATAAACATTTAATGTTGTTATTACTTTAGTAAATTTTGAAATGCCAAAATCAAGCTGTACGTTGTGTAGAAAAACCTGGACCCATGAAGGTTTTAAAATGTTCCATGTACCAAAAAATGAAGTAAAAAGAAAAAAGTGGTCCGAATCCTGTGGAGTTCACTTGAGTGAGACAGCAAAAATTTGTTCGCTGCATTTTAGTGCAGCTGATTTTGTATCACAATCTGATACTAAACCTGTGAAGTTTGCGAAGGACGCCTTACCTATGCCTGTAGAGTTTGTCGAAGATTCTCCTCAGTCTATTGATATAGGAACCCAAACCGAGTAAATATTTATTAAATATACAGTTCTTAATTAAATTTCGTGGAGTTTTTTCTTGTGACGATTATAATATATTATTATATTAATATATTACGAAAATGGGAAAAATCTTCAGGAAAAAATTTGATTTAGAAATATGCTCATAAAATTCGTCTGAACTACTTTAATTTGTTTTTTAAGAGCCTGGATGAATTGGCAAACAGATGTTTCAAAATTAAAAAGTTTAGAAGAGCGCGTTGAAGAGCTGGAGAAGCTTGAGAGAGCAGTTTCCTCAATTTTTAGTAAAGGCCAAATGCAAAAATTGCAAAATCCAAACCAAAGAGTTTACTGGGAGTGGGAAGACATTTCTTCTGCCATTGCCCTTCACGCTTCCGGTCCCAGAGCTTATTGCCATTTGTATAAAAAGGGATTCCCATTCCCAGGGGAATCAACGATTCGCGCATGGCTGAAGAAAGTCACCGTCGAAGAAGGTATTTTAGGCTTTTCTTTAGGAGTGCTGAAAAACGCAGCCGAACTACCTGTAGAAGATCGACTTTGCATACTGAGCTTTGACGAGATGAAAGTTGAGTCAGTTTTCGATTATGATGTAGTTCAAGACACAGTTCGGCAACCAAGCAACAACGTGCAGTTGGGAATTGTACGGGGATTGAAGTCTTCTTGGAAGCAACCTATTTTTTGTGCTTACGACTGCAATATGACGAAATCGACTTTGCAAGGTATAATTATAAGAATTCAAGAAGTGGGATACACAATAGTGGGCATAGTCTCCGACATGGGCTCTACTGATAAGTCTCTTTGGAAAGAATTGAAGGTTACAATTGGTATGTTAATCTGTCAAGTTAAGTAGTTTCTTTTAGTTCACCCTTTTGATATATTTGTTTAGAACAACCCTGGTTTTCAAATCCCGCTATCAACGGAAAGATTTTTGTTTTCGCGGATCCACCGCATTTACTAAAATTAGTTCGTAACCACTATTTGAAGACTGGCTATGACATTAACGGCAAGTTACTCACCACTCGAACGATGGCGCAGTTGCTAACGCATACTGCAGGGTCCGATGCATCCATCGCATATAAATTATGTAACTGAAGAGCATTTGACAGTTAAAAAAGCTGGACTTCAAAAAGTTAAGTTGGCGGCTCAAATGTTTTCTCATAGTACGGCGAGCGTTATCCGGCGGTGCTATCAGTTAGGCTATGAGTTGTACGAGGCTTTAGAAACAGCCGAATTCGTGTCGGTTGTGAACGACTGGTTTGATGTCTTTAACACCAAACTCAGCACGATTCAGTCGTCCCCGACAAAAAAGCCATTCGGAATGAGCATAGAAGGACAAATGCTTGCGTTGTCGAAAATGGACGAGTATATGCGAAATATGAGAGCACATGGTAAAAAATCGTTGCTGCCTTTTCAAAAGGGCGTGCTTATGAGCAACAACTCACTAAGAGGCCTGTATGAGTATGTCAGCGAACGGTACGGCCTGCAATATATCGTAACTTATAGATTGAATCAAGACATAGTTGAACACTTCTTCGGGGCGATGCGGTCTAAAGGTGGCCTTTTTGATAATCCGAGTCCTATGAATTTCAAGTATAGATTACGAAAGTATTTGCTTGGTAAAATTTTACAAATATGTGTATTTTATTCAAGGCTAAAATATATGTAACTAATTTTAGCTCGCAGCACCGAATATTTAGCTGGTCATGGACATGAGCGCTAACTTCATTTAATTTGGACGATTAAAATCGCTATATATATGTTTATATACACATATAAATATACAAATGTCAAATACTTACCCTTTTATGATACTTACCAGTTTTAAATACTTTACCTTTTGAAATACCTACCTTTTTGAAATAATTAACTTTTTGAAATACTTACTCTCTTGAAATACTTACATTGTATAAAATCTTTATCTGCGCCCTGTATCAATTTATTAACTTACCGTTTGCATAAAATATGTATATCTAGGAATACATATCTTCTTGTATACTCACCGATCTACTTAAATAATAACTCATTCGCTCCATGAAAGTTACAGTTTACATTCAAGTTTTAAAAATGTTATAAATAAAAATGTAATAATTCGCAAAAATAGTAAAGTATATGCCCCATCTCTTTCAATCCATGGTATAGCATATCCACACGTACACAAACGAAGCAATCCGAAGTCACTCAAGTAAAGACTCCAAAACAAGAAGCCTTTTTACTACTTTAAGAAATAGTAGTTCTTGAAAATTTTGCATATGTAAGAAACACAAAAAATTAACACTTACTTTTACCTCATTACTAAATGCAAATATAAACCAACATATGTATTTATAATAAAATCGTTAGCATTTTGTTCAGATTATTAGAAAGGATGTCTATTCATTCATATCTATTCCCTCGAAATGATGCCATTCAGGCGAATCGAGTCTGGTATGTACATGTTATGTCTCTGTCGTTCGCCACTTTACTTCATCTGTAATATTATGAACCATAGTTTTTCTGCCATGAAAAGCTTCTTTGTAAAAATGCATATCATCCGTGAACTTTTAAAACATTAAAATAAAGTGTCGCTTAACCATTTTTTTGCTTATTACTTAGGATGAAAACACTTTAGAAGCACGGCCTAGATCTCCTAGTATGTATATAGCCCCGATCATATGTATTATTTTACTTATATATTTGTTAACGTTTTGTGTGTACATGTTCGTTTTTTAATACTACTACTATCCTACTTTTTTTCGAAAAGGGGAACAAATTATTCCCCCTTTTCCTTCCTTTGCAAATGCAACTTATACACATTTTACACATTGGGAGTGTCAAAGCCATCTGTCAAACGGAGAGCAAACCTTCTAGTAATTGAATCATGGTTTAGGAGAATTTGAGTGCGTTGCTACATTGGAGGGACATGAAAATGAAGTAAAAAGGGCATGTTGGTCAAGTTCCGGCAACCTTTTAGCCACATGCTCGCGCGACAAATCGGTATGGATTTGGGAATTGGCTAGTGATGATGAATTCGATGTTGTTGTTGTTGTAGCGCTACTTAGCCCTACCCTGATGAATTCGATTGTGCGGCTGTACTCAATTCACATAACCAAGATGGCATCAGCTTCATATGATAATACAATAAAAATGTATGCTGAAAATGCCACAGATAACGATTGGTACACAACGGCTACATACATGTGGAAAAGTGAAGTGTAAGGAAGCTAAAAGCGAAGCTCCTAGCAAAAAAATAAGAAACGAAAAGAAACACAAAAAAGAGCGCAAATCACTTATAAAAAACTATTGCCACGTAAGTTTTTCTGTTACCGTAGCGTTTTGCAGTCCTTGAAAAGCGGTGTTTGCGAATATTTTAGCAAATTTGTATAAAATAAAAATTTTTCTATTGTTTTCGCTTTCGCATATTGGAAGGATTGCACAAGCGAGACGGTATATATATAAACTAAACATTTACAAAGTGTCAAATACAGCTGATCTTGTCACCCAAAGGTGGGGCCAGATCAGCGCGGCAGCTGACGTTTGGCAGTGCTGCCAAGGTAGCAAAGACACAACCCTTTGTTTCGGCCACTAGGGGTGTGAATAAATTAAGAAACAACCCATTTGTCTTTCGGCCACTAGGGGTGGGAATAAATTAAGGAAAAATAAATAAACAGCTAAAAAAAAATAAACAAAAAAGTTAATATAACCAAATAATAATAAAATTAATAACAATATAATCATACTACGAAAAATAATAATAAAATAAATACTTTTAAAGAAAATAAAATAAAATTTAACTAATAATAATTAAAACAATATATGTAAAATAAGATAATACAAATAAAATTTAGAGTGTCTACTACCACAAAGGGGATCGTTGCGGGACTCGCCAAGGTGATAGCGGACACCGCGGCGGTCACCGAAATGGACGGGGTGTCTGTACCGCTAGTCGGGGAGAATGAAGGGGACGTAGGTAACCCCTTCGTGAGGCGGTCGAGACTAGGGCACTCGCCCCCTCGTTCAGCTCCTCAAATCTCGGGCAGGCCTATGTCCGCGCGGACGGAGTCTGCGCTGGCGCTCGAGGGCAGAGAAGAAGACGACCAGGCGTTTCAATCGCTAGGATGGCTTATCGGAGAGCTGAAGGAAATCATTGGAAGTGGAAAGCGTTCCATTAACCAAAACCTTAAAGATTTAATAAAGGCGATCTCTGTGTCTTACGATGAGGCAGCAGAAACCTTCATGGGAGAGAAAAGGGGAGTGGGCTCCAAGCAGTCCCAGACGTCACCGTCACTGAGCCAGCAGCCACAGCAACAACGCGCTAAACGGGGGCGAGAACGCGCTCCTGGTGGAACACCTTCGCCACAGAAAGAGCCAAAGAAGCAAAAGGATGCGCAAAAACCACCATCTAAGTACTCTGATGTGGTAGCAGCCAAGGTCTCGAAAACAGCGGGACCACCAGGGCAAGGAGCAGCATGGCAAACGGTTCGGAAAAAACGCCCGAAGCCCAAAGCTGCCCGACCCGACGCCATTGTCATTAAGTCCACGGGAGGGTGCTCGTATGCGGACATTCTAAAGGCTGTAAAAACCGAGGAGTCTCTTAAAGAGATGAGTACCATGGTTCGCAAGATCCGTAAGACCGCGAAAGGTGAGTTGTTGTTCCAGCTAACCAAGCAGGCAGAGGGCAGCACCGCTAAGCTGCAAGCGGCAGTAGGGCAAGCCTTGTCTGGTAAAGCCGAAGTCAAGTCCCTGACGGAAGAGACCCTATGCGAGATCCGGGATATGGATGAGGTGACGACGGAAACGGAAGTCTGCCAGGCACTGAACTCGCAGTTCCCAGCTCTTGAAATGCAACCGTCCAACATACGATCCATTCGGAAAGCCTACGGCGGAACACTAACGGCGACAATCTCGATTCCTGGAGAAGCGGCCAGAAAGCTACTAGCCAGTAGCAAAGTTAGAATAGGCTGGGTGGTATGCCGTATTCGAGCGAAAATTGAGCCAAAACGCTGCTACAGGTGCATGGACTTCGGACATATCTCGAGGAACTGCACCAGCGAAAAGGATGCAAAAGGGAAATGCTTTAAGTGCGGAAGCGAGGGACACATCGCCAAAACGTGCACGAATTCGGCAAAGTGCATTCTGTGCACTGAAAGAGGAGTCAATAGCGTTGATCATCGTACCGTGGGAAACAACTGCCCGGTATACAGAGAGGCGGTCCGGAAACTCAGACCGTCATGAGGTTGGTCCAACTCAATCTCAACCACTGCGAAGCTGCACAAGACCTATTGTCGCAAACCATAAGGGAACTAAAAGTCGACGTTGCAATAATAAGCGAGCCATACAGGAACAAGTCCTTGGGTTGGCTACCCGATTTATGTGGTAAGGCAGCAATTTGGTCCTGCGGAGAAAACCCGTTGTACATAGAGCCCGTTCTTAAAGAAAGAGGTTTTGTGTGCGGCAGGATAGGAGATATCTTCGTATAGAGCTGCTATATACCACCTAGCACCTCGCTAGAAGCTTTTGAAGAGGTTGTTGGTAAGATAGCCACAGACGCGACTACGAGGCAGCGGTTCGTCATAGCTGGCGACTTTAACGCATGGGCTGTCGAATGGGGCTCACAGCGAACTTCTCCGAAAGGGAGAGTTCTTCTCGAAGCGTTCGCTTGTTTGGATGTAGCGCTTCTTAATACAGGTGGGCAACATACATTTTCCAGAAATGGCTTCGGGTCCATAATAGACATTACGCTCGTAAGTGAAAATATGTTTAGGATGTGCGAGTGGAAGATTAGTGAGTGCTATACGCAAAGCGATCACTCGGCCATCATAGTGGACATCAAAGTAGACAGGGGAAGGACTCCTACCAACCGAACTTTCGTGAGGAGTCGGGGTTGGAAGGTCAACACCTTCGACTCCGATGTTTTCAAGGCAATGCTGCCAGCATCCGAGTATACAGGCAGCGCGAACTTTATAGCCACTAAGGTAATGGCTGACATCAAAGGAGCATGCGATGCGTCGATGACCAGAAAGACCATACGGAAACAGCAAAGATCGGCGTATTGGTGGAATGACAGCATACAAACGCTAAGGAGAGAATGTATTCGGGCGAGGCGGCGCTTCCAAAGATCACGAGATAGGCCAACCTTCTTAGAGTGCAGAGCTGCCTATAAAGCTGCGCGTCATGCTTTGAAGGCGGCAATAGCGAATAGCAAACGACAATGCTTTCTCAACCTCTGCGATGAGGCTGAACACGACCCATGGGGAACGGCTTACAAATTGGTCTTGAAAAAGTAGAAAACCAAGCGCGAAGCCATACCAACATGCCCGTCATTCCTCAAAAACGTGGTCGATACTCTCTTTCCCACGCAAAGAAAACTAGTTTCCCCTACGCCAAATAATCCATTATATGCATTTAATGAAGTGACGGTAGAGGAAGTGCTCCTAGCGGTTAAGAGACTAGATGACAACAAGTCTCCTGGTCCAGACTGCGTGCCCAACAAAGTACTGAAGGTGGCGGTTGATTATAAGGCGTCAACGTTCGCGAACTTATTTACTGCATGCCTAGCTGAGGGGACATTCCCTTCGATTTGGAAACGCCAAAATTTGGTGCTGCTGCCGAAGCCTGGAAAAAACCTGGCGGAGCCATCCAGCTACAGGCCCATTTGCCTGCTCGACTCGGCAGGCAAAATTCTTGAGCGAGTAATCTACAATCGTCTAGAAAAAGAAATAAAAGAGGTGGGTGGCATATCTGACAACCAGTTTGGGTTCAGAAGAGTCAGATCCACCATAAATGCAGTGAACGTGGCTAGAGATACCGCTCAAGATGCAATAAGCGGCACACGCTGGCTCGAGGGATCTAAGGAATACTGCCTTATCGTGACCTTAGATGTAAAGAACGCATTCAATTGCGCTAACTGGGCGAAAATTCTGGATACCCTAGACAGGGTAGGTATATCCTATTATCTGAGACGCATAATCCGCAGCTATTTTGACGGACGTCTGCTGCAATACGAAACGGCAGATGGCACGGAAAAGCTCCATGTCACAGGCGGGGTTCCTCAAGGGTCCGTGCTCGGCCCATTACTATGGAACATCATTTACGACGGAGTGCTGCGACTTAAAGTACCTAATGGAGTTAAGATTATCGGATTCGCGGATGATATCGTATTGATTGTTACTGCCAAACACTTAAGTGATATATGTGGAAAAACTAATGTAAGCATAGCCAGCGTTCAAACATGGCTCATGCAACATGGACTACAGCTTGCGGAGCACAAAACAGAGGCGGTGCTAGTATCAAGCAGGAAAAAGGCAGAGCAGGTCACGATAAGAATCGGAGACCATGACATTGAAACAATGCCTGCAGTTAAGTATCTGGGAATCATGATAGACAGGAGGCTGTCTTTCAAAACGCATTTAGAATACGCTAACGAGAAAGCAGCGAAAACCATATCATCGTTATCGAGGATAATGCTAAACGCACGAGGTCCAAAGCAAGGGCGGCGTCAGCTACTGGCAGGCGTAGTGAAAAGCCAACTACTCTACGGGGCACCGGTATGGCAGCACGCCATGGAGTATCAGTCGTACCTACGCGGGGTGAAGTCGACCTATCGCTTGTGTGCTCTCCGAGTTTGTAGCGCGTTTAGAACGGTATCAGACGATGCCGCACTGGTAATCTCTGGCTTGTTCCCAATTGACATATTGGCAAAGGAAGCAGCCACAACGTTTGAGGATAGAAACTCGCGGTCCGAAGCACGCGAGATTAGTATTCAAAATTGGCAAAACAGATGGAACCTATCGAATAAGGGGCGCTGGACATACCGCTGTATACCAGATATTAAAGCATGGGTAACGAGAACACACGGGGAGGTAGATTTTTATCTGACCCAGTTCTTAAGCGGCCACGGATGCTTTAAAGAATACCTTTATCGGTTTAAGCACGAAAGCAACAACGTATGCGATCACTGTGGAGGCGAGGCAGTGGAAGACGTCTACCACGTGTTCTTCGAATGCCCCAGATCGTACAGCTTTAGAAGTAAACTACGCAGCATAGCCGATGAGGACTACACTCCCGAGTCGCTGGTTGGTCACATGCTACGAAGTAAACAAAAATGGATGGCAGCGTGCGAGGTAATCGCAGAAGCCATGAAGTGGCTTAGAAGTTTGGAACGGCTGCGCCGCAGCAGGGAAGACTGAAGGAAAGCAAACAAACACGACAAACAATAGGCGGGTTGGAAACACGGCCTTCCAACTGGCCAGTTTAACAAACCTATATCAGAGGCGCAGATTGCAGATTGGAGATTCAGCCTCTCCACTGCATTGACCTGCAAACACAATTTTAAGCGTACGTAAGTATCTCAAACGTAGGTGGAAACACGGCCTTTCAACCACCTAGTTTAACAAACATATACCAGAGGTGCAGATTGCAGATTGGAGATTCAGCCTCTCCACTGTATTGACCTGCAACCAAAATTTTAAGAGTACGTAAGTATCTCAGATGCGGGTGGAAACACGGCCTTTCAACCGCCCGGTCCACATGACACAAACCAGAAGGAGCAGATTGGGGACGCGGCCTCCCCACTGCATTACCTTGTAACTGAATATGTTGCGAGTATAATTGATTACTTATAAACGTACTGAATTATTATAGATGCGGGCCGGAAACACGGCCACTCCAACCGGCTAGATGCAGAAGAGCTAGTGAGACAGAATAAGCGAGTAGATGTAGTGTAAGTATGTACATGCCTATATAGCTATATCTATATACATATCTTTGGTAGTAGGACAAGAACGACTTTCTTTGATCAATATTATCAATACTCCAGACTAGATGAATGAAAAATCTAACAAAAGATCCCCAGCTAAGAACTGAAATATTACAGTAACGCTGACCAACTGACGTTGAGACATGTGCTCAAACCACCTCCCGACGGAATACTTAACGGTAGTACCGGGGGGATCGGTACATGACGGTAGGAGGTTTAGTGTGTTAAAGTCATACACTGACTATGAGGCTTTCGATACTTCCTCCTCTGAAAAAAAAAAAAAAAAAACACAACGGCTACATTAGATTCTCATACGGTGTGGAGCATCGATTTCGATGCAGATGGTAACGTTTGGTTTCTTGCAGTGATGATAAGACTGACAAGTAAGGAAGTCTAAGTTCGGGTGAACCGAACATTAAATACCCAGCGTTAGTTTTTAGAAAAAGGGGGCGTGGTTTTCATCCGATTTCGCCCATTTTAAAAACCAATCTATGCCGAGCCTAAACAATAGCGAATTTGGTGGGAGCGGCCAAGCTCCTTGCTTATAAAGCTTTAACCGCTTACATGAGCCAAAAGTACTGAATCGATCTTTTCAAGGGTTATACCATGTCCTATATATAACTTTGGAAAAGAAGGCGTGCCATGCCCATAACTTTTAACGTATTTTGTGAAATTTTTCGATGTACGGATATATGTGTCCATTAATCAATATTTACATAGTTTTAAAAAAGTGGGTGGTGGCACGCCCACGGATTTTATTATGTTGTTTGTCCCTATTGAAGATCAGTTTTCATTGCAGATCTTTATGATACTTTCACAGTGGCTTGTTAATAGTGAAATGTTGATATTTTGTTTATTCACTTGTGGGCGGTGCCACGCCCATTTTCCAAAATATTACCAAAAAACCTTTAAACATCACAAATAACATCATCAGGTGAATGAGTGTACTAAATTTTAGCATTATATCTGTATCAGTTAAACAGATATTGCATATTCCGGTTTCCTAATTCTCGTTTAGAGAACTTTAGTCCAAAAAGGGGCGTGGTCGTTCACCGATTTTTCTTATTTTCTGTGGTAGTACTCTACATAAACATAACATACCTGGAACCTAGTTTCGTAAACCTATCTCAGATCGTTCTGAAGTTATTAGCAGTCGAATTTGAAAATTGCTTGACTCATAAGTGGGCGGTGCCACGCCCACTTTCCAAAATTTTGCAAAAATAATGTAAAGAATATGAAAATTGATGTATGTACAAAATTATATTATTATAGCGGTATCAGTTAATTAGATATGGACTTTTCAATATTTCCACCTCCTTTCAATATAACTTTTAGTAGGCGTGGTCGCCAAGCGATTTCGTTTATTTTCTATATCTGAATTTAACACAACAATAGTATGCCCTCTACAAAATTTCGTTATACTAGCATAAACTGTTCTCAAGTTATTAGGAGTCAAAATTTTAAAATTTCTTCAAATATATGGGGGCGGTGCCACGCCCCTTTTCAAAAAATTTGGTAAAATCCGCCTAAGAACATATAAATCAATACATATTGCAAATTTTATCATTGTAGCTGCTTCTGATATTGAATTAACCCGTTTTATACGTTTTTCGAAATTTTCGATATCGAAAAAGGGGGCGTGGTTATCATCCGATTTCGCCCATTTTCAATAGCAACCTACCTTGGCCAGAAAGTAACCTGTATGCAAAATTTCATGCAAATATCTCAATTTTTACTCAAGTTATCGTGTACACGGACGGACAGACGGACAGACGGACGGACATGCCTTAATCAATTCCTCTTTTCAACCTAAGAACTTTCATATATGGAACTCTATATCTAACTCGATTATTTTGTGCCGTTACATAGTACCGTTATGTGGACAAAATTAATATACCCTTGTACTAGTACTAGTACGCTGGGTATAAAAATATGGCGTGCTTATCATCCGGGTAATGAGGAAGGTATATACACACCACAAGATAAAACAGTTTGGAAATGTGTTTGTACCTTATCTGGTGAGCATTCGAGAACTATTTATAATGTGTCATGGTGAAAAAAAATTGGACTAATCGCTACTGGTTGTGGAGATGATGCGACACGCATATTTAAAAAAGATGCAAATTCAAAAAAGAATGAACCAACCATGATTCCATCGGAGGATAAGGCGCACACACAAGACGTCAATGCCGTTAAATGGAATTCAGGACATGAAGGTTAACTTATTTCATGTAGCGATGATGGTACAATTAAATTATGGTACCTTCAATTAATTTAATAAAATCAAGTTTGATTAAAATATTGTATCATTTCATTGAGTTTCTTTAAAAGATGTTCGTATGTTAATTTGAAATAAACCTGAATATTTTAGGAAAGGTATTTTAGTATGTATACTAAGGTAGAAGTGCCTTGTTTTATGTTTACGAGCCGATTATACCGTGGAATATTGGAGGGATTGGAAATCTTGTACTCGTTGGCTGAGTGTCCTGTTGCAAACAGTCAATAATATAATATAATTCACATATTCAGATTTATTCGTTAAATAACAAAGCAGAAGAGAATGTTCAGAAAATTCGATTGGATTTTGTTTAATTGAAGCTGTGTTAAGCTATGGCAACAATATGTAACGATATCAAATTCAGATCCTTCAACATTCAATCACAGAATAGGTAAGCTTAGAAGTTATTCCATTTTTGCAAATAATTTTATTCAATAAATATAAATTGCCAGTTAATAGCTTGTTTACTTGGTAAGAAAATGTTCATGCAGAGTTTTGTAAAGCTTTGCAGCTTTCCGAAGCCCCAGCCCAATTACAAGCGATAGTCGTTCTTCGCTAGCATTTATGAGGTTCTCCAATTTTCCAAAATTCTGTAGCAGTGTTACGGCATCGGTTTTGTTCACGGGTTTAATCCTAGTCAAAGCAGAAACCAGCTAAAATAAATATTTAATCAGAATCAAGAGTTAAGGTAAAACTATTTTAGACAAACCTTCTGATGTGGACTTGATTCAACCCGTTCCATAATCCATTCCGGCGAAAGTTTTTCAAATTGTTTGTAAGTCTCTATGATTTTGCCTGCCTCTTCTGGGCTCCATGCAACCATAAGCGTTAAATCGGTTAGCAAGGATATGCGGGTTAAATTTTTCAAAGCTGCATGTGGTTCCTAAATAGAAATATTTGTAGAAATAGTAGTCTTGTTTTAACAGCATCTATACTTACTTATAGCAGCACACGAGGTTCATACTGTTTTCCAAGATCTTTGAGGCGCTGGTATATATGATCAGGATTGAGTGTGTGAAGCAGCTGAGAGCATCGAATTTCTTGCATAGTCCAAATTTAACCATTTCACCAAAGAAGCGTACAATTTTAATTTTTGATTCTATATTGGGTTGATTCTTTTTACGTATATGCCATTTGAATTCTTTGCGTAACATCTTTGAAAGAACAAAGCGTGAAAGAAAGGACAGTAAATCCAAATGTGTTCTGTAATAGGAATATAAATGCATTATAAAAGTGATACTTTTTAGGCAAGAAAAATACATACCTCTGTACTGTAAAAATTGATTTCGTCAGATTTTTCTGATTGTTATTTGTATTGAAATTTAGCAGGAATTCAATTGCTGCCGAATCTATTATTATATTATATTATATATTATTAAGTTATTCAGAAACTGGTCGAAATGTTGTTTGCTGTGTGATACTTGGCCTGAGATACGTCCGACTTCTATGAGTTGCTGGCGTTAGTGGCAGTTGCGCTGAATATGGTGGTGCTCGCTGCTTTAGTGGTTGGTGCACCAACTGCTCCACGTGTGGCATATGGGGCGCCCTTCAATTTGCGTGACTCACGCCTTTGCTTGCTCTGCTCTGAAGGTGAAGATGAGATGGTGTTTTGCGGTGAGCTGAAAGTAAATGAAATATGGATTACTAAGGCAAACTTTATAAGCCAAACAATTTTAACTAACCTGCTTGCTGCTGCTTCGTATGCCATTGGTACTCGACGTGCCAGCAACACCACTTGCGGCCGACGAAGCTGATGTTCTTGGTGCCTCAAAGCATATGCGCGCACCTCGACTATACTGCGGAGTGACGCTCAACAAATTATTCAATATATGTATAACTCTAGAGACATCGCTTTTGGGACGTCCATAACGATCTTGTAAAGCTGGATTCAATGTGTCCGAGAAGGTACCCGAGTAGATGCCCTTACCATGATTCTTCATATATTCGATAACAGCGCCGGAGCTCTTCTCCACAACCGGATAAATCAATCTTATTAGTGAAAACTTCTTTGGAGAGTTGGCAAGTCCTTATATATTTATTACATACCAAAACGTTTTTGGTATTTGCATTTAATCAATATTATAGGTGAATTCGAGCATTTCAATTACACAAATATACGCAAATTTTATTTTCTACACAGCTGACAGACGTCAAAGTTTGCTCAATCAGCAGATAACCGGCCATCCATCGCCGATCAAGTTAATCGGGCTTTAATCAGCTGATCCATGATAACCGGGCATGGTGAAAACGAATTTCAGCACAATCACCGATTAAATTCCCATAAAGCGCTAACCGGCTTTTATGAAAACGGGCCTAAGACCAATAAACAGCCTGTGATAGTTCAGATAAGTAGTTTTCATATCCTTTTGTGGTATAGTGAAGAGTATATGCTTGGGATTATTCGGTTATAGACAATGCAAATTAAACAAGGTAGAATTGACAACTGAAATATTTTGTTTTTGTAGGAATTCGTACTTCAAAAAAGTATAAACCAACGCATTTACCCTTAGTGGCCCACGTACAATATTTGGGCCCCATACAATTTTTGTATTAAAAAGTTAAACCGCATTTGCAAAAGTCAAATAATTATTAATGTACTTATTTGTAAACTATCTAATAAGCTCACTTTTGCCACCAAGTACTACTTTGGAGTCTACCTCTTGACATTGGGACAATATTTGTCGACTTCCACCTATGTCACGGGAAGAATGCCCCACAGAATTCCCACCGTCGACGTCTTTCATCACAACTAGGCGCTTTAAAACACCGAACAACTGAAACCGAAGACACTTTTCGGTTCAAATGAAAATCGGCCTCCGAAGAATAAATATTGTTATCATTTTGAAAAATATTTGCAAAAATCAGAAGAATTAATCAGGGGCGGTTTCTTTAGTTTTTGTGTGAATTACATCTTGAGTTGCCGACTATTGTCCACGATTTAAAAAAATAACGAGCTCCCCTCTTCTTGGTACACAAATTGTTTAATTCTTTTGCAAATATCTTGCAAACTACTCAAAAAAATTGTTCTCGGAATCGGATACCTCTCCCGGCAATTTTTGGACGTGTTTCAGCACTCGATTGCAGTCGTAAACAACTACCACGATTTGTTATTTCTTCAAAAAAAATAACAAATTGATAAAAATAAGAAATTTTAAAAACGAACGGCTTAAAATTTTTTTTCATTTGACGTTAAAACTCCTACAGAAAAGAGAGAACTGTCAAGTTCGCTACTACTTTGTTTAATATACGCGTTAAAATTTTTTTTCATTTGACGTTAAAACTCGTACAGAAAAGAGAGAACTGTCAAGTTCGCTACTACTTTGTTTAATATACTTTGGTTATAGATGTATTTAGTTATATGTAAAAAAAAGGTATAACAAAAGGAGGTATACGATTTGGTGAAGCCCGGCGTTGGGAGTGGGTCGAAGCCACACGTTGGACCGAAACAGAGAAGAGTAGGTGGTGCGTTATGAGTTATTTTTGCGGAAACGCTCCATGATGCATTCACCATCGACGGATCCGAGTCTGTAACGACAGCCTACTACCAATCTATGCCTCTGCGCATGTGCATAGGTATGCGCAACACTACCCCTGCGGATAACCATACAAAAAAAAACAAGAATCTGCTTACGTCCTTCATACTACGACCAAACGACGAAACCACACTCCCCCACACAAAAGGTTCACCAGCAGAACCACAATCACGAAACACAGCAACACCAAGAAGAAAACACGGTAAGGAAACACTTGTTACAACTAAGTAAGAGTGGAAAGATTCACCTGCACCGCCAACCCGAACCACGACCTGCACCAGTACAAACCAACAGCCGTGGGGAGTTCTCATAGGTCGAGCACTGCGAGCCCCAACCACCCAGCGGCCACAAAGAGTGGTGGAAAGATACCACACCTGGGAGAGCGTGTATCCCATCAGCGCGAATTCGCTGCACAAGTGCTCTAAACAAAACAACAAGCCACAGAGGAGGCGACCGAATTTTAGATACAATTTCCTTTTTTTTAATTTCTCTTATTAATTAACATTAGTTTACACAGTTGTTTGGTTGTACTCTTTAAGTTAGGTTTTTTTTGAATAACTTTTGGGCGTAGTCGTAAGCATCTTTGTTTTACATCTTTTTTTGTTTTTTTTTTAGTTATAGTGAAATTTGCATCTTTGGATTTTTTGGCAGATAGGCACTTACATTTTAGTTTTGTTTAACTGTCCTTAATCTAACGGGAGTGCCACAAAATCCACAAAAAAAAAATCCAAAATCACAAAATCCACAGTTAAAAAAAACTCCACAAAATCAAAATCCACAAAATCAAAATCCCCAAATACGAAATCCACACGTTTTCTTTAAAGCAGTATCACAAAATCCACAAACACAAAATCCACAATTTTTTTAATCAAATATTTATAGTCATATGCATACAAACGTGCACATATAAGGCAATATAAACATATAGACATGAATTAATAATGGATTTAAAGAAGCAATATATGTATGTATGTAGGTATGTACATATATTGTAGCAAAAACAAATACTTTAGCGCTAAAGGAATTATATGTACGCGACAAAAAAATTCAACATTGTATTGTTTACCACAGTGTGGGGCAAAGCACAGGTTTTAAGTTTGTTAGTTTTATCAAGTTATGCACAGAAATCATTCATTCATTAATATGTATATACATATGTATATGTATCTAAGTATGTATGATTTAAAATGCAAATATTACCGTTACCTTTTTACAATCACTTTACCAGCTTTCGGACTTAACAAATTGGTTTGCTCACTACTAGATATGAGAAAAACTATAGTAGAGTGGACAAATGTGCAGTAGATTTTATAAAATTGCACTTAAATGATTTGTAATATTTGTAAATTAAAAAACTTATTTTGTGAAATTATATGAAAAACAATGAAGTTTGTATTTATTTATGTTGCCCAAATATGTAATATTTATTAACGTTATTGTGAGTACTGCATTTTCCTTTTTTTATCTATAAAATACTCATTAAATCCTTATACCTTAAATATCTGGAGTTTTAATTTTGATATAAAAAATACAGAATTCCACATTTCGTGTATGAAATAAATTCAAATTAGGTTTTTGTTAAAACTTTGGATTTTACCTGAGGAATATACATATGTACCTTAGTACATAAGTAGGATCAGAGAATTCCATGCGTGTACCTTCTTTTCGTTTCAGATCCCTCTCCTCTCCAGCCGTGGTACCATACGTGCTTATTACGGTATCCGACGGATGCTTTGCGGAGGGAGTGCGGATCGATTCGCGTGAAAACAGTTGGGGATTTAACCTTTAAAATCAAAAAACGACATTGTCAAGATATTTTCTTCTATTTCTTGTGTTGACTAGGCTATTAGATTTAAAGGAAATCGATAAAGTTGATTTTTTAAAGTTTTCTAACTCAGATCCGCAACTGATTTTTCGCGAATCGATCCGCACTCCCCGCGAATGGCATCCGTCGGATATGGGAATAGGCTTGATAGTCTGCAGGTGAGTGTGGTGAGTTCACACAAAAAAAAAGTTAAACAGGTTCTCTCGCTTTTGTCATATTGCTTTTTTTTATGTCGATTTCCATACAAACTTGCATATGTATACATACCTACAATCTTAGTTTTGTACAAAAGTAAGTCTAGAACAAGCATCGGCAGATTTGTAAATGCATGCGTATTAGTGAGAGCGATTTGATCGCTCAAACCAATTGATTTGCGCGTCATTCGCTTGTTAGACAGCAACATGAAAGCACATATGCGCAATATGGCAAGCAAATATTTTATGATGATGAATCCCTTTGCAATTTTTATTTAATGCTTTATTAAGTTTTTTTTTTATTTACATACTACCCCTATAATTTTTACTACTCTCGCCAATTATACGTACGTACATACATATTTTTCAGATTCGTTGCGCAAATATGCGACAACCATGCGCGATGTTGTTTTGCCACTTGTTCAGCGACGACTAAATCGTTTGGTAGGCAAAGAGCGCAACCTGTCTGTGTGAAGAGCGTAACATGTTTGTCTGATCTTAAGATCTATGAAGCGCCGATGCTTGGTCTAGGAGCACAGGCTTAAAGGGTGCCTCATTGAGAGCCCTATTTAATTTCTCTTTACACTTTTAGCTATTATTTTTTTATTAATTTTATTATTTTCATTTTTTTGTGCTATTCTTTCTTTCTATTTGGTTCAGGGTAGGATTAAGTATATATATGCAAGAATAGTCTTTAAGGATGGAAGTTTTGTAATAAAAGAATTTGAAGAGAAGAGATGGTTTCGTTATATTTCTTAGGTTGATGAACATATAGAATAATAATGCAGGCACACTCGTTTCTTTAGTGTTAGTGTGGGTGTTGCCCTTGCGGCACACTAGGAATGAGTGAGGTGTTGCAACCAGACTGACCGACGAGGTGTAGGCTCGACAAACCACGGACAGACGGACAAATGTCAGTGAAAGGGAACTCCACTCGGTGAATGGAGTCAAAGTGGAGTTCAAAGGTTGTTCATGCCACGTGAACAAGAGGGTTGGGATGACTCCACCTGATAAGGACGGTCCTCTCCCGCTCTTTGTTTTCTTACGTTGTTTCGTTATCTTTCCTTCCCCTTTTCTCTCCACTTCGCTCTTACGGAAACCCTTAGGCATGATACGAATCAAAATTTTGTTTGTGTGACGGTGGGTAGAGGAAGGTGGTAACAACTGGGCCCAACGCTGACGAGCCTTACCCGGGCTACAACCATGCCGGCCAGCCACCCTTCTCGTCCCGAAACAAGCAGTCACATAACATCCATACAGTCCACTCAGCTAACCAATTACGAGTCACTAGTTATCACTCAGTCAGAAATGCACTTTGTAAAGACGCGCCTTGTTAAACTTTCCCAAGAATGACGCTATCCTAACGAATATCTAAAACTGTCTAAGAAGAGTTCGCTTTTGTCTTTGAATCCCTTCCTTGATTCTAATGGCCTTCTCAGAGTAAACGGCGTTTTGGCTAACTCTGATCTCTCATGTAATGAAAAACATCCATAATCCTCCCTGCATCGTCTAGGTTTTGCTACCTTTATCTACAATTTCTCCATAACTTACTGATGCACGCTGAGCATCAGCTAATGATCAGAACCGTAAGACAGGAATATTTCATTCCTCGGTTAAAATCTATAATCAAATTTTGCATACGCAACTGCAAAACTTTCACCATCTTCAAAAAAACCACCAAATCGCAAATTATGGCACTAGACTTTGCAGGTCCTTTCGATATTAGACCATCACTTCTTCGTAAATCTTCGATAGTCAAAGGTTAAGTTTGCATCTTCGTATGTTTTGCAACCAAAGCTTTCCACCTAGAATCATGTTCGGATCTCTCCACTAAGGCCTTTCAAGCCGCTTTTCCCCGTTTCGTGGGGAGACGCGGTCTGCCAAAACGTATCTTCTCCGACAATGGCACAGTCAATGTCGGCGCCAGTAGGGCATTTCAAACAATTCCTTAAAGAATCTTCGGAAGACATAGTTGGAAAATATTCATTTTCTTCCTCCTTACGCTCCGCACATGGGTGGACTTTGGTAAGCAGCGGTTAAAAGCTTCAAACTCTGAAGGGGATTTAGTCGTCATAAAAAATGAGTTACTTCCCCCAAACGAATGGCGCTTAGGCCGAGAAGAAAAAGTGTACCAGGGGTCTGAACGTCATATACGGGTTGCAGACGTTAGGACGCAGCATGGTAGTTTCATTACACCAGTCGTTAAATTGTGTCCTATTTCCATCCACACCGAGCTAGCTAACACCCAGTTCTAGGTCTAACAGTCTAAAAATTCGTCTTATTAAAATTTATATTCTTTACAGGAGCCGCAACCCCCGTTCGTTTTGGCCATCAGAGGTACATATCATGAGACCACATATAGTTCCACGCAACCCGGATGTGCATCAATGCCTAATTTGTTTTCATAACCACGCACTAAAGTTCTGTAAACAATTCCAACTAAAGGAGTGGAGGAGCGGAGAGTGAAAGTTTAATTTCTAGGGTATTGTCCAATTGCACGCATAAAAGGGGCAGGGATTGTCGCTCCGAAGAAAATGCAAGATTTGCCATCAATTGCATTACACACTTTTACACCGTCCATCATCTGACGATGAAGAGGAGCAAACTCCACCGTCTACTTCAAGAGCTAATCCTAGGCCTACGTCAAGAATTAATACAAGGGCTACTCCAAGAACTAATCCACGTCCTACATCACATAGCAGGTCAAGACCATGAAGCCATTAAAGGGTTGCAAAATCTTCGCAATTTAATTGCAACCAGTGACTTGCGTCCACTTAAATTTGTTCCAGTATTTCGGAAATAAGTGCCTTGCGTTCACTTCCGAATATTCGATTGACTTCATGAAACACTCCTACATACATCCCTGCACTAGTTCGAAAAAGTGCACGGGAGTTGCCATCCCACACTTCCAACTGAACTTACTGGAGTTGCCTTCCAGTGATGTCACTGCATAAAAGCAAGTGTTTTCGTATTCTTCTTTCATTTTTCATCACCGACAAGTGGATATTCGCCAGCAGGTGATCCCCGACAACGTTTGTTATAATCAAGCAACAAGTTATCATATCATTTATCCATCATCAAGGAACAACTATATACCACCAACCAGTACACGGGAAGTATAAGTTATCGAACCGTTGAGTAAGTTGCAAATATAACATATTATTTTGTCGAGCTACTTGCGGGGTACCCTTTTCGGCCAACAACTTCGCCATATTTATTTCATCTAAGTATCTCGCTAAAGAGATCATCATTGAATGCATTCGATATGTACATATAAATTTTAATTTTCCATCATCTACGTATGTAGGTATATTGCTATATACGATATCGACATTTCATCTTCAAATACTTAAGTCAATATTGTTAGTGTTAAGCATTACTTGTTAATAAAGTGAATTTTATACTTAAACACTCGCAAGTCATCATTGATTTAAACAATCTAATTTTTGTTAGCGTTGATGTAAATTGTAATTTGCATCGCTCTTGCTGTCCATTATCTGTTACTGATAAGCAGGGATCGGATTTTTAGGACCTAAAAACATGTAAAAAAGGCAAAACGAATTGACGAAATAGGCAGAAAAAAGCCCTAAAAATATAAAAAAAGGCAATTTAAAGAACTTAAAAGGGAGAAAAAAATTATGAAAAATTCATTTATATTCACAAAGGCACTTTTTATTATAACGAAAACAATAAAAAACAAATGATAGACTACTTTTCTTGTACGTTTGGTTTTAACTTTGGTTCACTCAAAAGCATTACTTTACATAGTTGTTGTAACATTGTATTACAAGATGCATCTCATAATTTTGGGGAAGCATTTTCATTCGATTATCGCGAAGAAAGGCCTTAAATGTACTAAACGTGCGCTCGACCTGAGTTGATACAAGTGGTGCCCAATTTAAATATGAAATATTGGAAAGTTTGAAATTCACAGATATTAGAACATTCTTCTCGCCACTTAAAATTTTATTAATATTCCTTATTGTAAGGTATACATTCATCTGGTCACCTTAGCATAATTATGCAAAGTAATGAGTCGGTTAACATCATCTGAGAATACTCAATAATGTTCGTATGTTAATAGTGTAAAGCTAAAAGCTATGAGTACCTAGGTATGCTGCGTCAAGTGACAAAAGGCAAAAACTAGTTTCTCACCGACCGTATAGTAAAACACAAACCTTGCTTATTATTTGTACCTAATCATCTTTATATATTCAATAAATTATTATTACTAAATATTACTAATATCGTTTTATTCTGGATCCTGATATTTCATCCTGGTAGCAGAGCAAGGTTTGTGAGCAAGAAAGATTAAAAAAAAAAAAAAAAAAATTTAATTATCACGGGTCCGAAATAGAAAATTAAAAAGTAGCACTTGGTGCGAAAAATAAAAAACTAAATTTGGAAACTAAACAAGAGCACATGGTGAACTTTAAACCAGAAAACGACGAATTAAATAAACTGAATAAAAATCAATATACGCAAAATTATATTAGACACATATTTCTTGAAAACTCAAAAATTATCTTAGTCCTAAAAAACGAAATAGACGAAAATATAAAAAAGAGAGAAACAATGGCTAAGCATGCAAAGATTGATGATATTTGCATTCCAATTTTCGATGGCGCAAATTTTAGTAGCTACAAATTCAGGTTGATGACTTTGTTGGAGTATAAAGAATGTAATGAACCTGCAATGAGAGAAAAGCAAGAAAATGAAAAGGCTGAAGACTGGAAAAAAGCCGATCTAAAAGCAAAAACAATTTTAATAAGTGCCGTATCAGATAAGCAGTTAGAATATTTGAGTGACTGCAAAACCACCCTCGAAATGATACAAAAACTTGAAAAAATGTACTCCACCAAATCTACAGCAATGCAAATAATAAATAGAAATAAATTGGATGAAGCGAAACTAAAAAACTACGATAATGTTGACGATTTTTTTTAATAATTTTGTTAAAACAACAACAACAACAACAACAACAGGCATGCAATGATTTAAAAGCGGCAGGTGGAAGCCTAAATGAAGAAGAAAAAATGAGATACATGATTAAGGCATTGCCACCGAGTTATAGCTCCATTGGTGATTTTATAGACTTGGTACCACAAGAGCAAAAAACAGTTGACCTAATAAAATCGAAAATTCAAGAAAAAAATTTAACTAAGTCTGACTCTGAAAAGAAACCAAATGTGAGTACATTTAATGTTAAGACCAAAGGAACCTGTTATCATTGTGGAAAAACAGGGCATTGGGACAAAGACTGTTGGCATGGTCAGAAAAATATCAACGCCGGTGAAAGCATGCAAAGTAGCCGGATGAGATATGCTCAAAGAGGGCGAGGTTCACACAGAAACAACAGAGGTGGAGCACAACAAAGTAGCGGTCGAGGCGGAGGGTCAAGGCAGCAAAAAGCGCGGAACGACGAACAATATGGGTCAACAAAAGAAGCATGGGCAGCACAAGTAGTAGATGTAAATGTGAATCACGTAGATTTACCTGAGCATAAACAGCCGAATGAAATTGAGTGGTTATTGGACAGTGGTTGTACTGATCACATTGTAAATAATGAAAGGTATTTTTTAAATTGTATCGATTTAGAGAAACCAATTGATGTAAAACTGCCCGACGATAAAACTTTAAAAGCTACAAAGATAGGAACGGTTAAAACTTACTTTAAAACCTACTATAACGAAATAGAAGTCGATTTTACAAATGTTTATTATGTGGAAGGTATTAAGAGAAATTTATTAAGCTTTTCAAAAATAAGTAAATATAACAAAATAATAGCGAGAAATGATGTTGCAAAAATTTATAACAAAAACAATAAGCTAATAGCAGTAGCAAACGAAAAAGATGGCTTGTACTGTATGAAAAGTTTTCTTAACACGAATAACCCAAAAAATAAAAGTAATGCTTGTATAAATTTAGTGAAGATTTCAGAAAAAGAAAAATGGCATAGGGCTCTTGGCCATATAAATTTTCAATACTTAAATAAACTACATAGTAAAAGATAAATTAGTGGAAGGTTTACTAGAAACAAATGATATGAAATTCGCAAATTGTATACAAAGTAAAATGACAAATATGCCATTTGAGAATAATCGAACACATGCAACTGAAATATTAGAATTAATTCATACCGATTTAAATGGGCCACATAAAACAACGGGTTATTGCGGGGAAAAATATATTCTAACTTTTATTGACGATTTTAGCAAATGTGCTAAAATGTATTGGATTAAAAATAAATCAGACACAGCAAGTTGTTTCATAGAGTACGTAAATTTAGTTGAAAATCAATTCAATAAGTGTATTAAAAAATTACAATGCGACAATGGGGGAGAATATTTAAATAAAGAAACTTATAATTTTGCCAAACACAAAGGTATTGAAATTTTACCTTGTCCACCTTATGTGCATGAGTTAAATGGCGTAGCTGAACGCTACAATAGATCGGCAATGGATATGGGCAGATGTCTGGCAAGAGAAGCAAAAATACACAACAGATATTGGCCAGAAATAATGACAACTGTTTCCTATTTAAAAAATCGTACAATAGCTAACACACAACTCCATAAAACTCCATATGAAATATTTGTTGGTAAAAAACCGAATGTTAGTCACTTAAAGATCTATGGCAGTAAAGTGTTTGTAAGAGTACCAGAAGTATTGAGGAAAAGCAAATGGGACGATAAGGCACAAGTAGGAGTACTAGTGGGGTATAAAAATAATTGGTTTAGGGTTCTTGTTGGAAATAAAGTTATCAATGTCAGACATGTACGAGTTATAGAAAATGAAACAGAGTTAATTTGCTTAGGAAAAGAAAATGAAAGTCTCGTGCATTTAAGTTTGGAAGATGAGAATGAAATAAATGATATTAGTGGTGAAAGGGAAAACATTAATGATAACACACTTAATCAAATACCCTCCGAACCTACCCCAGAACCGTGTAGCGAAAAAGAAACTAATTTAATTAACAAAAATAGTAATTTACAAGAAGTAGAGAAAAAGGAGCAAAACCTCTTATTAGGAAGAACCTCACGACGAAATAAACGTCCAGTAAATAGATTCGGTAGTCCTGTTACGCATTATATTTACGTGAATTATGTTAATGCAAATATACCTAATACCTTTGATGAGGCTATAAATTGTGATGGAAATAAGGAATGGAAAAAAGCAATGGATTCAGAAATGAATACTAGCAGCCCGATTCTAAATATCCGCACGGATTTCTTTCCTTGCGGAAATTTTTGTTCGCCAGGAAAATTTCCGCCAATTCTCTTTCACTACGAACAGAAAAATTGGTGAAGAGGAATTTCGAATTTTCGAAATCGGCTGTGCTGCCATTTCACGCTTGATTTTGGTACTACTTTTTGTGCAAAATATAAAAATTTGTGATAAAAAGTTGTTAAATTAGATAAATTAAGAATAAAAATGCATAGTATTGCCTTTCCAATGGTAGCATGTGTATAAACGAAAGATTCTGTAGCACTGGATTGTAACAGAGGTCTAAAACAAGAAGGTTGCGTGATGATACGAGGCCACTTTAGTTGCGGAATTATTGGAAGAGCTAACAAAACTCTTTTTAGTGAATTTTATTGATTCAATTGTTTTGCAGATGTATTTAAATTTTAAAACTATAAATAAAGCCGCATACAAATATTTGTTGGACATTTTAAAAGCATACACACAACAAGCCTAAAAACTGTTTGCGCTTTCACTAAAGAAGCCCATCTGAAACATGTGTTATAAATAAGATGGTGCCTTTTTCGATTCCACAATACATTCTACTGGTGGTCCGGCCGAATTTACCTCCTCCTCATTTTGCCAACATCCTTTAAGGAAGACGCAGAGTTTTCCAGATGCTTTTGAATAAAGCTTATTAAAGTGTCTATTTGCCGATTATTTATACTTTTCGCCCTACAAATCCAAAAACAATACGATATTAATGTGTATTAGTCGTTTTTAATTATTAAAAGTTAAATTTTCTTACATTTTGTTCAGCGTTCACTGTAAATTGGCTGGTGAAATATCTCCCGAAAAACTGTTGTGTATTCTCCCCTTTCTTTTCATTTATGATACCTACTTTACTCGCCAAACCGCTTTCCGTTTTTTCGAACATCGTTTAGAATAGGCGAAGAGCGAGAAGCGAACAAATACGTGCGGATTTTATGTTCAGAATAAGGGAATAGGGAGAAGCGAAAAAAGACGTGCGGATTTTTCGTTTAGAATTGGGCTGTATAAATAAGAATAAAACGTGGATTGTTGTTGATAAGCCTGAAGGTAAACAAATAATTGATACGAAATGGGTATATAAAAAGAAAAATAACAATACTTATAAAGCTAGGCTAGTCGCCAGAGGTTTTCAGCAAAAAGAAACTATTGAAAATGTATACTCCCCAGTAGGGAAAGCTCAAACATTAACAAGTAAGGAAGTCTAAGTTCGGGTGAACCGAACATTAAATACCCAGCGTTAGTTTTTAGAAAAAGGGGGCGTGGTTTTCATCCGATTTCGCCCATTTTAAAAACCAATCTATGCCGAGCCTAAACAATAGCGAATTTGGTGGGAGCGGCCAAGCTCCTTGCTTATAAAGCTTTAACCGCTTACATGAGCCAAAAGTACTGAATCGATCTTTTCAAGGGTTATACCATGTCCTATATATAACTTTGGAAAAGAAGGCGTGCCATGCCCATAACTTTTAACGTATTTTGTGAAATTTTTCGATGTACGGATATATGTGTCCATTAATCAATATTTACATAGTTTTAAAAAAGTGGGTGGTGGCACGCCCACGGATTTTATTATGTTGTTTGTCCCTATTGAAGATCAGTTTTCATTGCAGATCTTTATGATACTTTCACAGTGGCTTGTTAATAGTGAAATGTTGATATTTTGTTTATTCACTTGTGGGCGGTGCCACGCCCATTTTCCAAAATATTACCAAAAAACCTTTAAACATCACAAATAACATCATCAGGTGAATGAGTGTACTAAATTTTAGCATTATATCTGTATCAGTTAAACAGATATTGCATATTCCGGTTTCCTAACTCTCGTTTAGAGAACTTTAGTCCAAAAAGGGGCGTGGTCGTTCACCGATTTTTCTTATTTTCTGTGGTAGTACTCTACATAAACATAACATACCTGGAACCTAGTTTCGTAAACCTATCTCAGATCGTTCTGAAGTTATTAGCAGTCGAATTTGAAAATTGCTTGACTCATAAGTGGGCGGTGCCACGCCCACTTTCCAAAATTTTGCAAAAATAATGTAAAGAATATGAAAATTGATGTATGTACAAAATTATATTATTATAGCGGTATCAGTTAATTAGATATGGACTTTTCAATATTTCCACCTCCTTTCAATATAACTTTTATAAAAAAGTAGGCGTGGTCGCCAAGCGATTTCGTTTATTTTCTATATCTGAATTTAACACAACAATAGTATGCCCTCTACAAAATTTCGTTATACTAGCATAAACTGTTCTCAAGTTATTAGGAGTCAAAATTTTAAAATTTCTTCAAATATATGGGGGCGGTGCCACGCCCCTTTTCAAAAAATTTGGTAAAATCCGCCTAAGAACATATAAATCAATACATATTGCAAATTTTATCATTGTAGCTGCTTCTGATATTGAATTAACCCGTTTTATACGTTTTTCGAAATTTTCGATATCGAAAAAGGGGGCGTGGTTATCATCCGATTTCGCCCATTTTCAATAGCAACCTACCTTGGCCAGAAAGTAACCTGTATGCAGAATTTCATGCAAATATCTCAATTTTTACTCAAGTTATCGTGTACACGGACGGACAGACGGACAGACGGACGGACATGCCTTAATCAATTCCTCCTTTCAACCTAAGAACTTTCATATATGGAACTCTATATCTAACTCGATTATTTTGTGCCGTTACATAGTACCGTTATGTGGACAAAATTAATATACCCTTGTACTAGTACTAGTACGCTGGGTATAAAAATATTGCTTTGTTTTTGTTGTGTGAATCATTTGGAAATGGAACAAATGGATTTTGATTCTGCATATTTGAATGGTTGGCTAAAAGCGGAAGTATATATTTATGAACCACAGGTCTATGAAACTGGACAAAACAAAGTATGTAAATAGCAAAAAGCTCTTTATGGTTTAGGAGAAAGTCCAAGAGCTTGGTATGAGCATTTAAATCAATTTATGACAAAATTAGGCTTTATAAGAAGTAATTATGATTATTGTTTGTACGTTAAAGATCAAAACAAAAATCCAATATACATTTTAATATTTGTTGACGATATGTTGATTTGTTGCAAAGACTTAAAGAAAATCAAGGAAATAAAAGCAAATCTTAAGAAAAATTTTTCAATGAAAGACATGGGAAAAGTTACTAATTACATAGGCATCGACATAACGTATAGTAATGATAAAAGTAAAATAACCTTGAGCCAAATTAACAGCCTCATTCTCTTTGACGAACGATACGCTTAACGAACGATACCCGCGCTGACGATATCGTGTGCTTTTGGTAGCATGAATGTTACGTTGACGATTATCGTGTAGGCTTACGTCTATCACCAACTAAACGAAATCAAATGTCAATTTTGCAACTCTGTGCACCTGTGTGACTTTGTGAAAAAGTTAATATTTCCTAGGTTTGGATGTGCGGTAATACTTCCTTTAGGAAGCAACTGCTAAACACGTCCCTTCTCTGAGGCAATCTTCCTCTATTCCCCCTCGAAGGCAACCTTACTGGCTCCAAACATTGGTGCTCCTCTCGTCAGTTCAACATTTGCCTCTAGCTCGTTCACAAGCACTCGAAACTGGTTGCTAGGATTCTTTTTGGAATCTTTTAAAACAAATAAATATCAATAATTAACAACAATAGTGGAAAATTGAATAATAATACTTACTTCTTTTGTTTGCGGCTTCCATTTGTTCAAAAACGATAGCAATTTCCTTCTTGTTTGATTTTGACACTTTGTTTTCGTATTGTCAGACGATAATCGTCAAACAGATTACCGATTAGGCACTTTCGTTACGTAAGAGTCAGCTGTTATCGTGTTGACTATCGTTTTGGCTATAGTATTGCTATTCATGCTACCAACACACAAACGACGATCGTTTTGGGCACGTTATCGTCAAAGAGAATGAGGCTGTAAGTATATTGAGTCCTTGGCGGTAAAATATAAATTAGAAAATACAAGGTTGTATGATACCCCAATGGAAAGTAAACTAAAATTTGAGCAATCTAGTGAGATAAATGAAGGAATAAAATATAGAAATTTGATAGATGAGCTGTTGTATATTAGTGCCGGAGACCGGAGACCGGACTGTGCATATAGTGTAAATTATTTAAGTAGGTATCAGAGTTGCTACAATGAAACACATTTTAAGTACGCGCTAACTAAAGTAACTAAATGCTCTACATTTGCTGAGTATACAGCACTGTCAGAGGCAGTGACTGAAGTGTTGTTTGTAAGAAACTTGTTGAACGATGTTTTCAAATTATCACTAGAAAAACCTATCAAAATATTTGAAGATAACTCAGGCGCAATAGCCATAGGAAAGTTTGGAAATTTCACTAAAAACTCTAAGCACATTGAGGTACAATATCATTATATGTATAAACGAGAATTATGAAAACGGTTTAATAGATATAGTCAAGATCGAGTCCGGGTATAATCTGGCAGATTTTCTAACTAAAAGTCTGGATAAAGCAAATTTTGTGAAAAATAGAGCAAATTTAAATTTGATTTGAAAAATTAAGAATACCAACTGATGTTAAATAACTGTACAAAATTTTGAAATTGTAAAATAATGAAGTCTGCATAAAACAAATTTTTTTAAAAATATAAAATAAAAGTAAAATTTAATTTGAAAAATGTAGCATATTAACTGATACTGAATTACTGTTAAAAAATCCTTGAATTGTAAAATAGCACTAAGTTTAGATTTACAAGGTGACCAACATTAATGTAAGGAGGTGTGTTGTAAGGTATACATTCATCTGGTCACCTTAGCATAATTATGCAAAGTAATGAGTCGGTTAACATCATCTGAGAATACTCAATTATGTTCGAGATACAAAATTGCCTCCAACTTCCTACCTACAAAGAAAACTTTTTAGCTATGGGAATAGGCGGAAAGTTCGTCGAAAATGCGAACCGAGTCTGCCAGCTGATGTTGGTATCCAAACGCCACAATACCCGTATCCACACCAACGCCATCGTCCTAAAGCAACTTACTAGTTGTCTACCATCGTTTAAAATACCAAACCCAGACTTGTCGAAAATTAAGGACCTAGATCTTGCGGATCCATTCTTTTGCACCCCTGGGCAAATTTATCTAGTTATAGCCAGCGACCTTATTCCACAAATTATTCTCCAAGGAGTCAAACATTACGTCCTTGGTAGTCTTCTTGCGCAAAACTCCATTTTCGGCTAGTACTTAGGTGGACCATTATCCTACACGGAGTGTTCTAGTTTCCACACATACGCGACTGAAATTTCAAATGAGGATCTCAATGATCAACTAAAGCGTTTCTGGGAACTAAAAGCAATCACATACTTTGTCAGCTGAAGAAATCACTTGCGAAGATTTCTACCAGAAGACGACTCATCGCCAAAGCGATGGACGATACGTAGTGCGTTTGCCGTTCAAATCGGCCTCACTCTAGGTCCATCTCGATCACAAGCAATTGGAATGGAACATAGGCTTGGTACAAATACAACCCTCAAAGACGAATACCGGGTGCTAGAAGAATATCTGACCCTTGACCATATGAAACCGATCCCTCCGGAAGAGATTCACCACAACGGGAAATATTTCGCCTACTACCTTCCTCACCATTCTGTAGATAAGCCAGACAGTACATAAACCAAGGTTCGACTAGTATTTAATGCCTCGAAATCAAATTCATCTGGAACATCACTTAATGATGTACTCCACGTAGGCCTAACCCTCGTTCGTTTTCCTAAATTAGCTTCAGTATAAGTATGTATTTAACGAAGACATACAGCAGATGTACCGCCAAATTCTTTTGCATAAGGACGATCAACAATATCAGAAAATCCTCTTTCGCAATGACCAGGAGGTAAAACTTACGGATTTTGCACTGAAGACGGTTACTTTCGGGGTAAATTGTGCGGCATACTTGGCCATTCGCACCTTACACTAGTTGGCACAGGACTCGAAGGATTGCTACCCTCTGGCTCAGAAGATCTTGACCAAAGAAACGTATGTAGACGATATCCTGTCAGGGGGACATGATATTCCGTTGTGCATCCAAGCACAAACCCAAACTATCAAATGTCTGATTTCAGCAGGGTTTGGACTTAAGCAAATTACTGCGAGCCATCCCAAACTTCTTACCCACATTCCTCCCGAAGATTTGTTAGATTCTGATTTCTTAAAGTTTGATTGCTCAAGTTGGACAAAAACTCTCGGTTTTCGTTGGAACGCATTAAATTGCTTTTCGTATACTATTGAGCCTAACCCACCACCTACCAATGCCACGAAAAGTAAAATTTTATAGTCTATTTCGAAACTTTTCGACCCCGCAAGGTGGCTAGCGCCTATTCTTATTCAAGGAAAGATATTATTATAACAGATATGGCTAGAGGGTACTGAATGGGATGAATGCGTTAAACCACTGTCGCTGCAAAAATAGGTTCAATTTGTATCTGATCTTTCTTCTATCGAAGCAATTCGAATACCCCGTTGGCCTGAATTTTTTCCTAACCATAGCCTCGGAGAAGGCATATTTTGCAGCAAAAACAAAGGTAGCACCTTTGCAAACAGTTAGCCTTCCACGTCTAGAACTGTGTGGTGCGGTCCTGCTATCCAAATGCATCAAAAATCTAAACAACCACCTGCCTTTAAGGGATTTTGAAACGTTTCTATGGTCCGACTTATCAATTGTTCTTGCGTGGCTCGAAAAACCACCATGTACATGGAAGGTGTATGTGGCCAATCACACGTCTCAAATCATCCAGAATGTCGGAAACAGCAAATGGCGGCACGTATCAACGAACCATAACCCGACAGACCTCGGTACTCGAGGATACAGACCACAGGATTTGTTGGAGCAATATCTTTGGTGGACCGGACCAGAGTGGCTTCCTAAACCCCCGGAGGAATGGCCTTCTTCTCGGAAAAACTTTCTTCTTCAAGAAGAACCAAAAGTCGACGCTCTACAGACAATGGAAGCGGAACCTGACATCTTGGACCAGAGTAAACGGCCGTTTGGCTAACTCTGATCTTTCATATAATGAGAAACGTCCAATAACCCTCCCTGAATCGTCTAGGTTTTGCTACATTTACCTACAATTTCTCCATAACTTACTGATGCACGTTGAGCATCAGCTGGTGATCAGAACCGAAAGACAGGAATATTTCATTCCTCGGTTAAAATCTAAAATCAAATTTTGCATACGCAACTGCAAAACATGAACCATCTTTAAAAAAAAAAAACCACCAGGTCGCAAATTATGGCAGCTCTACCACCAGAGCGTTGCAATTTTTTCTTACCATTTACCTATACCGGACTAGACTTTGCAGGTCCTTTCGGTCTTAGATCATCACTCCTTCGTAAATCGTGGATAGTCAAAGGTTAAGCTTGCATCTTCGTATGTTTTGCAACCAAAGCTATCCACCTATATAGAAGCATGTTCGGATCTCTCCACTAGGGCCTTTCAAGCTGCTTTTTCCCCTTTCGTGGGAAGACGCGGTCTGAAAAAACGTTTCTTCTCCGACAATGGCAAAAAATTTGTCGACGCCAATAGGCTATTTCAAAGGGATTTCAAACAATTCCTTAAAGAATCTTCGAAAGACATAGATTCAAAATATTGTCTTCACGGCTTCGAATGGCATTTTCTTCATCCCAACGCTCCGCATATGGGTGGACTTTGGGAAGCAGCTCTCAAAAGCTTCAAACTACATTTTAATCGCACCGCTGGAAGCCATCACTTTACATTCGAAAAGCTTCCTACCCTGCTAGCGCATCGAATCATTACTGAACTCCCGACTACTATCACCTATGTCCAGGGGTGGGCACGACCACATAGACACGTTTGCAGAAATGCGAGTGTGTTAGTAAGCACGATCACGCATCGACCGCGGAAGCAAATTGAATTATTAATTCAGTTTGATTTTAGCGATTGCAAAGGTAACATGTACCACGCGCAGTTGCTATCAGACTAACAACAACAACGTCAGACAGTGGACGATCGTACAATACGTACATGTTTAAGGTCGAATGGGAAATTGAGTTTTTTTTTGTTTTAAACGCTACAAGTAAGCCGCAATGCTTGATTTGCGGAAAAGTATTGAATTACGTCAGCAAGCAAAGCTTAAGTAGGCATTTCGCTTCACAAGAACGAGAAGTAAATACCCTGAGTGCTGATGAAAAATTAAAATGACAACTTCATTTTTAACAAAATTTATTAAGGGTTTAGTTTTATTTAAATCATGATAATACAAAATTTGAACCCGTAAATGATTTATAAAATCCTGAGTTTCAGTGACAAAAAATTAAATTCTTCCCTTAATTCTAAGAGAAAATACACGAAACTTTCTGGGCTTGGCCCACCTTGAAACTTTAGCTCTTGATGCAGAATGCAGCTTTGAAATGTTGGCACGTTTATGTAGTTACTAAAATACTGAGTCTTCAACTCAACTTCCAACCCAACCTAAAAAGCTTAACATTCATATGTACGTACTGTTCGATCATCCTCTGTACTAAAACTTAGTGCTTCGCCGTGCGACACACCCTTACCGTACGAGTGTTGAAATCAAACTAAATGTGGTTGTCGTTGATTTTGACGAAGAAGTCGCTGTGCGCTCGCTTTTCGTATACGTATATGGTCACTTAGCAAGTGCTAAGCTGCTGCCCACCCTTGCCTATTTCAGACAATCCAGATGAGTTGCTAGCCTTAACTCCAGGACACTTTCTACGGGGAGCGCCTTTGCTGGCTGCGCCCGAACAACAAATCGGAAACCTTTCACTACATCAATTTAGCCAAAGATGGAAAGATGAGTGTTAGCCGTCGTCCTCGCTGGCGAATTTAATCCCTAAATATTCCGGCCAATGTGGCAAACAATTGTTGAATCATAAATGGCGATAATGGTGTGAGAGTGAGGGAGTGCTTACCGCAGTGTGATCTTTCTCCCTTGATTGACGACAGCTAACAAGTAAATTGCGCGCTGGTTAAAATGACAGAAACCTATCATTTATGTATGCTCAACCGGTTTATAAAGCTCTTACGAATACGAGCATAAAGGACAAAGTAGAATGTCGCATTGCGGTTAGACTGCAATAATTATGCAACAATAAACAATAAAGACATGCAAAGCATATAACATAAAAAGTGCAGATACATATTTGACAGCATATACATAAGTATGTCTGAGTACATGTAAATTAAATATAGAGATGCGCAGCCTGATTTCCAACTAGAAATGAATAACTAAATACCCGCTATCCCGAAGCAAGGGCGTGTTGTGACATCCCCACCCCCGTGAAGCGATTCGATTCACCAACTTCGACGTCTAAGATAGCCAACTTGGAGACGGCACGCCTTTTCATTCCATTAGCGGTACGAACATCCGCCCGCCTTGTTATGCCGTCTGGGCCGGGATACAGCTGTTCGACTTTGCCACGACACCAATCTCTACGTGGCACATTCGGGTCACATATAAATACTAAATCTCCTTCCTTTATGGGATGTGTTCTTTCGCACCACTTAACTCGCGTTAATGTTGGGAGATACTCCGAGACCCACCGTTTCCAAAAATGGTCCCTTAATTGTCGGGAAATACGCCACTGCTGACGCAAGACGCACTTGTTATCCGATACATCGGTTACGGTTGGAGTATGCGCAGTGCTCGAACACCCCAACAGGAAATCGTGCGGCGTCAAAGGTTGCTCTTGGTCGACTGATATTGGCAAATGAGTAAGAGGGCGCGAGTTGACAACGATTTCTGCCTCAATAAGAAAGCAATTTAACGTATGCTCACGCGGCGATATTTCTTTGAGCGTATGATGCAGTACGCGTTTGACCGATTGCACCAGCCTTTCCCAGGACCCACCTTCAGCCGGATTGCAGGGCGTATTGAACACCCATTCCATTCCTCTCGACGACAGCTCGTCTTGTACGCGCTGGCAATCAAATACTTCAGGAAAACGCTTTGCTTGGTTGTCGGCGCCGACGAAATTTTTGCCGTTATCGGACCTTATACGCACGGGCACCCCACGTCGATTGATACAATTTCGAAGGGTTATAATGCACGAGTCGGTGCTCAGATCTTGAGTCAGCTCCAGGTGGACAGCGCGTACAGTGAGACACGTGAAGAGTGCCACCCACCTCTTCTCTGTGCTTGGGCGGACACGTACGTTGAGTCGCTCAAAATAGTCTAGGCCCGTATAACTGAATGGCCTTACGTGTGCGGTGAGTCTGTCGTCAGGCAGTGGACCCATTAGTGGCGGAACTGGCGTGGCCGCCCTAACGCGACAAAGTTGGCAGCTGGCAATCACGCTACGTAACATGTTTCGTAGACGAAGAACCCAATACGTTTGGCGAATGGTGCAAATTGTGGCTTCGATGTTTTGATGGCACATCAGATTGTGGTGATGCGCAACAATTAGCTTGGTGAGCGCGTGATTAGCCGGCAAATATTATCGGGCGTCTAGCACTAATTGGAAGCGAACTGGCTGCATCAATGCGGCGACGTACACGAACCGTTCCTTCGTCGTCAATATAGAAGAAGTTGCTTGGTCGGCTAACTCAACTATTTCATGGATATCGTGCATTTCACTTTCGGAATTCTGAAAAAAAATTAAGATGTTTACTAACCGTTGTTGATAATTATTTTATAAATATGTATATATATGTCAAAATTGACATTTCTGTAACCGTGCTACCGACATGTTTTTTTAGTCGCAGCCGTTTTTTTGAGTCGCAGACGCAGATGTATATGCGTGTAAAAAAAAACAGGCCTAATGCCAAAAAATCCATTACAACAATTATTTGTTTTGGTAATTTTTAATTGGGCCAGGGTTTGACTTTGTTTGTGGCAAAAATAGTGAGCTTTTTTGGCCAGTGGGGGTTAAGCAAAAACAACGTTTTTCTTCATCCTCCTACGCGTTTCGATGCATTTTGCATCTTCTTCAGGGAGGTCTGAAATTTATTGGAACAACCTATGTAAAATAAATACAATTGACATTAAATTAACACACAATAAGTATTGCACTTACATTACAATTAATATGTAATTTTTTCCTTAAATAATAATAGTTGGTTCGTCTTTTTTCCCGTACATTTCGTTCGTCTTATTGACATGGAGTAGGCACAGTTTATGTTGTCAACGTCTTCTTTGAAGTTTACACATTCGTTTATTATTTCCTGTATTCTAAGCCCTTCTAATGTTAGTCTTGTTTTTGTTCTTTGTCTAAGATGCGCAAATTCGTAAAGTCCCCTTCATGGTTGTACTTTATTGAGTGTTGGGAAAGTGCGGTAGTTTTTTTTTGGTTTTTCGCGTCTGCTTTGTGTTCGTTCATTCTTACTTCTAACATTCTCGTTGTTTGGCCTTGTCCTTTGTTCTTGTAAAGATTTTGTTTAATGTACAATGAGGTTTGTCGCAATCTTGTTGTTGTTCTTCGTAATCGTGTGTAAGTTTTTGTTGTCCCTTAAACCTGGTATATATGTTACTCCAGTGTATATTTTGTTCTCTCTTGTGTTATTTGTTTGTGAGTTGATGTTTGCTTGGTCGATTTTGATTACTGTTGTTGTTATTAACCTGTTGATCACTGTATTTGGGTATCCATTCTTGTGAAGTGTGTTTCTAAGTTTCGTCATGTTTTCATTCCTGAACTCCTGTTCGCTTAAAATCAAAACATTCTTAATTAGACCTATTGTCGTGTTCCTTTTTTGGTTCCATTGGTTTTTGGAGTGGTAGTTGATCATCTTGGACGATGCTATGGATTTGCAGTATTAATTCGTTTTTAATTTTTTGTTTGCACTAATAACTTCGATATCTAGGAAGGCAAGTTTTCCGTCTTTTTCTTTTTGAGAGTTTTCAATATGTCTTCCACGTCTTTTGTTTTGACTATAGCTAATATATCATCTACATATTTGTCTAGGTATTTGATATATATGTCCTTGGTTTTAAGTTCAGCAATGCTGTCGTCAACGATTTTATGTAGCACAATATCTGCGACTGTTGGGGATAATGGATTCCCCATAGGCATTCCATATATTTGTTGGTAAATGGTGCCATCATACATGAAATAATTGTTGTCCCTTAGACAAAATTCTAAAATTGTTCGAAATTGAGGCTTGGTTAGTGAGGTGTGTTCCTTCAAAGTTGGCCACTGCTGTAATATCGTCTGAGTTGCTAAGTAGAGTTGGGTTGTTCTGTTCTGAACTTGTTCAATTGACCGGATCTTTCAAGTGAACAAGTGAACTAATTCTTTCATTTCGGTTCATTTTGTTCTTTTCGTTTGGTGTTACCTTTTTCGCTCTTATTCGTGTACACAAGACGAATTAATTTACATAAGGTGAGAACTAGGAATCAGCTGATTGATTGTTCTTCCTGCTACTATGATAGTAACACCTACCCTACAAGACGGTGCTGATGCATGCATCAGAATTTTCATATTGCTACTGCAAAACTGATGACCGATTTGTTCCTTCCTTACAAATGACGGTTCAGATGTAAGTTAGCTGTCTTGTGGGGCTATTTTCTTTTGGGCTTTTGAGCGGGGCTATCACCTTTTGTATTTGTTGCTGAAGACTTTTCACTTATATGTGTTTTGCAGTTGCTAGTTCCTGGTTTTGTTTTGCAATAGAGTTTCGCATTACATTCATTTATAAGTTATTTCATTATGGCTGCAAAAAGGAAGCGATCAGAGCTGTGGAATCACTTTATTGGTGCGGAAGACGGCAAAGGTGCAAAGTGCACTAATTGTAAAGTCATATTTTGCATTGCAGGAGGCTCGCAAAGCAATCTTTCTAGGCATTTGAGGACGAAACATCCAACAGTTACCTTAACCGTCATACGGCAAGAAACAGCATCGGTGGATGCACAGCAGGCAACATCAACTTCGGGTTTGGTATCTATCGCTGGCCAACAAATTATTAGTAATTCTATTCGCCGTCCACCTCCAGCACGCAAGGTAGAGTTGGTTGACCGCCAGGTTTTAAAATGGGTAGCAAAAGGAAATCATGCCCTTAGCATTGTAGACGAACCCGAATTTAAGGTTTTAATAGATATGATCTCCTCGTGTCCAGGATACACTCTTCCTACTCGTAAAAGTTTGTCAAATACCATATTGCCCAATGTCTATAATGAAATAAGTTCCAGACTGCATGAGGAAGTAAGTTTAGCGACTGCTGTATGCTTGACCACAGACGCATGGACATCGAGGGCAAATCCAAGTTACATTGCAGTAACTGCACATTTCATAGAGCCCACACAATGTTTATTAAAGTCACATCTTATAGCATGTGTTGAAAGTGTTGAGCGCCATACCAGTGATAACCTATGTACGACACTAAAAAAAATAATGTATGATTGGGGAATCTGCAACAAAATATCTGCTGTTGTGTATGACAATGCAGCAAACATCATTGCAGCGATAAAAATAGGAGGATGGCGTTCAATTCCTTGTTTCGCGCACACTTTAAATTTAATAACACAAAAGGCACTTCTGGAAATAGAAGAAATAAGGACAAAAGCAAGAGCAATTGTCGAGTTTTTTCATCGCAGTACTAATGGACTTCAAAAACTTAAGGAAACCCAAAAGCAGCTAAACCTGCCAGCGTTAAAATTGAAAATTGATGCGCAGACGCGATGGAACTCGACCTATGAGATGTTGTACCGTCTCTTAAAGGTTAAAGATGTTCTAGCTGTAGTTCTGCCTTGCGTTAAACTAGAGTTATGTATGACTCACCAGGAGTGGGTTGTAATAGAGGAAATATTGCCCCTATTGAAGCCAGTTTATAAAGTTACTACAGAGTTGTCTGCTGAGCAGAATGGTACTCTTTCAAAGGTGAGGCTTAAGCCCAATCAAAATTTTTAAATTTTTATTAGTGATAGCATTTGCAGGTAAAGTTTAAGTCAGATGTACCTCAAAATGTTGAAATTTAAAATATTTTGGTTTGTGTTGCTTGCAATTTTTGTCCATACATTTCTATAGAAGTCGTTTTTATGAAGGCGTTGTATGGAAAAACATACTCAACAGCAGAACTAAGAAATTTATAACTAGGATACTAACGTAAGCCTAGTTATCAAGTTATCTGCTTAGTATTACTCCACTTCAGTATTGTTCGTTTTTGCAAACTTTGTTCAAAAGCAGATGACCTGATAAGCAGACTCACGTGTTAATAAGATGAGATATGTATGTACATGTCATCTATATTTGCAGGTTATCATATTTTGCAAAATTCTTCAGAAGTTCATAGCTGCTCAGTGTCCTAACTCAGAAGTGGTATGTACGGTTTTGAGCGTACTGCGAAGCGAGATGATAACACGTTTCTCTAAAATCGAAGGCAATTGTTTGTATTCAGAGAGTACAATATTAGACCCCCAATTCAAGAAGCGTGGTTTTAGAAACGAGGATACATACAAAAAAGCTTTAGATGACTTGAAAAAGAAACTTTCAGCTGTACAGCAAACAGAAAGTCCGTTGGTTCAAGAAGTTGAAATATTTCAACCACATTTAAACAATGTTAAGGCGGATCAAAGTATTTGGGATGAATACGACACAGAATTTCTTTCAGTAACAAAGTCGACAAACAATACCGTAGCATCAACACGAGAGCTTGATAAATATTTAATCGAGGAATATATTAATAGAAATGACGACCCCTTAAAATGGTGGTGTGAGCGAAAAAAGATATATCCTCGGCTTTATACCTATGCTTTGAAACGCCTCTGTATTGTTGCAACTTCTGTCCCATGCGAAAGGATTTTTTCAGTAGCTGGCCAAATCATTACAGACCGAAGATCTCTTTTATTGCCTGAAAAACTGTCATATCTACAACTGAAAGTTGGCAGCGGCATATATTGGAGTTTTACGAACTATTTTTTTACATTGAAGTTCCAAAGTGTTGATTAATATGTGTATTAAAGTTTAAGATTTTAATTTAAATATTCGAAGTTTCTGTCTCTACTTTTTTCGCCTTTGGGGATCTTCCGAGATTCTTAAAACTGCTTAAGGTATATGGTAAGTTGATATTTCTACAAACATATGTACTTATATGTATGAGGATACTGCTGTATATAAAGTAAGAGTTACGACAGCCTATCAGAATTTATTGCGGATCACTTAGCCGATATTACAGAAAGGTGTTGTGCGCATAAATACAATGAATCTCGTCCATCATTTGGAATCGGACCTGGGTAATTTTGTGGTTTTGTGCAAATATTTTCCAATCTAGTAGAAAACATTGGTTCTCTTTAGATGGATTCGCATTCCTGGGACTGAGACACGTCTTTTGATGCCTCGAACTACATTTTTGAGCTTGGCTTAGTTATCGGTGGCGGTAGTAAACAATTACCTAAGGTGCACCATATTTTACATTCAGCGTCAACTGATAAAGCACATCCGAAAATATTGGGAGGGGTATCAAAATACACGTTTTGACCTCCTATAGAATTACCATTACTTTTTATATTTATTATCCCCTTTCGGATTATTGATACTAACGACAAGGCGCGTCTTTTGATACCTCTGCCAATATTTTTGGACGTGCTTTATCAGTTGACAACTATGAATACGCCATAAGAACTAATCACTTTGTTGGAATATCGTAAAACTCTCGGAACTAGTGAACAATGGGAACAACGAGCAATGCGACACGAACATTGAAAAATGTCACATAGAAAGATGAAAATAACAAATGTACAAAAAGAACATCTTGTTCGTTCATTAGAAAAAGAACAAAAGAACGAATACTCTAAAATGAACTAGAATGCCCAACTCTATTGCTAAGTGGATAGGTATGTTTGTGAATAGAGATATCACGTCGAAGGATATGAGGACCTCATCATCTTCGATGTCTATATTCTTCAATTTTTCCTTTACCTGGTATGAATTTTTTACGTTGCGTTCGACAGATATTATATTTTATTCTGTTTTTTATTTTTATTTTTTTTTTTAATATTTGTCCTATGTATTTAGAAAGTTTGTAACAAGGAACATTAACGGAAGACGAGATCGGGAGGCATATTTCTTTGTGGATTTTTGGGAGTCCATATAGTCTAGGTGCCGTAGCTGCGTTGCATGTCAGTTGTAGTTTCTGTTCCAAATCAAAGTTCTTTTTCTTATAAATTTCGTTTACGATCTGATTGTTTTTTCGTCCTCTCTAATGGTTTTGTAGGTGTTTCTGTCGATTAGTAGATCTTTCATTTTTTGTTTATAGTCCTCCTTGTACATCATAACCGTTTTATTGCCCTTGTCCGCATTTGTTATAATTATGTCGTTTTTGTGCTGGTTAATGAGTTTTTTTTGTGTTTTCAACCCATTTTAAAATTATTTTATCCTTTGGACCATTTTTTATTGTATTTTTGAATGTGCTGATTTTGGATGCAAACTCGCATCCAACAATGTCTTTTTGTCGTTCGTCCTCCAACGTATGTATGCCTTGTTCTAGGTCTGCAATTAGATGTATTTGTTTGCAAACACTTCAACCTTCTTTTCTTTCTACCTTTTTCTCTCACATTCGTTAATATTTCTGGCAGTAACGCCTACCCAAGGAGAAAAAGAAGTAAAGTTATCATATTACCTTTCGCATCGCGATAGAGAGTAGCCCCTCGACTTTTACACTCCTTGCGAGTGGCGGACATCAACACGCTATTGGCAGTGTGTTAGAGTATCATATTCGTCAGCGGTATTCCTTCAAATCTAAGAAAAATTATGTCCGGAGTTGAGACGTTTCGAAACGGATGATTCGCAAAGAGGCAAAAAATGGTTCGAGGAAAACATAGAGTTCTTCGTGGTTGGCTTAAATTAGCACAAGTGTTTGGGTGTAATTTAATATTTTGTAATTTTTAGTTATTGGATTACTAAAAGCTCCTTCCAAATTTATTTTGCATAAAACAGGCTTTGTTATTTAATATTGCATGGTTGCGTAGTACGAAGGAAGGAAGGCGAGTTGCCAAAATAGCCACTTGCAGCTCCAGTCGCGGCACCGTTGTAAGCTTCAAAGCGGCACATTTTGCCTTGCCCGTCACAAACGCCACGCATTATTGCTGAGTTCAAAAGAAACCAACGACACCAGGCGGACACATAATTGCATAAAATTCATATTATGTATATAAGATTTAATTTTGTTAATAATCACTGCCGCGTTTCGTGTGTACCCTACAACTGGTGATTCCGATGGTGAGAAATAAACATATTGGTAATCTCACACAAGCGCACATAATACAGTGCAAATCAACGTAAAATGAACAACAGCTACAAAAAACAGCCTAACCTTCAAATGTCTGCCGATGATCATCAAATAATGTTGGCACGCGTGGCTTATAAGTACCTTTGGAGATCTAGAAGATACCAAATTTCGATCATTATTGCAAGGGCTCGAGCAAGGGAAGCCATCACGATACTTACCGCGCCATCTAATATCCGCTGCATTTGAGCACTAAGCCCAGCACCAGACCTAACCACCATAGCTCTGCAAGCAGATATAGTCTTCGATGTTCAGGGCAGTCTAATGTCACTACCCAAAACCGACGAAACTAGATGAGTTAAAGGCAGAAATACAGGCACTTTCACGAAAAAGAGACAATTCGAATTTAAAACCAACAACACAAGTTCGGGATGCTAGACAGACCTTAAGTAATCTTAGTAGGCATCGCTGAAGGTCCCTTCACAACTCGCCTGCAAATTACAGACAAAATAAATAAAATTACGTTTCTAGTAGATACCGGAGCGGATACATCCGTGTTATCCAGGAGTATATTACGAGATTTTATGGGCAAGCCCCTTCATTTGGTAAAAAAAGATGAGACGTTGCGGGCTTGTGGCGACTATCGCCAACTTAATAAAGCCACGACACCCGACCGCTACCCGATTCCACATTTGCGAGATTTTACTTAATTTTTGCGGTTGCTCGGTGTTCACAACTCTCGACCCCGATCGAGCATATTATCAAATTCCGCATGGACTCGATTTTCCAAAATATCGATTACTGCCATTTATACATAGATCACATGCCTCTTCCTCTAAAGTAGAGCACAAACAACATTTAAGCACTGTATTGGGGCGTTTAGAACAGCACGGGCTCTAGTTTAAATTAGAGAAGTGCAAAGTGGTAACCAGAATGAAAACGGCAAACGACAAGCGGCATCTGTCAAATTATTTTTACATGTGTTCTTATGGGGAGGAATTTTTTGAACACGACGCGACATAGCGGCAATCAATCACAGATGCCGCTGTCGCCAGATTAAATCTAATTCTATTTTGACAAGCGGCAGATGGTGGCGTTTGGTTTTTTTGACAATAAAAACGAAAGAAAGAGTAAATAACTTGTAAAATAAGTTCCAATTATTACAGAATATGTCTCTTTCACACTTTTTACAACATTTTTTGCTACTTTTCAAGAAGATTCGCAATTCTTGACGGCAAATATCGTCAAGCTTCAGTTTTTCGTCGTTGTCGTTCGCCGCCGTCGTGTTCATTGTGGACGGGCCTTAAGTTTGCACAAACTGACGTAATATACCTGGGCCATGGTACAATTAACAGGTAGCCGCATCAGAGTTGCCCTTTTTTATTTTTTTTCATTCGAAGTGGTTTTCCAATTGTCAATGTCTGTTTATATTTTAGGTAATACTTTACGGTTTACGTCAAGTGTTAATACACGTCCAAAAATCTTGAGAGAGGTATCAAAAGACGCGTCTTGACCTCCGTAACAATAATCCGAAGGGGGAAAAGCAATATTTTGTTTCTGTGAAAAGTTATTAGTGAAAAACCGAAAATTGACCCGGGTTAGCTCCCAAATTCGGGGCCCGATCCACGTTCCGACTCTATGGGTCATTTTTTTCTCACAGGGTAATGTGATTACAACAACCACATGAAAATGACAGAAAAATTGTGAACTTTAACTGCAAATATCTCGCAAAATTCTAAAAATATCGGATTTCCCCCTCCAGATTATTGTTACGGAGGTGAAGACGCGTCTATTGATACCTCTACCTAGATTTTTGGACGTGTATTAACACTTGACGTTGGGTGGAAAGTATTACCATATTTTATTTTGTTTACATGTTTGTTTTGTTTACATTAATCAATAGTTTTCTAAATTATAATTTTCCTGTGTTTTACAGTAAAATAAGTCAGAAGAAAGTTTATTGAATGATAAAAAGATGTACGTAGTAGAGGGACCGGGGAAGGTTCTTTTACAGTTCTCAAAGATCCCAGAAGGAAGCGGAAGCTGGAAAAATCTTTTATCTTTGGTTCACGTCTTGGCTTCACGTTTTAACTAGAAAAACATGAGATTTAAGTGAGCCATTTCAACCATCACATCTTTTTAATTCATTTACTTCTAAAAACAGCCACTAAACGCGCAAAATTGTAAAAATGTTGCTGAAAAAACATTAACTTTCATTTCGTTTTTTTTTAAACATGTAAACAATAATGAAATGTCAACTGCTTATATCAAAGCTGTATAACGCCACTAGCTGTTATTGCGCTGCTATAGCGCTTTTGCATTAACTTCATATTTTGATAAAACGTTAATCCGGGCACAAAATTATTTGAATACAAATTCTGTCAGTAGTTCAAAAAGATCAAGCAGTTTCGAAAAAAACTTTTCAATTACGATAGTCTCGTAGTCAGTGCCGCCTATATAACAAATAATAAAGTTTTTCATACCTCTCTTGATGTTCACTGTCCCGGTACTCGAACGTTGGATCTTCGAGGCCACCAATGCTTCCGCCATACCACGGCAGCCGCCGAAAGGTGTGTTCCGGTCCAAAGAATCATAATTCACTTTTGGGAGGGTTAGGCTTCCAATTCGGATTCTTTATCTTACGATTGATTTTGTTTTTTAAACTGCGCTACCCTCAAGTTGGTGTCAGTCTTTATTCCAAGCAAATACACAATTGAGCGGAGCCAAATGAATACTTAGCTCATTTGCTTAGACACATTGCGCTAATACCAGTAATGCGCTGACTTCATGGCATCAACGCAAAAAACTTTGCAGCAATAACCAGCCATAACTTCTATCACTTTTGGCATGACTTTGACACAAGAAATTGTTGACAATTTACCGACAAGCAAAATACATAGCAGGGTTGCTTTTTATTTCTGCGTCTACCTGTTAATTTTACCATGACCTGGGCCACTTAATTAATAGTACAGGAATAAAACCGACCGACGAACGCTGCGAAGCAATTCGCAGTTACCTAAAGCTAAAAACAATTTCAGAACTACGTACATTCCTGGGTTCCTGGAAATTTTATAGACTAAATATGCCCGGAGTAGCAGAAATTCATGCCCCCTGGTTGCCCTTATTTCCGCTCGCACAAACGAAAAAACCAAAATAGTTTGGGACAAACTAACAACCAACGGATTCAAAAAATGTAAGGTCATGCTATCAAATGCTGTTCAACTCGCATATCCCGCACCCGGCGTACCACTCACATTGCGCTGCGGTGCATATGATCTGTCAGTGGGCACTGCACTTGACCAGCTGGTTCATAACGAAAGACAGCCTTTGGGTTTCTTCCGAAATGAAATACAGCTCATACGACCGGGAGTTGCTGGCCATTTTCAAAGGCAATGGCCAACCACTTACATTCGCGTTTTCCAGAGTAAATTCTATCAACCTTCCAGTCAGTATATCGGCAAAAGAAATTGCAAAACAACAGTCAACAGATGAAGAGCTTCAACATCTCCTTAAATCGTCAACCACTTTTCACACAAGATATTCGACCAATTGCACAACGCTTCACATCCGAATACACGCGCTACCCAAAGCCTTATCCAGCAACGTTTGGTTTGGACACACATGAATCGGGATACTGCGAGGTGGACACGAAACTGCTTAAGCTGTTGAAACAGCAAAGTAAGCCGGCATGTTAAAAACAACCCGTATTGATGTCCCTAGCGAACGATTTAAACACATCCACAATGACATTGTTGTGATGCCCAAATTCGATGACTACATGTATTGCTTAACGATCATCGATCGGTACTCACGATAGTCTGAAGCAATACCACTGAAGGATATACATGCCGAAACTGCAACGAATACATTCTTTGCTTGATAGGAAAGTCGATTCGGAGCACCAGCAACCATTACAAGCGACGGGGAACGCAATTCGAATCCAAATTCTTTACGGAATTTTCAAAGGTTATCGGGTGTAACAGAATAATCACCCAGCTTCATATGGTATGGTGGAAAGTTGGCATCGCTACACCACATCGCTACTCGGCCTACGAACCTGTTTAAAAGAAGACATGGCCAGTGCCACCGAAATGTTATACGGTACAACACAACGTCTTCCAGGAGAATATTTCGTGGAAGAAGAAAAGGGACAACCCGCACAGAATTTCGTACGTTTTGCACCTACCGCTCATCATAACGAATTGCGCGCGTTCACACATAAGACATTGAGTACGTCGTCGCATGTTTTCGTAAAGGTAGATAAAATCAAGAAACCACTGAAACCATTATATAGAGGTCCATTCGAAATTCTCGAACGAATTAACAACTCTGTATTAATCTCTCAAAGCATCTCCAACCTAGCCCTCCCGGCTGCTGAGAAAACCTTCAACAACAGCTGTCTTTGACGTGCTGAATTTGTGCTGAGTTCAAAAGAAACCAGTCTCTCATTTCGGTAAGTAAGTTAACCTTTCTCTTGCTTTTTGGCAACTACACATAATTGCGAAAACTTCATATTATATAAGATTTAATTTTGCAGCACATGATTATCTAATAAACCAATTAATTAATAAGCGTGAAATCAATGAGCTTGAGATGCTAGCTAATGGGAATAAGGCCCGAAAATTCTATCAAAAATGACTTAAGGTTTCAAACCCAGGGCAAATTCCTGTAAGAACGAGAACGGCGAGGGACCAATTCTCAGCCCTTTTTAATGGACAAATAGAGCAAGAAACCAGAGAAGAGCTCTAACCCGAACCCACAATCGAAGATGACGAAATTTACGTCCCAGAACCCTACTATAGCGAATAGCATTATCCCGTTTAAAAAACAATAAAGCAGCTGGCGCTGCTGGTTTGCCTACTGAGCTATTCAAACATGTCGGCGAGGAGCTGGTAAGGTGCATGCACCAGCTTCTGTGCAGAATATGGTCGGATGAATGCATGCCCGAAGATTGAAATCTAAGTGTTCTCTGCCCAATCCACAAGAAAGGTGATCCTGCAAACTGCACCAACTATAGCGGAATCAGGCTTTTGAATATCGTATTGTCAAGCGTATTGTGCGAATGATTGAAGCCTGACGTGAACAGACTGATTGGACCTTATCAGTGTGGCTTCAGACCTGGAAAATCTAGCATCGAGCACTTTTTTACAATACGCCAAATCCTGGAGAAAACCCGTGAGAAAAGAATCGACACACTCCACCTCTTTGTTGATTTTAAAGCCGCTTTCGATAACACGAAAAGGAGCTGTCTATATGCCACTATGTCTGAATTTGGGTTACCCGCAAAACTTATACGGCTATGCAAAATGACATCGATCAACACCACCAGCTCATTCAGAACTGGGAAGGACCTCTCCGAGCCGTTTGAAACTAAACGAGGTTTCAGACAAGGTGACCCCCTTGACGACATTGACCTTATCGGCCTTAACAACCGCACCGTAACCTCTGCCTACTCCAAACTAGAAAAAGAAGCGGAAAAAATGGGTTTGGCGGTGAACGAGGCAACAACGAAGTACATGCTGTCATCAAGCATAGAGTTTGAAATAGTGAAGGACTTCGATTTCCTTAGATCCAGCATTAACTCCAACAATAATATCAGCAACGAAGAATTACTCTTGCAAATAAATGCTACTTTGGACTTAGTAGGCAATTAAAAAGTAAATTCCTCTCTCGCCGCACGAAAATCACACTCTACAAGTCACTCATAGCTCCCGTCCTGCTATATGGTGCAGAGGCTTGGACACTAACAACATCTGACGAGGCGGCATTGGGAGTATTCGAGAGAAAAGTTCTGCGAAAGATTTGTGGGCCTCTACGCGTTGGCGACGGCGAGTACCGAAGAAGATTTTTTTATGAGTTGTATGAGCTTTAAGTTGACATAGTAAAGTGCATTAAAGCACGGCGGCTTTACTGGCTAGGCCAGGTCGTGCGAATGAACGAAGACGCTCCAGCCCAGAAGGTATACTTATCCGCACCCTCCGGTGGAAAAGGAGGAAGAGGATTACCACCACTCCGCTGGAAGAACCAAGTGGAGACCGACCTGCGATCCCGTGGGGTCTCCAATTGGCGCCAGTTGGCGCAACGAAGAAATGACTGGCGAGCTATGTTGGACGGTCAAATTCGCTTCGATGGCCATTTAAAGAAGAATTAACTAATAATCACTGCCGCGTTTCGTCTGTACCCTACAGTGTGATACGAAACGTTTCAATTCAAACCCACCGTGTTTGTTTATTTATTTCATAAAAACAGTGGTTGTACATGTAAGACCGTGGTCTTTTAAAAGTACATCAACTTAAATTAAATGGCATAGCTTTATTAACATAAAATAATATAATTGAACTTATAACTAAAAAGAATAGTAGAAAAATCAACTATAACTAAGTGGATTCATATATTCAGAAGATATGTAGGCTGATAGAGAAGATAGAGAAAGAAATACAGATGAAAGGAAAGAAAGTAGTTAGTTTAAGTCATTTTCACTAGCACGACTTAAAGTAGTTAAGTAAAGTTGCCTTGTAGTTACTCCTATTTAGCACAGATTTAACGGACTCAGGTATGTTGTTCCAGAGCCTCACAGCATTGATGAAAAATAGCCTAGATGATGTCAAGTAAGTATATTTCGGTATATTCAGGTTATGCAGCCTAATAGATCGTGACGGATTTAACTTCTCAAACAGATAACTTGGTTTTTCCATTCTAACAATTTGTATATATACATACAATTTCTAGCAGCAAGGCAATCACTAACACTACAACCCAAAATCTCATTCCTCCATAGGGATATGTGATCGAACTTTCTCAGACCATACACATACCGGGTAATATTATTGAATAAAACATCAATTTTATGGGCGGAGATGGAATCCAGCTTGCTATAAACAAGCTCGGCGTACGTTATATGAGGCATAATGAGCTGTTTAGCCAACTTGCGTCTGGTTTCTAAAGGCGTAAATGAAGCAGACATTCTCAGTCTTCGTAGAATACAGTAAACACTACTTACTGTGCTATTGACATGATCGGTGCAGGTCAACCTAGAATTAATTACAAAGCCCAAGTTTTTAATTTTATTTGTAAGCCGCAGAACATCCGTGCCAATAAACAGATCAGGAATATTGTCTTCATGGACTACACTGTTACATATTGGCAACACAACCGACTTAGACGCATTTAAGCATAGATGATTGTCACTTGCCCATTGTGTAATAGCAGTCAGATCACTATTTAATTTAAAACATAAGTCCTCAATAAGACCAATTCGACTAGACAAGTATACTTGAACGTCATCGGCATACGCATGAACATTAACATATTCGCAAACTGAAAAACATCGTTGACGAATAAACTGAACAAGAGAGGTCCTAGCACAGACCCCTGGGGAACAGCAGCCGATACGGCCTTAAATCTAGAAGAGGTAGTTTTTCCCTTCACCTTTTGCACTCTTCCTTTAAGGTAGCTCATCATAAGATTTGAGGAAGTGTCCGAAAAGCCAAAATAATTTTTTAGTTTCATATATAAGATTTTATGATTAACCATGTCAAATGCTTTAGAGAAGTCTAGTAGGCATAGCAATGTCAGTGATCCTTTATCGAAGTGTATTCTAATATCGTCAAGTATTTTCATCATTGCAGTGGAACAGCTATGTTTCGGTCGGAAACCTGACTGTAGAGGGGACAATAGATTGTTGGACTTAACATAAGCGGAAATTTGATCTGCCATTAATGATTCACATACTTTCGCCAACGCTGGTAGTATACTTATAGGTCTATAATCACTAGGGGTTGTTGGCATACTTTTCTTGGCTACTGGTAGTATTCGAAAGCAGGAAGTTGTGAAACAGTGATTGACTATGTGGGTAATGGTGCCTCAAATAAATGGTAACACAAGTTTAACAAATTTAAGTGAAACACCATCATCACCAACAGCATCAGAACTGATACCCAATATAGCTTTCATCACATCACCCTCGCATACTCCTATAAATTGAAATTTATCTACGAAAGCTGTAAAATTATGGGGTGCACTCGGAGTATGAGGAGAAGTTACATTACCATCACAGACAGTAAATAAATCAACCAACAAATTGGGATCTATGTCACATTCAGGCTTCAGACTACCATGGACTTTAAGGTTTCTCAGGTTCTTCCACAGATCCTTAGAAGGAATTGAGGGATCCAATTTAGCTCTGCAATATTTGTTCTTCGCTCGTCTTATAAGGAACGTAGCTTTGTTTCTGGCGATTCTGTATCCATACCAGGCTTGATCTGTTCTTGCCCTCTTCCATTTAATATATGCCTTATTCCGCAATTTTAATGCCAAGTGAACATTTTTGCTAAACCATGGGCAAGATGGATTGTTTGTAGCCATACGAAGAGGAACATGTTCTGCAAATAAGGTCGCCAACTTTTCATTAAAAACACGAAGTTTATCATCAACAGAATTGCAGAGCCAGCTGTCACTCCAATCTATAATTGAAATACTTTGATATAGCGCATTTAAATCGATGGACCTGAAATCACGGTACATAAAATTACTTCTAGCAGACGGACGGTTAAACACGACATCAACTGTACAAAATATTAGGTCATGGTCGGAGACAAAGGACATCTGTTCGAATTTTAGTATATGCTCGAGGCTAGAAGTGATAAAATAATCTAAGAGGCTAGGATTCACATCTTTCGCAAATCTCGTAGGTAGATCCTTGTTTACTATAGAAAGACCCGCTTCAGTAACGTGATCAAGTAGTCTGCAGGTAAAAGAATCATTCATAAGGAGGTTCACGCTAAAATCTCCACAAATCACAAAAAACTCATAATCAATAGTAAACACAGACAGGTCTGCGAAGAAGGAATCCAACGAACAGCACTTACGAGGATTATATACACACGATACCAATATGCTTTTTGTGCCATCAGTAACTACACATATGATAAACTCGGTACCCGTATCGCTGGACTTAGCCAGAAGGCGAATTTTAAGCGTTGACTTGCAATATATTGCAACACCTCCCCCTCGTTGGTTTGACCTGTCATGACGAATAAGGTTGTAATTTGGGATACAGTAAACGAAATCTGGAACAGTGGGGCTAAACCAAGTTTCTGATATACAAATCACGTCAACCAATGAATCCTCAAAGACATTTCTAACGTAGTCCAGTTTATCTCCACTAATGCTCCGAGCATTAAATTGGACTACCTTGAGACCAAGAGACTGCTTACACAAAATATCTAACAAGATCTTACTACTTTCATCAGTTCCTGAGACCATGTTGCTTACTGGGCTTACTAACATTAATCCGTGTGAGGAGAGAGACAAATAAAGCTATAATTGTACACTAAGCGTGCAAATGAATATGTTTTAACCTTTCACAAAAAGAGAGAGAGCTAAATCAAAATATATTGCGCAGAATTAAAAAATAAGAGTAAACTTATAGGAGAATGAAGAAACAGAGAAAGGCAAAGTGAGAAGGAAGTGATAACTTATAGAGACTAACTGGCTTTATTAAATTTACTTAGTAAAATGAGCATATACATATATATACACTAGTTGATGCTTAAAAAATTGTAGTTACGCTCTAATCCCAATAAGAGCATTAACCTCAGCTTTGCTAGTGACCAATTTGGCTTCTTCTTTTGGCTTAACACGAACAAAAACATTCCCTCGAATAGAAAAAGCCGACGCCAACTTTTCCTCCCGCCTGAGCACAGAGGCATATGTCATCACCTCTCGCAACTTTGTTGGCAAACTTTCATGTAGAAAAACTTTACCATATCCAGGCAAATCAATATCTGCTAGCGCAAGCGATCTCTTCTTTGATTTGCAGAATAGAGCAACAGATTTTAGCAGTTCAGTACGGTCTGATGCGGAGAAAAACTTAACAACAATAGGGCAATCATTATTTGTTTGTTGTTGTTTACCAATTCTAGCATTCTTTACCCGAAAAGCATCGCGCAAAGGTGGTGGTTTGTGATCAATCGCCCTGCAGATTTTGGAGAAGATCTCAGGCAGGCACTCACTCTTTTCTTGGGGAATACCAGTAACAATCAGATCAGTGGCAACAGCGCGGCATTCAAGCGCATAGACAGTGGCCTGAGCTGCCATCAATTCGTTACGAAGAATGAGTACGTTTGAGCACGCATTCTCAACCGCAGTCACTCTCCCCTCAATAGCCGCTAACTTAAGCTTTAAATTTGCAGTTTCTGCAGCCAACTCACCGAATTTCTGCATAATCCGCTCTTCTTGCTTTTCTATCATTGCAGTTAATTGTTGCCCGAAAATTCTATCAAAAAATTCGACGAATGACGGAAGGTTTCAAGGCCGGGGCAAATTCCTGTAAGAACGAGAACGGCGACCTGGTGACTGATGTTCAGAGAATACTAGAGATATGGAGGGATCACTTCTCTGCCCTTTTAAATGGAGGAATTGAGCAAGAAACCAGAGAAGAGCTCGAACCCGAACCCACAATCGAAGACGATGAAATTGACGTCCCAGAACCCGACTATAATGAGGTGCGAATAGCAATATCCCGGTTAAAAAACAATAAAGCAGCTGGCGCTGATGGTTTGCCTGCTGAGCTATTCAAGCATGGCGGCGAGGAGCTGGTAAGGCGTATGCACCAGCTTCTGTGCAGAATATGGTCGGATGAATGCATGCCCGAAGATTGGAATCTAAGTGTTCTGTGCCCAATCCACAAGAAAGGTGATCCTGCAAACTGCACCAACTACCGCGGAATCAGCCTTTTGAATATCGCATATAAGGTCTTGTCAAGCGTATTGTGCGAACGATTGAAGCCTGACGTGAACAGACTGATTGGACCTTATCAGTGTGGCTTCAGACCTGGAAAATCTACCATCGACCATTTTTACAATACGTCAAATCCTGGAGAAAACCCGTGAGAAAAGAATCGACACACACCACCTCTTTGTTGATTTTAAAGCCGCTTTCGATAGCACGAAAAGGAGTTGCCTATATGCTGCTATGTCTGAATTTGGTTTCCCCGCAAAACTTATACGGCTTTGCAAAATGACATTGAGCAACACCACCAGCTCAGTCAGAATTGGGTAGGACCTCTCCGAGCCGTTTGAAACTAAACGAGGTTTCAGACAAGGTGACCCCCTATCGTGCGATTTCTTTAATTTGATGTTGGAGAAAATAATACAATCTGCAGAACTCAACCGCGCTGGAACAATATTCTATAAAAGCGTGCAGCATATGCTGACGACATTGACATTATCGGCCTTAACAACCGTGCCGTAACCTCTGCGTACTCCAAACTAGAAAAAGAAGCGGAAAAAATGGGTTTGGTGGTGAACGAAGGCAAAACGAAGTACATGCTGTCATCAAGCAAAGAGTCAGCGCATTCGCGCCTTGGCACCCACGCCACTGCTGGCACTAAAAAGTTCGAAATAGTGAAGGACTTCGTTTACCTTGGATCCAGCATAAACTCCAACAATAATGCCAGCCTAGAAATCCAACGAAGAATTGCTCTTGCAAATAAATTTATTGGCCTCTACGCGTTGGCGACGGCGAGTACCGAAGAAGATTTAATGATGAGTTGTATGAGCTTTACGCAGACGTCGACATAGTACAGCGCATTAAAACACAGCGGCTTCGCTGGCTAGGCCACGTCGTGCGAATGAACGAAGACGCTCCAGCCCAGAAGGTATACTTATCGGCACCCGCCGGTGGAAGCAGAGGAAGAGGAAGACCAGCACTCCGATGGAAGGACCAAGTGGAGACCGACCTGCGATCTCGTGGGGTCTCCAATTGGCGCCAGTTGGCGCAAAGAAGAAATGACTGGCGAGCTATGTTGGACGGTCAAAATCGCTCAGGCGGTTAGATGGCCATTTAAAGAAGAAGAAGAAGTTAATTGTTGAACAAGAGATTCTTTCTGCTCTTCGAACTTTTTTTCCATTCCGTCAAGTAAGGCAGATGCATTATCTTCCAGTTTCTTTTCCACTCTCTCAAGTATAGCAGATGCTGCAGCGAGCGGTGTTTTAGGCCAGTGGTTTTGTCTGATTTCTCCGCGACATAGTTAGTTTGTTATTGTTTTTGTTTCATTTTCTTTAAGGTTGTGTTTAGTTTTTTTTTGTACTTTTAGTTCTTTAGTGTTTTATTGTTTTAAGCTATTAGCTTTAACTAGGTGATTTGTACAAAAACAAAGTTATTTTTTTTCTTAAGCACAAACAGTTCACAGCAAACACACACCGGCAACACAAGATATTTGGAAATTTATAGCGAAATATACTGAGGAAAAAATGCTTTTTTGTTAGAGCGCACCAAACACGTCCTACTCAGTCGACATCAGAGAGTATCCATACTACATCCTTAGTTATGCTGACGGCTTCCTCGTCGGTGGAGAAACAATGAGCGCAATCGTCGACGTAATGGCTGGCGTTCTTGTTTTTGACGAACTGGGCTGAACAGGGGGAGTACGTCGCTTCAAACGTCATAACGGTCATAACATAATCGCCGAGTGGTGCGTCACATTCACTCCTCCAAAGCAACCGCTGCCCATCTTAATCTTCACGCCGTACGTGCAACTGATGGAACATTTCTACCACGTCGAACTTGTGGGATTTATTCAAGATTACTTCGGGACCATTTCTTGACTTTTTGGAGAATGTTTTTAGAAAATTTTCGTGATAATTTTGGCAGTTTTTCGGGACTTTTTTGGAATCATCTCGGGATTGTTTTTGGGACTATTTGGTTTTCTTTTCGACCATTTTGGGACTATTTTGGGCCAGTTCCAAATGTGTTCTTCATTATTTTATGATTTTTTAAGACGATATTAAGGAACGTAATTTTACGCAAATATAAATACCGCTACGTAAAATGATCGCAACGCATGTTTATTTCAACAGGAAAAGAAAAGAAAATCCATACTTAAAAATTCTACCATATGTATGGACACATGTAATTATGTTAACGTGTGTGCACGCAGGGAAATTAATGGCATTTCACTTGCTATTGTTCTGCTAACTAAACCCGTTATATCACATACACAAACAAGTAACCAATAACACTGGTCGACGGCCAAAATTTACCAAAGACGCCGTTATGAAATTCGTATGTAAAACCACCTCCTGATTTCAAAAATCGATTTAATTTTTGATTCGATGGTACCGTTTTCGAGATATTTTCAATTTACCGTTATTCGAAAAAACCAAAAAGACGGCTCTCTTTAATTACATATATCTCACGAACGGATCAAGCAATTGCAAAAGGTTTGCAGAATCAAAATCACAATAAAATTTGGTATAAATGCATCATACATTGTTTTTTGCTCAACCAGATAGTTTTCGAGATATTAGCTTATCATCTCAGATTTTTGTTTTTTTTTTATGAAAAAATATGAAAAAAATTACTTTTTGCGAGGGCAGCATTCCAAAACTACAACTTTGTTTCCAGATATTTTTTTCTTTACGTAAAGCTTTAGAAAACAGATAAGCTATTATCGAAGAAAATCGATGCAAAACTACGTAAGTTATAAACGATCAAAGAAAAATACCCAGTTTGCGCAACTTCAATGTATGTATACATATATTAAAGGTATAAAGTGCAAATTCGATATTATCCGGATAAACGAATAACACCATAGCAATGATAATACTTTTTCTTTAAATAAATCAAATAGTACTTTTAATACTCGAATTGTTTTATAGTAGGTAGAGTTGTTGCATCGAAAGGAAGAGCGGTTGGGTTCGAAACATGCCGTAGGCATTAGTTATAAACATGTGACGGAAATCGTCACTTATGGGTAAGTATTAGGCTGGAGCGTGAACATATGGAAAAAAATTTGTTTCACCTTTCAGAGTTCTAATAGGGGGGGATAGGTGCCTTATAATAACAAAAAAAATACCCTCTTTTTTTTATTGAAATCGGTCAATGTCTTCTGCCTCCGCAGTGCCTTCAAAATTTATAAGATCTCTAAAATGTATATGGTGAAATATTCATATAATATATAAAAATCTCTCCAAGAATGAAAGTACTATTTCCTAATGTAAAATCGTCTCCTGATTCCGAATATCACATCCATTTTTATGTGGCTGATGTAGTTTCTGAGATATCCGCGAAAGTATGAAAATTCCCAATGTTCAATGTTCAAGATATCTCGAAAACTCTTCTACTTTTAAGACAAATGATTGCATTTTCGGAATCAGCAGAAAATTCTACATGGAAATTATGTATCAAATGTTTAGCATATGGAAATTTCGGAAAATTTCTTGGGTAAAAACAGAAAATTTCCGAGAACAGAATGTTCCGAGTATAAATATGAGTTAATGCGCCTTGAAACTTCAAAACATATGCAAAGCTCGCCGGAGAAAGTTCAGTTCATAAGTTAAATTTCAAAACCGTGATTTATTAAAAAAAAAATAAAATGAGTAAAAGGACGCGAGAATTTGAGTGTAATAACGATCCAGATATGTTCTGTTTCATGTGTGGCCAATATACTATCATAAGGTGAGCCCGAGTGTTCTCAGATCATTTCAAAACTTTATACTCCAAGTATTTTGGCATTGAGCCTAAAAATACTGAAAAACCATGGACAGCGAACACTTTGTGTACGTCGTGTCGAGTAGAATTGATTCAGTCGGAATCAGGACAACAAATAAAATTTGATACACCAATAATATTAGAGAACCTGCTTGCCATTCAATAGAGTGTTATATTTGTCAAACAACAGTATTTGGCGTTGACGATCAAGAAGAGTAACCTATGCCAGCGTAGCTACAGTGGCATTTGCGGATCCAGTTCCATTGTCAACAGTAATAGCTGAGTGCGGGGAATCAAGTTGTACTGAATTTCGCATGGGAAACGAGAGAAACGTTCTGTCACAAGCACAACTTAATGATTGGATAAGAGATTTGGAACTATCCAAGGAAAAGGCCGAGATCCACACTTCTCGTATGCAACAATTTAAATTTGTGTCATCCGATGTTAAGGTGATATATTGTAGAACTCGTCACGAACCATTTTGCAAACACTATACCAAGAAAGACAGTATATGCTACTGCAACGACATTCCTGGCTTATTCAAAGAGTTTGGTCAAACATATGATTCAAAAGAGTGGCGATTGTTCATAGACAGCAATGAACTGAGTTTAAAGGCTGTATTATTGCATATTGGTAACAAAAAGCCTTCTATCCTGATCGCGCATGCAGTAAATACAAAGGAAACCTACGAGGAAATGCAAAAACTACTCAAATTTATCAAATATGAAGAGCTTCTTCTTCTTCCTTAAATGGCCATCTAACAGCCTGAGCGATTTTGACCATCCAACATAGCTCGCCAGTCATTTTTTCTTTGCGCCAACTGGCGCCAATTGGAGACCCCACGAGATCGCAGGTCGGTCTCCACTTGGTCCTTCCATCGGAGTGGTGGTCTTTCTCTTCCTCTGCTTCCACCGGCGGGTGCCGATAAGTATACCTTCTGGGCTGGAGCGTCTTCGTTCATGTCGACGTTTGCGTAAAGCTCATACAACTCATCATTAAATCTTCTTCGGTACTCGCCGTCGCCAACGTGTAGAGGCCCATAAATATGAAGACCATGATTGAAAAATATGTTCTGTAGTGCGATTCTGTAACTTTTAACACTTCGCCGAGTGTTAAGCTTGTCACCGAATTTTGGCGTTTGCTCTTAACGAAAGTGCGATTCTGTAACTTTCCTTAACACTTTTTAGTGTTAGCTGTTTTATGTATGTATATCTGTTAAAATTGAGGGGAAAACTGCACTCATCTTAAGTACAGCATTTGACAGCGCCGACGTTCATGTCGCAGTAGCGCAGGTGATAAGCGTTCGGACTACAACGTGCGCGTCGCGAGTTCGGTTTCATGTTCGGAGAACTTATTTTCTATAGCTTTTAACACCACAAAATTTTTTCGCGTTAACTAAGGTTTTAGCTAACACTTTTCGGTGTTAAGGGAAGTTAACGCTAACACTTGGCGTTCAAAAAGTTACAGAAACGCAAAAAGTGTTAAAAATGGTGTTAAGCGAAGTTAACGCTAACACTTGGCGTTAAAAAAGTTATAGAATCGCGCTACTGATCTGAAAGTCGTTGCAATGCTATGTGATCTACAAAGTGGCTACACCAAGCACTGCTGCTTCCTCTGCAAGTGGGATAGCCGAGCTCGTAAGGACCACAACGTCAGAAAGGATTGACTGGAAAGAGTCGAGGTTACCATTGGTGTGGATAACATCAAATACACCCATCTTGTCAAGAAAGAGAAAATGATACTTCCACCCTTACACATCAAGTCTCATTAAAAACTTTGTTAAGGCTTTGGACAAAGAAGGTGAAGCATTCGCCTATTTGAAAACAATTTTTCAAGATATTTCTCAAGCCAAGGTAAAGGAAGTTATTTTTGTTGGACCACAAATAAAAAATTTGATCAACAATAATCAATTCAAAGGACTACTCTCATCAGTTGAGGCAGCAGCGTGGGAATCATTTGAAAGGTCGTTGCTTATTTTCTCGGTAGACACAAAAGCCCTAACTACGAGCAGATAGTGAAAGACTTAATCAATAATTATGCGAAAATGGGTAAATATTAAAGGCTTATTAAAATTAATTTCCCAAAATTTTATAACTTGTTTACCTAACTAATATTTCTGGACTCACATTTGAGCTTTTTTTCGGCAAATCTTGGCGACGAAAGTTTCACCAGAAAATGAAATTAATTGAGAATCGATATCAAGGATTCTGGGACGTCGCAATTCATAAATTGAACTTTTAACTCAATAGAAACAGAGCATAGATAGATATTCAACTCTCCTTTTAACCATACATACGCTTTGAGGGATACGTTGAAATTGCGCAACCTGGGTATTTTTATTTGATCGTTTATAACTTACGTAGTTTTGCATCGATTTCATTCGATGATAGCTTTTCTAATTAAACAGAGCTTTACGTAAAGAAAAAATATCTGGAAACAAAGTTGTGGTTTTTGATTGCTGCCCTCGCGTAAGAGTAATTTTTTTCATATTTTTTCATAAAAAAAAAAACAAAAATCTGAAATAATAAGCTAATATCTCGAAAACTATCTGGTTGAGCAAAAAACAATGTATGATGCATTTATACCAAATTTTATTGTGATTTTGATTCTGTAAACATTTTTGCAATTGCTTGATCCGTTCGTGAGATATACGTAATTAAAGGAGCCGTCTTTTTGGTTTTTTCGAATAAATCAGGGGGTGGTTTTACATACGAATTTCGTGATTAAGTTTTTGCTGGAAATAAATATTCAACGGTATTTAAAAATATGTTATTGCTTTACTTTATTTGAAGGTTAATTTGAGGTAAGTGCAAAGGTTGCGAGTGTCTTTTAACAAGTGAAAAATAAAGAGATGAGAAAATATCTTATGTGTATACATACAAAAGCATGTGGGTGTATTCAGTGCAATAGCAGTGACAGGTTCATGAATGTAAGTGATTTCTGATACAGAGTGTTACATACTTAAAGGCTGGTTTTCATTAGGTCAAAATGACTGACCACAAAAACTGACTATTATGGCGATTTGGTGTCAAATGTGTTTTCATTACGACTTAAAAAGTGACATGAAGTCGATAAAGCAGAGCGTGTCAAAGACTGAAGTCAAATTGTGGCGTCAGTCGATTGACGTCTCGTTTTCACTACTGATGTCCAGTCAGTTGTTTCACAAGCTACTCCACTATCAATTGTAGGGTAGGGAGTTCCCACCCCAACTTTTGTAAAATGTTTTTTAACTTTTTATTAACTTTTCTTTCTTTTTTAATTGCAAGTATTATTTTTTTATATGTTTTCACTCTTTCGTTTTGTCCCCGACACAAAAACATACAAATTTTAGACATGAATATAACGTAGCCGACCACAAAAGGGTAATATTACAGAATTAGAAAAAAAAAAAAAAATTCTTCACGGTAACACATCAACCCAAACAAATACATCCCGAGCTTCAACGTCTTTCAATGACAATTCTATCCCCTGTATTAAAGTCCCACCTTGCGATACTCAAACCTCTGAGATCCCGTTTTGAAAACAAGCGAATTCTCATAGACAAGCAGTTGAAAACGCTGTTCAACCTGCCATTTGCTAGTACGGAAAACAGCGAAGCGATCCAAAACATTCAAAGTACAATCAACGATTGTCTCTCCTGCCTCAAAACCCAGGGGGTCTCCGTCTCCGACTGGGATCCAATCCTCATCTACTTGTGTTCCACCAAATTACCTGAAGAAACACTCTCCCTATGGGAACAGTCGCTAAAGTCTCGAAAAGACCTTCCCAACTGCTCTCAAATGGATGAGTTTCTTACTAGTCGCTACGAAGTGATGGAACGTTTGCACGGTTATAAAACCAAAAAAACCCGAAACTCACTTCCCCAAAAATCCCCAGCGAAGATCCAGTCGTATCATTCCCAAGAAAAACTTTCAAGAAAGTGCAAATTATGGGGGAAGAATCATTCGCTAAGGTTTTGTACCGAGTTCAAGAAACTCGATAGTCAGGAGCGGGCTAAATTCGTGGAAGACAACGGCTATTGCTCCTACAACCACCTTTATACTGACTGCCACAGTGCATTCAAATCATATATATAATGCTTCTATATTGCTAGTATCGTATCTTCCCAATATGCTGAAAGCGTGTCAATCATTATTATACGAGACACTTCTAATGCAAGTTATGCGCATGCGCGAGTTTTATTAGTGTTAGTGCATTGAAGCAGCCCGGCGAAAAAAACTAATGGAAGGGGTAGACAGGGGTCACTTGACACAAATTGTACTTTATAGTAGCGTATTAAACCACAGTTGAGTAAATTAAATATGAAAAGGCCAATCTATTGAATATAAAGCGTAATATATTTATTATTTGAGCTTATAGGGTTTCTATGGCTACGTGATCGTCCATAATATGGTTAGAAAATGCATTATTTAAATTTTGAAAAATTGTGAGAGCGAAGCTGACTTTTGTACATTACATTAGTGCAAGTAATAATAAGAAAAAGCAAATAACTTAAATCTTTGAAATATCCACATATTTCATCTCTCCCTTTTATTCAAAAAATTTACGACGCCAACGAGATTTTGTCTTCTTCTCTCATTGTATGTCAGTACTGTAATGTTTGACACGCGTCACAGGTCTTTACTAGCAATATAGAAGTATTATATATATGATTCAAATGCTTCCATTGTAAGAAATCCCACCATACAATGCTGCATCCAACAACTACTCCCCAACCGCATCCCAAGGGACCAGTCCGCAACCAACCACCAAAATCGGAATAAACATGCAACCGCCTTGCTGCATACCAACTCCTCTACTTCCAATAAGACGAGGCATCCCATTTTCGATATTTCTGAGGGTAAAGCCAGCGATGAGGACACTCCTAAGTCCTCAAATGCAATTGAGTCCAATATTCAAGCTAACTTTTCTAGCAACAACGAGAATACTTTGCTTCCAACCGCCCAAGTACACATCGAGCACTTGGGTGAAATCTATACCCTTCGAGCCCTAATCGATCAGTGATCTCATAAAACCTTCATCTCTAAAAAAACCCAAAATCGATTAAAGCTTCCGACCTTGCGTGCACACTTTTCTATCAGTGGTATGGGGGGAAAAATTGTCGAGAACTCCACTCGTTCTTGTAGTCTAACTCTCGTTGCCAAACGACACAACGTTCGCATTAGTACCAAAGCGATTGTTCTCCATAAACTCACGAGCTTTTTACCTACCTTTGAAATAAAGAAACCATCCCTGTCGGAAATAAACTATCTGGACCCCGCCGATCCGCACTTTTTCACGCCATCTCAAATAGACCTGGTAATAGGCAGCGACGTAATCCCAGAACTGTTGCTTCCAGGAGTTAAACGCAAAGTGCTTGGTAGTCTTCTAGCACAAAATACCATATTCGGGTGGTATTTAAGCGGCCCTTTGAAAGAAACTATCTGTTCCACTTTCCATAACCCGGTCATGGATGAGTCCAATGAAAATCTGAACACTCAACTTCGACAATTTTGGGAATTAGAAGAAGTCTTTGAGAATCACCCACCTTCTGATGCAGACGCCTTTTGTGAAGAGCTCTACCAAGAGACTACATATCGCCTAAAGGATGGCCGATACGTCGATCGGTTGCCATTTAAATCCGAGTTTTCGTCCGGTCTCTCGTTAGGTCCCACGCGCGCACAAGCAATGTCCCAAGCCATTCGAATGGAGCACTCGCTCAACAAAACCCCTGAATTAAAGTCTGAGTACAATCGGGTCTTAGAGGAATATTTATTGCTTGATCACATGAAACCGATCCCCTCCGGGGAAATTCAAAAAGAGGGCAAATATTTATCATATTATCTTCCCCATCACTCAGTGGTTAAACCCGATAGTACCTCCACAAAAGTTAGGGTAGTTTTCAATGCTTCTAAAGCATCTGCATCCGGTGTCTCTCTAAACGACATCCTTCACATCGGTCCCACTTTACAGACAGATCTCAACGGCGATTTACAAAAAATGTACCGCCAGATTTTGGTGAATGAAAAAGACCAACAATTTCAAAGAATTCTATTTCGCAGAGAATATGAACCCAAATAAAAGACTTTGTTCTGAAAACGGTTACCTTCGGAGTCAATTGCGTGCCATACTTGCCCATACGCACGCTACACAAGTTAGCAGAAGACTCCAAAAACTCCCATCCCTGGGCGAAAAGAGTTCTCACGGAATAAACCTATGTCGATGACATATTAACTGGGGGACATGATATGAAAAATTGCCTTTCGACCCAGTCTCAGGTCATTCAATGCCCACGTTCAGCGGGATTTCCGCTTAAAAAAATAACGGCTAACCATCCGGAACTCCTCAGCCAAATTCCATCCGAGGACCTTCTCGATTGCGACTTCCTCAAAATAGACTCTTCAAGTTCGACTAAAACTCTCGGAATTCGATGGAATGCTATAACTGATTCCTTTTCGTACTCCGCAGAAACCATTCCACCAGCTACTCTAGCAACGAAAAGACAAATCCTTTCCTCGGTTTGGAAACTTTTTGACCCCGCAGGGTGGCTATCGCCTATTATAATTCAAGCAAAAATACTGTTGCAGCAAATATGGTTAGAGGGAACTGATTGGAACGAAGGCGTCAAACCAACCGCTTTGCAAAAGTGGAACCAATTCCTGTCAGACCTACCGAGTATCCAACAAATACAAATTCCAAGGTGGGTCGAATCTACGCCAAATCAAAGGGTTCAGATTAACGGGTTTTGTGACGCCTCTGAAAAGGCATTCTGTGCATCCATTTACGTAAGGACTGAAACAAGCACTTCCGTAATATCCCATCTCCTCTTTTCCAAGACCAAAGTCGCACCTTTGCAAACAGTCAGACTTCCGCGCCTGGAGCTGTGTGGTGCCATACTACTGTCAAAATGTATAAAAAATGTTATAAATCAACTAGCGTTGGGAAAAATAGAGATCTTCTTGTGGTCGGATTCTTCAATAGTCCTTGCCTGGTTAGAAAAACCCCCATGTTCGTGGAAGTTATATGTTGCCAACCGCACTTCACAAATCATCCAAAATGTCGGAAATGGTAAATGGCGGCACGTAGCTACGACCCACAACCCCACTGACTTGGGAACACGTGGCTGCAGACCACAAGACCTGGCTAACCAAACACTTTGGTGCCACGGACCTGATTGGCTTTTAAAGCCACCAGAAAAGTGGCCATTATCACTCCCAAAGAAGGTCCCTCCCTTCCCTTTGAAGACCGCAAGGTAGAAGCTCTTCTTACATCCGAAATTGACTTTGATATTCTTGAACGGTTTTCCTCTTGGCCAAAGGCCTTGCGCGTTGTAGCCTATATGTTTCGCTTCATACATCGCACCCAACCAAATCGAATACAGTCCACTTCAGAAAAGAAATCTAATAGCATAGCTCTTAGTCAAAAGAAAATTAATTTTGTAAAAACTCGGTTAATAAAGCTCGCCCAAGAAAGACATTACCCGAATGAATGCATAAGAGCACGCTGCTAAATCTAAATCCCTTCATTGACCCGAATCACATTCTTCGAGTCAACGGCCGGTTGGCCAATTCCCTCATCTCTTACAGTGAAAGACATCCCATCATCATACCAGAAGCTTCGCGACTCTTTTACCTCTTTTTACAGTCTTTGCACAACTTGTTGATGTACGCACAACATCAACTAATAGTTAGAACCGTCAGGCAGGAATATTTTATCCCCAGACTGAAATCCAGAGTGAAGGGTTGCATACGGAATTGTAAGACTTGTACCATACATAAACAAAATGCGCATTCGCAGATCATGGCAGCTCTACCGCCAGAGCGCTCCAACTTCTCCCTTCCGTTCATCTACACAGGCATCGACTTTGCAGGTCCTTTCGATGTTAAGTCTTCACCATTGCGAAGGGATATGTTTGCGTGTACGTCTGTTTTTCCACCAAAGCCGTCATTCGCCCGATTTGTAGGAAGAAGCGGGTTACCACAATGTGTATTTTCGGATAATGGGAAAAACTTTGTTGGCGCTAGTCGCGCGTACCGACGAGACTTCAAACAATTCCTCAAAAAGTCTTCCGATGACGTAAGGGCCCTGTATTCCATACATGGATTCGACTGGAAATTTTCGCCACCTAATGCCCGTCATATGGGCGACCTCTGGGAAGCCGCCGTAAAGAGTTTTAAGCTCCATTTCAAGCGAACAGCAGGAAGTCACAAATTCACTTTCTAAGAGCTGGCAACCATCCTGGCACGAATCGAAGCCGTCCTAAATTCTCGACCCCTCTCACCCATGTCTAGCGATCCTCAAGAGCTTTTAGCTTTAACTCCCGGTCATTTTTTCCGTGGGTCATTTCTCCTTGCTATACCTGAACCCCATGCGGACAGTCTGTCAATGCAAAATCGTTGGGAAAAGCTTAAGTTAATCCATCAGCAATTTAGTCAACGTTGGAAAGAAGAGTATCTCAAACAGCTACACCAGAGGTATAAGTGGAAACCCCCGCAACAGAATTTATCGATTGGGGAGTTTGTCGTCATTAAAAGCGAATTATTACCACCAAACGAATGGCGGTTAGGGCGTATAGGAAAGGTTTATCAGGGTTCGGATGGTAAAATAAGAATGGCAGATGTCCGAACGCAACATGGCATGCTTACCAGGCCTATCGTCAAACTTTGCCCTCTTCCAATCCAACCAGATATACCGAGTCCTCAAAACTAATTGCTTATCACAGATATTCTCTTTACCCACTAGTCATAAGTTTGTCAATATCATTTACTAAAGTCCAGATTATTTACAGGCATCGAGTTGGCGGCCCATCACGGGAAGGCTTATCCCCACGAACATCGCGTTTACTAACTCAATGTCGTACGTCAAGTGACCCTTTTCGACCTAGCCGAAGCCTTGACGTTCACCTATGCTTACTGTGCTACCGGTTTCCCTCGCTACGATTTTGCAAAAAGTTTGCGGCAATGGATCTAGACGAGAAGTGGGAGCAAGTACGATTTTATGGATATTGCCATAACTGTTTGGCTCGTACACATAGCCAAGTACGAGATTGCCACTCAACATTTAAATGAAAGATCTGCAATCAATGGCACCACACCTTGTCACATCGCCCGACTATTGCAGAAGAAGAGGAAGCTCAGCAGGCAGCAAGAACCGTCGACGTAAGAACAATCCTCGATGTGACCCGGGCCATCGCGGCCTTTACTAAGCTGCGATCGGAACTTGCACCAATGCAACGGGGCCGGCTTGTTTAAGCGATCTCGGCACTTAAAGTTTTCATGATTTGCATTCATGCATCCCTGTAACACTTCCACCTCACAAGCATCCCTGCGGTGAGTGGAAGTTCGAACACGACACTGGAATTGCTTCCATTGTACGTTAGTATAAAAGGACTTACGTGGTGTAACTACTTCTCTTTTACCAACATCAACTGACATCGGTGACACCTCGAGTCCACGAAGTTCAACATCATCATCATCGAAACAACGTGATCACGGAGATTCAACTTTAACTTGCGCCCGCACATCTAGCCGACGCCGTGTTATGTATCATCCGTCCTTAATTGCTTGTTTCTATTAGATTCTCGGTTCACCTCTCTAGAACCAACATCTTTTCATTCGGATAGATATATACGCATATAGGTGTTCATGCATATACATCTATCTCTAAATAATTTTCATTTTATAACATCATTGTAAATCAAGTTCATGAATTCGGACATTTTATTTTGTTAATTACGTTTAATCTTGGAATCGAATCCATTTAATATAAATTACCACCATTTGTTCCCATTAGCTTTAAGACAACCAACTTGTGAAATACATATTGAATTATTGAAACCCAAGTTGTCTTCATTCCATAGGAACGCACCTTTGGTGTAAGTATTTTCCCTACATAGCATATATGCACACCCCTAGTACATTCAACAGCTGTGAATGTTTGTTCTAGCGATTTCTGGAAAAAGATGTTTAACACCTCCAAAAAGGGCGTGGCAGACACCCTACCTACGTTCAAAATTTAATATTTTATTAAGTTATGGCTGTAAAATGCCTTAACGGGTTGGGTAAACAACCAACAGCTTTATAGCCTAATATGGTATAACGATTATAGGGTATATTTAAAGAGAGTTGCCACATTTTTACAGCGATAACTTTGTAATATATTAAACTTTAAACGTAGGTAGGGTGTCTGCCACGCCCTTTTTGGAGGTGTTAAACATCTTTTTCATAGCAATTTAACATTCTACCGGAATCCGGAAAAAAAATTCAGTTTTGCTAAAAAAAATTGGTTTGCCCCATACAAAATGCAACACAAAAAACTACTTGTTTTCATGTTTTTGTAAAAATGCACTGGGAAAAAGTGGTTATAGCGGAAAAACTATAGCATTTAGAAAAAACTGTAAAGAAACTTTTGATGGAGAATCACCTCGGCAACAAACTGTAGAAGAAAATGTTTTGACAGATGTTACCATGACCGAAATAATTAAAAATACCAAAAAATTGCACTTTAAGTGCAAGCAGAAAAGTATGCTCTGCATATAAAAATGCGCTAGGAAAACGTGGTTATAGTGGAAAAACTATAGCATTTAGAAAAAAGCTGTAAAGAAACTTTTGATGGAGAATCACCTCGGCAACAAACTGTAGAAGAACATTTTTTGACAGATGTTACTATGACCGAAATAATTAAAAATAACAAAAAAAAAATAGAATAAAAAATATTACTACTCTAAAATGTTTTTAAAATGAACTAAAAACTACAAAATAATTTCTCCTCTGCCTACACAGATTTTTCACCACGTAGAGCTTGCCCTAAACATTTATTAGTGGGAATTCTCATAGGCATTGCAGTACTTGGCAAGATTGATTTGTATAAAAACATTTGGCGCTTGCTATAACTTGAAAAGATGATTTTTTTTAGGAAAGCTCATAAGGTATATTAACTTCATTCGCCTAACGGTAGTATGTAACGGCATAAACGAATCGAGATAGATATTGACTTATGTATATATAACAAAATGTTCAGGAGGAAAAGAGAAATTGATTAAGCCATGTCCGTCCGTCCGTCCGTCTGTGAACACGATAACTTGAGTAAATCTTAAGATATCTCAATGAAATTTGGTATGCAGGTTCCTTTTCACTTATCTCGGAGCGCTATTGAAAATAGGAAAAATCGGTTAAAAGCCACGCCCACTTTCTATGTATATAATATTTTCGAAAATACAAAAAGAGTGATTATTCAGTACATAATACACCAATAAGGATAAAATTTGGTGTGTACGTTAGGGTTAAGGCAAAAAATAAATTTTTGAAGAAATTTTTAAAAAGGGGCGTGGCACCGCCCACTTTTGATTAAGTCAAATTCGGAAATATTATTAATCATAAATCAAAAACCGCTCAAGATAGCAGAATAAAATTCAGCATACAGGCAATATTCCGAAAAAAAAATTAGCGAAATCGGGTAAGGTCCACGCCCAATTTTATACGAAAGATTTTGAAACGGATCATTGATATATTGCATGTGCAATAACTTTTCTTAAACTAGGTGTATATCATTTCTATTGTACCTCTAAAGTGTTCGTGGGCAAAGAAAGTCGAAAGCACAAAATTTTTGGAAAATGGGCGTGGCCCCACCCTTTATGGTGGATTATTCATGCCATAACTCCTGTAAAAATTGATTTATTGAAACGATATTTGAAGAAAGTGTTCAACATATAAAGCTTACTCTTTGCTGTAAAAATAAACAAGTTAACTGACACGCCCACATTTTGAACACAGCTCTGAAAAATTTCTTTGTAAAATTAAAATCGCGATATTTCCATAATTGTATTAGTTATATAAATAAGATTTTACACACATAGTAGGCTTTTTAGGAAAAACTAAGCTGTAAGAAAATGTTTTGGATTTTGTTGAGGTAGGCGTGGCGCCGCCCACTTTTCAGCAAAAAAGTCTGTTATTTTCAAAAGCGATTGCTTGCAGTTTGAATTAGGTATTTCAGTAAAAGTTAGTGAGATGCTTCCCAATAGTATATAGCATACTCGTGCCAAAAATTACGCAAATCGAATAACAAACAAACAAGATTTACGGGCAAGTAGATAACATCCTATTGCCTTTTTTTTATCAATTTTTTTTTATTTTTATACCTTTCATGGACATGGTGAAAGCTATTTATATTTTGTTATTTAGTGATAATTTAATTTACCACTTACAACAGAAGTGTTTTTAATCGAATAAATCAGTTGCCTTTATAACAACTTTTCCGGTATTAAAATAGACCTGAGTAAATTGGGATACCAAAACAGATCACTACTAGGTATTTAATGTTCGGTTACACCTGAACTTAGACTTCCTTACTAGTTTTTTTTTTCATAATATTGCATTGTCATCGGGACCTGAACTATGGTGAAAATTTCAAGACCCTAGCTCAACAGGAAGTTGGTTTAAAATATACATGGGCGTTTTGACTCATATGAGCAGTTACTCTCCTCACACGTATGCTTACGCTCTTATTTCAGTCGCTATGGAGAGCAAAAAAGCCAGTTTTGCACTGTGGGATAATGAATTGATTTTCCTGCCAGTCCCGTTGCAGACAGCAACGAGGTAACATAGGTAGTCGGTATGTTGATGTTTTGTTATGCCCTACTATATTTTTTCCCCATTTCTTTGATAAAAGTACCGTCTGAAAAAGGTCTTCCATGCATAGCAATGCTTGAACTATTATTATGCTCGAGATATCTTTTTTAGTGTGGTTTCCGTACCTGTACAATTTTTTTCACCATCGTTTTAAATTTTTAAAACCCAATCCTTATACTTCTGCAAAAGGGTATTTTTTTTTTTTTTTAAAAACATATTATCTCTCTCAATACCCTCATATTTCTCAGTCTTTATGGAAGGTGTTATAGTTCCTCCTAAAATTATATGCCCGGGTCCCCTTTACCCACATATTACACAATAGACATTGCATATTCCAAAGGCATCGGAAATCATAAAGCAATATTTGTCATTCATTTTGAACAAATGCATATAGGTACGCGCATAAATCTATATCTGTACTACTTATAAAATAAATTCACTAAGAAGCTATGTACGGAATTGGCTTCGCACATAGTGCTCCGATTTGAAATCGGTTTTTTGCATTTTAAAGCTTAGCTGTGTGAGATGGACTTTTTTTATAAAATGTGAAGATATATTCCTTCAACAAAGGGGTCGTGGCAATCGGACAAAATGTGGTAAAAAACATAAATTTTTTGTTTACACAGCCATAAATCATAACCTAATCAACCGATTAGAATGATTCTCTCTTGAAGTTAAACTTTGAAATATTTACTTTTGTTCTGCATCAAAAAAAATAGTTAATTTCTTTCTAATGTAATCAAAATTGTTTAAACAAAAGCAGCACTTTTTCCAAAAAAATCTGTTTTTGTGTTTGTTCGCTGCCAACCGAGTTAAATCTATACTATAATAAATCTCTAGAAAAGTCGTACATTAAAAATTTCTGTGAAAAAATGACTGGTGATGACTTGAGGAATGCTATAGAGTCCATCTGATCCATTTCTAAAATTATTGTCTGTCTGTTTGTCTGTTTGAACTTAAGGATATTTTAAACTAAGGAATGAATTTTGATGAGAGTTTCACTAATGGACTGCTTGAAGCTTAGAAAGGGATCTGCACTATCAAAATCGAACGACAACCAAAAAAGATATGCTGATTTTTAGAGAGGTATGCACCTATGAAATTTTTTTTTTCTTACATAAATTTATATGAAGAAAAATGCACTTACTTTGTCAAAAAAAAAACTAAGCGCGCCTCTCTAATATTTGTGTTCACTTTTTTTTCAATTTCAGCTAAATCAAAAATCAATTGCATATGTACACTGCCGTCCTATGCGAGTGTCAGCATATCTTTAATAAAACTCTAGATAAGTTGCTTCTGTATATTTGAAATTTCTTTGAGAAATGACTGGGGATGACTTGGGGAATGTTCAGGCAAAGCTAAAGAGTCAAATAGAGGGGAGATGACAAAATGTCGAAGTTAGACTGTTAAGAAACGCCTCTACTTTTGTTGGTTGCTGTAGACATACATAAAGGAGATATAATGTGGGAAAATAAATATTGTTCTGAACCTTCTCAGCCTGTTTGTTTTCGCAATTGAAGGTAGCAGGAATTTATTAACTACTTAGGTACATACCGAACAAAGCTGGTATGAAATAAATTTAAAAACTTACATACAATATTTAAGTGCCTTTTAGCTCATTTTTTACATGTTTTGGATTTTCTTGAATAAATCTAGCTCTTTTCTAGCTCTTTTTTTTTCTCAAATCTAGCTCCAAAATAAATTGTATCCTGGCAACACTGCTCTGCATATTTTGGGATTATTTTTTAAACCTTTTATGTCCGCTCTCCTAGAGTTAGATAAAGCAAAAAAACCTGTGGTCCATATATTCTAGTATTTCAAAATTATTTACATGATTATGAGTTAGATAGTTCCAAACTTGAGTTTCAATATTCACATAAGTTATATTACTTATTACTGTTTGATTTTCAAATGTAACTAAATATGTTCCTGTTAAGTTTTGGTTTTTCTACATATTTTCACCTGAACTTAATATAACACCTTCTTTAATTATTTCGTTATTGTTGTTTTTTCTTTAATCTTTTTACCATTGGCAGGTTTTTTATTCAAAACTTCTGACAAACATGTTTTTTCCTTTTTCAATTTGCAATATGTGCTTGTTATTTCAATTTTACAATTTTGTACATTAAGAATTTTATTGTTGGGATGTTTAATATAAATTATGATTATTATTTTTCTAAGCAGTTTTAAATTCTGATAAGTCCATGATGCAATAAACAGGTGATCGCATGGTGACATACACCCGTGCGTACATAATTTGTGTAATGTATTTTGTTGTTGTACTTTGTGTGCGTACTGTCAAAATTACACTGAAAAATGGGCATAATGTCAAAATTAAAGAAAAAACTTTTTAATCAGCTGTCTCATGCCACGACCATCCATAGTTGGATCATGGATAAGTCCATTAAATCTGTAATTGACATTAAACCATTTTGATGTTCGGTAATATTTTTAAATTCATCCAAATGTAAGATTACGGGTTCAGTGTTCCCACTTTCCCAAGAGTGATTGTTCTTATTAAGTTTTGAAGCTCGTGTTTTATGTACTGATTTCTTTTCTTCTTTAACGTTTTAACAAATAAATCTCCTGTAATTATATTTACTGTATTTGTTATTTCAGTAATAACCTTAAAAATTTCTGAAAAGTTGAGATTTGACGTTATCTTTATGTATGATTCTATCTCTATAATTAATTATTATTTTATTTTCTAAATTTTCCTTAACTTGTTGTTTTTTATACCTAGGTCTGAGCTTATTCCTCTCTCCTATGACCCTTTCGTAAACGATTTGGCCAAGACAATAATGTTTTTCTATCCTATTTTTATTATGTGTTATGACTTATAAGCATTTTTTCCTGTACATTTTAAGAATTATTGGTAAATTCTCGTGATTTACCTTATTGTAAAGTATTTCATTAGGATTCAAATTCGTGACTGAATGAATTATCACATTATATTGTTGAGCTACTCTAAGGCCCGGTTTCACCAGCGTGTCTAAGACTAAAACTAAGTCGCGACTTAAGTTAGCCTAGATTTGCGACTAACTTACTTTTGGGTTTCACCAACTTAGCAACTTAAATAGTTTTGACCACAACAACCCGGTCAACTGTTTTATACATAGTAATATTTTTCATACCAGTACCCATTGAGAAATGGTAATGTATAGAAATGCACCAAGGAATATATAGATAGCAGGCCGCATATCCCTTTGATTGGAAGGTGGTAAAATAGTGCTTAATTGAAAACGATGGTTTGGTAATGGTTTGCATGCTTCCAAACAAGCGTTAACGTGCATCTACGCTTACCTCGTTAAAGTCATGCATGGCAAAGTTTCCAACTGGGACGGTGCACAAAGCAAATTAGTAACATTTCTGACTTATGGGTTTCGAATGCCAGCAACACTGACTTAGTCGAGGATAAGTCAGCTGTGACTTAGTTGAGTTAGAAGGTGAAACTGAAAAAGTGAAAATCGTGACTTAACTAAGTTAAGTCGAGCTGGTGAAACCGGGCCTAAGGATTGTTTCAAGATCACTAACTATGTTATATTCGTCTTTTATACATCTAGAGATTTCAATTAAAGTTAAATGGACTCTTTCTTTTTGCCCATTTGTTATGCTATGTCTCGGATTCGAAAAATAAATTTCGATATTTAGTCTTTGCATTAAGGAATTAAAAGTTGGTGTTGTATTCATTTGAACAAATGCATATAGGTACGCGCATAAATCTATATCTGTACTACTTATAAAATAAATTCACTAAGAAGCTATGTACGGAATTGGCTTCGCACATAGTGCTCCGATTTGAAATCGGTTTTTTGCATTTTAAAGCTTAGCTGTGTGAGATGGACTTTTTTTATAAAATGTGAAGATATATTCCTTCAACAAAGGGGTCGTGGCAATCGGACAAAATGTGGTAAAAAACATAAATTTTTTGTTTACACAGCCATAAATCATAACCTAATCAACCGATTAGAATGATTCTCTCTTGAAGTTAAACTTTGAAATATTTACTTTTGTTCTGCATCAAAAAAAATAGTTAATTTCTTTCTAATGTAATCAAAATTGTTTAAACAAAAGCAGCACTTTTTCCAAAAAAATCTGTTTTTGTGTTTGTTCGCTGCCAACCGAGTTAAATCTATACTATAATAAATCTCTATAAAAGTCGTACATTAAAAATTTCTGTGAAAAAATGACTGGTGATGACTTGAGGAATGCTATAGAGTCCATCTGATCCATTTCTAAAATTATTGTCTGTCTGTTTGTCTGTTTGAACTTAAGGATATTTTAAACTAAGGAATGAATTTTGATGAGAGTTTCACTAATGGACTGCTCGAAGCTTAGAAAGGGATCTGCACTATCAAAATCGAACGACAACCAAAAAAGATATGCTGATTTTTAGAGAGGTATGCACCTATGAAATTTTTTTTTTCTTACATAAATTTATATGAAGAAAAATGCACTTACTTTGTCAAAAAAAAAACTAAGCGCGCCTCTCTAATATTTGTGTTCACTTTTTTTTCAATTTCAGCTAAATCAAAAATCAATTGCATATGTACACTGCCGTCCTATGCGAGTGTCAGCATATCTTTAATAAAACTCTAGATAAGTTGCTTCTGTATATTTGAAATTTCTTTGAGAAATGACTGGGGATGACTTGGGGAGTGTTCAGGCAAAGCTAAAGAGTCAAATAGAGGGGAGATGACAAAATGTCGAAGTTAGACTGTTAAGAAACGCCTCTACTTTTGTTGGTTGCTGTAGACATACATAAAGGAGATATAATGTGGGAAAATAAATATTGTTCTGAACCTTCTCAGCCTGTTTGTTTTCGCAATTGAAGGTAGCAGGAATTTATTAACTACTTAGGTACATACCGAACAAAGCTGGTATGAAATAAATTTAAAAACTTACATACAATACTTAAGTGCCTTTTAGCTCATTTTTTACATGTTTTGGATTTTCTTGAATAAATCTAGCTCTTTTCTAGCTCTTTTTTTTTCTCAAATCTAGCTCCAAAATAAATTGTATCCTGGCAACACTGCTCTGCATATTTTGGGATTATTTTTTAAACCTTTTATGTCCGCTCTCCTAGAGTTAGATAAAGCAAAAAAACCTGTGGTCCATATATTCTAGTATTTCAAAATTATTTACATGATTATGAGTTAGATAGTTCCAAACTTGAGTTTCAATATTCACATAAGTTATATTACTTATTACTGTTTGATTTTCAAATGTAACTAAATATGTTCCTGTTAAGTTTTGGTTTTTCTACATATTTTCACCTGAACTTAATATAACACCTTCTTTAATTATTTCGTTATTGTTGTTTTTTCTTTAATCTTTTTACCATTGGCAGGTTTTTTATTCAAAACTTCTGACAAACATGTTTTTTCCTTTTTCAATTTGCAATATGTGCTTGTTATTTCAATTTTACAATTTTGTACATTAAGAATTTTATTGTTGGGATGTTTAATATAAATTATGATTATTATTTTTCTAAGCAGTTTTAAATTCTGATAAGTCCATGATGCAATAAACAGGTGATCGCATGGTGACATACACCCGTGCGTACATAATTTGTGTAATGTATTTTGTTGTTGTACTTTGTGTGCGTACTGTCAAAATTACACTGAAAAATGGGCATAATGTCAAAATTAAAGAAAAAACTTTTTAATCAACTGTCTCATGCCACGACCATCCATAGTTGGATCATGGATAAGTCCATTAAATCTGTAATTGACATTAAACCATTTTGATGTTCGGTAATATTTTTAAATTCATCCAAATGTAAGATTACGGGTTCAGTGTTCCCACTTTCCCAAGAGTGATTGTTCTTATTAAATTTTGAAGCTCGTGTTTTATGTACTGATTTCTTTTCTTCTTTAACGTTTTAACAAATAAATCTCCTGTAATTATATTTACTGTATTTGTTATTTCAGTAATAACCTTAAAAATTTCTGAAAAGTTGAGATTTGACGTTATCTTTATGTATGATTCTATCTCTATAATTAATTATTATTTTATTTTCTAAATTTTCCTTAACTTGTTGTTTTTTATACCTAGGTCTGAGCTTATTCCTCTCTCCTATGACCCTTTCGTAAACGATTTGGCCAAGACAATAATGTTTTTCTATCCTATTTTTATTATGTGTTATGACTTATAAGCATTTTTTCCTGTACATTTTAAGAATTATTGGTAAATTCTCGTGATTTACCTTATTGTAAAGTATTTCATTAGGATTCAAATTCGTGACTGAATGAATTATCACATTATATTGTTGAGCTACTCTAAGGCCCGGTTTCACCAGCGTGTCTAAGACTAAAACTAAGTCGCGACTTAAGTTAGCCTAGATTTGCGACTAACTTACTTTTGGGTTTCACCAACTTAGCAACTTAAATAGTTTTGACCACAACAACCCGGTCAGCTGTTTTATACATAGTAGTATTTTTCATACCAGTACCCATTGAGAAATGGTAATGTATAGAAATGCACCAAGGAATATATAGATAGCAGGCCGCATATCCCTTTGATTGGAAGGTGGTAAAATAGTGCTTAATTGAAAACGATGGTTTGGTAATGGTTGCATGCTTCCAAACAAGCGTTAACGTGCATCTACGCTTACCTCGTTAAAGTCATGCATGGCAAAGTTTCCAACTGGGACGGTGCACAAAGCAAATTAGTAACATTTCTGACTTATGGGTTTCGAATGCCAGCAACACTGACTTAGTCGAGGATAAGTCAGCTGTGACTTAGTTGAGTTAGAAGGTGAAACTGAAAAAGTGAAAATCGTGACTTAACTAAGTTAAGTCGAGCTGGTGAAACCGGGCCTAAGGATTGTTTCAAGATCACTAACTATGTTATATTCGTCTTTTATACATCTAGAGATTTCAATTAAAGTTAAATGGACTCTTTCTTTTTGCCCATTTGTTATGCTATGTCTCGGATTCGAAAAATAAATTTCGATATTTAGTCTTTGCATTAAGGAATTAAAAGTTGGTGTTGTAAGCCTTGGTTCATTGTCCGAAGTTATTTGCTTTACATCAGTGAAGGCTTGAAGTAGTTCCAGAACCTTTTCTTCGATATTAGATTTGTCTTCTATATGTTTTATTACCAAACATTTTTAATAAGCATCTACACATGTAATAAATTTTAATTTTTGCGCGTAAAAAATATGTAAGTGAAGATCTTCCCCTTCTTTTTTTGGAATTGGAGCTTTACTTACTGGAATTCTTTTGGGATGTCGGTTATATTTATTTTTGTTGCAAATAATGCAATTACGAATATATTCTTTCATTCTTTTCCTCGTTTCTGGCCAATAATACATTTTTTCTATTGTTTTAATATTTTCATTATAACTACGATGAGCTCTATTATGAGTTTGTTCAATAATTCCGGTTTGATCCTCTTATTTTGAAAAGTTTGTTTCAGAAGTCCTTGGATTTCATATAAATCCTCTATTGTACAATGAATTGCCGTCACCAATTTTGGTTGAATAAATTCTTTTAAAATAGTTAACAGATTTTTTACCGTATATGAGTGCAACAGCATTTTTGGTGGCGGAATGATTCTAACTCATAATGAAAAGCCTTATGAAAACCTCCAAATTTTTTTGCATTCTCAGGTCAAACTTTGTTATGGTCATTTTAAGTTGAAGTTTAAAAAAAAAGTGATTTTAGAAAAAGTGGAGAAAAGGGTTAAAATTCATATCGGATCAAAATATGTAGTTCGGGTGCGTATAGAAAAACTAAACGAAGAATCATTCTGTGGAATATTTTATCCCGATGGCTCTCTCATAAAAGGGTCTTTTCGACCCTTTTTTCTAGAATTACGATAAAAATATTATTTGTGAGGTCGTGAGAGGGTGAAAGTTTTCCAGGAAATTCTTCAGCGGAAAATTTTACTGAGGGTCTCCTCAGACCAAATCTTTATAAAAAAATATTTTTGAGCTTCCAGGAGTGAAAAAAGAAAAAATACCCCCTAAAATATGCAACGATTTTAAAAATTTCCTTTAATTCACAAGCTTTTATATCTCGAACGAACATGAATTTTGGGCCATTTTGAAGGTAAGCCAATCAAACAATATTTCCATGCCTACAATTCCTTTTCAGCAGGAATATACAACAAGAATATACTTGTAATTTAAAATACAGTAGAATCTCGAAAAAGTGAACCAAATGTCCCAAGGGTATTTTACTTTTCCGAAATATTTACTTTTCCAAAGGTTTCACAAATTTGAGAAAAAATATGGTAATGAACATAATTTTAGTGATTTAATTCGCTACATTTATTTGCATGACTCACCTTTAGTCATTTAGATTTAATTAGTACTTTTGTACAGACTAAACATAACCAACTACTCGTACGTACATATGTATGTGACCGCGACACCGCCAACAATATTTTACATAAAAATTCGGGAAAGACATACCAATAAGGGGAATACCCCTGCTTGTTTTTCTTACCAAACGAATAGTTGAATTCAAGTTTGCAATGGCTTAATTTAAGGCAAGCCACTTATACCAAAAGACAACATATTGCTGCCGCCACTGCACATTAAACTTGGTTTAGTTAAAAAATTTATCAAAACTATCGCAAAAATAAATTTACTACCCTAGGCTCAGTGAAAGGAAAATTAGAGAAGGTAAGTTTAAGAATTAAATAAAATTTTATTGGGCTCCTTTTTTCTTCAGGAGTACTCAATGGCCCAGACATACGCAAATTAATGAAAAGCAATTCATTCAACAACGTCCTACACGTAATAAACGGCTTGCAGGGAAAAACTCGTTCCAGCAACTATCACGTGGCTATTGCAAACATGCTAAAATCATTTTCAAAAGTAGGTGTACATATGCCCTTAAAAATACACTATTTACATCATCATTAGCCATATTTTGGCATACAGCTATCCACGGAATCTGATGAGCAAAGCGAGCGTTATCATCAAGTCGTTGCACCATTTGAAATGAGGTAACACGTTTTTGAATTAGTGATAAACAGTATTTAACTTATTATTATAAAAATATTATACAGACACAGAGAAAAACAGTCACCGGCTGCAATAGTTGCAGAAATTTGCTGGTGGAGTAAACACATATTCGAAAATAATCCCAATGACCGCTTAGAAGAGCGCGCAGTAGGGCGAGCAGTGGATTCACCAGTAGATATTATGTTTGACTCAGACTCTGATGATTGCGATAGTGATAACATAGTCTCCGAACCATTACCGCTAAAAAGAGCTAAATTTACACTTGTAAATTAAATATGAAATAAAATTTCAAATCGTTGCATATTTCAAGGGGTATTTTTCAGTTTTCATTTGTCAGAGGAGCCCCCAGAGAAATTTTCCGCTGAAGAATTTCCTAGAACATTTTAACCCTCTCACGATCTCACAAATAATACTTTTATCGTTATTCTAGAAAAAAAGGGTAGAAAAACCCTTTTATGAGAGAGCCATCGGGATAAAATATTCCACAAAATGATTCTTCGTTTAATTTTACTATATGCACCCGAACTATATTTTGATTCGATATGAATTTTAACCCTTTTCTCCACTTTTTCTAAAATCACTTTTTTTTTTTAAATTCAAACTTCAAGTGACCATAAAAAAAGAGTTTCACCTGAGAATGCAAAAATATTTGGCGGTTTTACTACGTGGCCTAAGGCCTTTCATTCGCAATTAGAAACATTCCGCCCCCAAACAAAAACTTCAAAATGGTCGCACAGTGTATTCTATTAAATGCCTTTTATTCCCGAAACTTTCAATCAATTCGTGAATTGTAAATCTATTTTTACATAAAACTATTTGTTGTTTAAATTGGTTTACAGGTTTCTTTGCTTCCTGTATTCGAATACTTTCACTACTTGGTGCTGAATGTTGTGAATTATTATTTTCTGAATCTTCTGGATCATCAGACATATTATCTAATTCGAGGGGTGACAGCGCATCTGCCACAACATTAGTTTGCCAAGCTGATGTATAAATTTTGGAACAAACTCCTCTGCGATAGCATGCCATCTTTTCATTTTCGGATTGGGGTTACGGGGTGACAAAGCAAATGTCAAAGGTTGGTGATCAGTATGTATTTCTTGGTTTGTAACACCATATAAATAATATCTAAGATTTCTCAATGCCCATACAATCTCAAATAATTCTTTTCAATTAGTTGCATAATTTCTTTCTGTTTTATTCAGAGTGTAGGTTAGGTAATTGGTTTATCTTCTTGTGAAAGCACAGCACCAATTGCTACATTTGATGCAACGGTAGTTAAAACAAATTTTTTTGAATAACTTTGTACACTTTTCACCTTTCTCGGGGGTAAGGGGCCTCACGGATGGGGTAAGTATTCCAATCAAAAAAAGAAAAACCACGGTGGTGGAGAACCTCGATGAGATTTTCGCTCATGTCTTCAACATGCCGGCGGGCCTGCGGCGACGTGATTTGAAGAAGATCCTGCAGTTCGTCCAGCGTTTCTTGCGCCTGGTTGAATAATCCGCGGATGCGCCCTTGCGGAATGGGGCGAGGTTGTTGGCGCCGCGTTTCTGTTCGGCGGGGGTTGGACCTTCTGGTTGACGTAGCCCTGCTCGTTGGGTTTGTTTGCCGTGGCTGGTTTCGACGTCGCTCTGGTGCTTGGTGATTACTCGGCGGGCGCCTTGTTTGAGGGTGAGAAGGCCTGTGAAGAAGCGTGTGATGAGCTAGCCCGCAGCGACGACAACTTACCGGCGAGTGACAGGCGCCCGTGACGTGTGAAGTGGCGAGGCAGTTAAGGCAGTAACGGTGCGCCTTCGCAGATTCGTAGCGCTCGTCTGGTGTCATAGCCAGGAAAGCGCGGCAAACACGCAGCGTGTGTATGCGGCAGTAGAGGCGACATTTACGGTAGTCCTGGGATCTGGAAAGAAACATTCGAAATCGTGTTAGAAAGGAGTATGTGTGGGTGCGGGGATGATGGGAAATGTCATTCGGGTCAGCTGATAGGACCTATCAAATTACTGAGATTAAATTACAAGGGTGGTAACAGACAGAGCTTCGCTATTTTACGAGTGACGGTTCCGTTTTCAGTTCGGATGTCTACCACGCGAACACTTTGATCACGAGCGGGATAGAGTTTCGTGATTCGGCCTAATCGCCATTCGTTGGGGGGGAGGAGGTCGTCCTTAATCACGACGAGGTCACCTTCCTTTATGCTGGCTTCTTGGCGTTTCCATTTGTAACGCTTGTGGAGTTCCTGAAGATACTCAGTTTTCCAGCGCTTGCTAAATTGATGGTGGAGAACCTTTAGCCTTTGCCATTTATTGACTAAAGAGAGGTTTTCGCAATTAGGCTCAGGGACTGACAAAAGGGGGGAACCGCGTAAAAAATGACCGGGGGTTAAAGCCTTTAGATCGTCGGGGTCTTGTGACATTGGAGTCAGTGGTCTGGAGTTGAGGACCGCTTCTATGCGAATGAGGAGAGTGTTGAACTCCTCATAAGTAAACTTCTGGGTTCCGGCAACTTTGGTTAAGTGAATTTTAAAACTTTTCACTGCTGCTTCCCACAGCCCTCCCATGTGGGGGGCGTATGGAGGGATAAACTGCCATGAGAGCCCGTGGATGGCATATTTGCTTGCGATGTCTTCGGCAGTCTCTTGGAGAAATGTGGAGAACTCTCGTTGCAGGCTTCGTTGGGCTCCTACGAATGGCTTCCCATTATCAGACATAATCTTAGAGGGTATGCCTCGACGGCCAACAAACCGGGCGAATGCTGCCTTGAACGCTTCAGTGGTGAGATCCGAGCAGACTTCGAGATGTATGGCTTTGGTGGAAAAGCATACGAAAACGCATACGTAGACGTTTTCACTAGAAATGGCCCTGCAAAATCTACTCCAGTGGTATTAAAGGGCAGGGAATAAGTTGCACGCTCTGGGGGTAGAGCTGCCATTAATTGAGATTGCATTTGTTGTTTATATATAGTACATTTCTTGCACTGAAATATGCATTTTTTCACCTTTTGTTTCAGGCGGGGAATGTAATATTCTTGCTGAATCATGCGGATCATTAGTTGCTTCTCGGCATGTAGCAGGGTCGTATGGAGGAAGTCCAAAAAAAGAGCGCAGTACCGTGAGTTGTCGGGTATGGTGATAGGGTGCCTTTCGTTGTAACTCAAGTCTGCATAGGCGAGGCGTCCATTTACGCGTAAAAGCCCCTTGTCGTCCAAGAAGGGGTTGAGCGGGAGTAACGTGCTTCTTTTATCTAATGGAGTTGAAGCTGTGAGTGCCGCGATAACTTCTCCATAATGCCTTTGCTGAGAGTTCGTAATGAGTTGGATCTTTGCCTGATGAATCTCTTCCTGGGTGAGATGAACTGAAGGTGGTATCTGCTGTTTCCTGGACTTGGAGATAAATCGGCGGACATAGGCGAGAACCCTCAATGCTCGAGGGAAAGACGAGAACCGATCCAGAAAATCATGATTTTCCAGAGAGTGTAGGGCTTCTATCCGTCGTGGTTCTGGGGGTGCGTCTTTATGAAGGCTATCTTTCGGCCAATCAGTCGGGGAGTTTAAAAGCCACTTTGGGCCGTTCCACCAGAGTGAACATTTGGTCAAGTCCTGGGGTCGACATCCTCGCGTGCCCATATCGGCCGGGTTGTCTCCGCTGGGCACATGCCGCCACGTAGCGTTACTGACATTGTTGAGGATTTGGGATATGCGGTTCGCAACATAAGTTTTCCAAGTGTGTGGTGGCTTTTCAAGCCAAGCCAAGACTATAGAGGAGTCTGTCCACATGGTTAAGCTACTTTCTGTGAGCTGAAGCGACGTCCGAATGTGCTTAACTAATTTTGAGAGGAGGACTGCACCACAGAGTTCTAACCTAGGAAGGCTTACCGTTTGGAGGGGTGCGACTTTACTTTTTGCTACTAGTAGGTGCGAGGAGAAAGAGGTATCGCTGTTTTGAACCCTTAGGTACACACAGGCGCAATAAGCCTTTTCAGAGGCGTCGGAGAATCCATGTAATTCTGTAGGTGCATCAGGGGTGAATTTGACCCAACGTGGGACTTGTACGTCTCCAATGGCTATGAGGTTCTCCGAAAATGTCTTCCACTTGAGAAGTGATCCGGGTTTCACGTGCTCGTCCCAATCAGTTCCTTCCATCCATAGCTGTTGAAGGAGAGTTTTTGCTACAATCATTATAGGCGATAGCCATCCTGCCGGGTCGAAAAGTTTCGCAACAGAAGAGAGTATCTGTCTTTTGGTGGCAGAATTTGCGTCTGGGACGGGGTCGTATGAATACGAAAAGGTGTCGCTGATAGCATTCCATCTTATTCCCAGCGTCTTTGTAGAGCTTGAGTCGTGAAATTTTAGGAAATCGGCGTCAAGGAGATCAGATTCCGGTATTTTTTCCAATATTTGTGGGAGATTTGCAGTGATTTTTTTGAGGGGAAATCCTGCTGACTTCAATGCTTCGATTAGCTGTTGCATCGTTTTGATAGTGGACTGTATGTTATGTCCGCCTGAGAGGATGTCATCCACGTAAGTTTCTCGCAGGAGGACGTTGCTAGCAAGAGGGAGTTCAGATTGGCAGTCATTTGCCAGTTGCTGAAGGGTACGAATGGCTAGATATGGGGCACAGTTGACACCGAAGGTAACTGTTTTTAATTTAAAATCTTCTACTGGGCCATTAGGAGATTGGCGGAAGAGAACCCGCTGGAAGTCCTGATCCTCCTTATAGACATAGATTTGCCGATACATTTTCTCAATGTCACCATTGAAAACGAATTTATAGAGACGCCATTTGAGTATTACGATCATAAGATCGTTCTGAAAAACGGGGCCTGTGTGAAGCGCATCATTCAGTGAAATTCCGGAGTGGGATTGTTTGGATGCATTGAAGACCACTCGGACTTTCGTAGTCTTACTATCAGGCTTTATTACGGCGTGGTGGGGCAGATAAAATGAAAAATATTTTCCATCACGTATAATTTCACGAGATGCTGTGGGCTCCATATGGCCGAGGGTAATATATTCTGCTAGGACTTTTGAGTACGTAGTTTGGAGTTCCGCCTTCTTCTCCATACTCCGTTCAATACTGAGGTATTGTTGTTGAGCTGAAGGCCTGGAATGTCCTAAAGCTATTAAGTCAGGAAACGTAGCTTTAAAGGGGAGTTTGACCACATAACGGCCATCATCTCTACGAAATGTAGTTTTCTTGTAGAGTTCTTCGCAGATTATATCATCGTCTTTGAGGGGCGATGCCGAGGGTACTTCCTCTTGTTCCCAAAACCTTTTGAGGAGGTCTTGGATGGAGTCAGTCTGGACTTCGGCTACTTGAGTCGAAAAGGTGGGGATCTTTTCCGTGAGAGGGCCGCTTAATATCCAGCCGAAGATAGTATTCTGGGCTATTAAGCTTTTACCTACATTGGTTATCAGGCCCGGAACTAATATTTGAGGGAGAATATCGCTTCCTATAACCATGTCAATTTTTGCAGGGGCGAAACAGTTCGGGTCAGCTAGAGGGAGTGACGCATACTCTTTGAGATCTAAGGGGTCCACTCTAAATTTTGGCAAGAACTGTGTCAATTGTGGGAGTATAATCGCGTGAGTCGCGATTTTTCTTGAGAAATCTGGAGAACATATGGTGACAGAGCACACCTTATTGGCTTTCTGGACTGTTCGTCCTCCCATTCCCAATATTTCATAATTGGACCTTTGAACGGGTAGATCAAGGAGCCTTTGTACTCTAGAGGTTACGAAGGTTTTTTGAGATCCTTGGTCTAAAAGAGCGCGAATATTGAACGTTTCTCCTTTATGTAGGATGGGGACGTTTGCTGTTGGGAGCAATGTTCTCTCTCTGCTATTTGCAAAATGTGAGATGGCATGTCGTCATCGATGGTCATATGAGAGGAGACTAAGTTTTTCTTAGGTTTGGAGGTAGTCTGCGTTTGTTGGTTTGCTGGGTAATGAAGGAGGGAGTGATGTCGCTTTTGGCAGTAGACGCAGGTGAAACTACTCCGACATTGGTTTTCTGCGTGAGAATAAGCCAAACAGTTCTGGCAATAGTGATTTTCCCTTACGAATTTGTTCCTTTCTTGAGCTGATAGCTCTTTGAATTTGACGCAATACATTAGAGAGTGATTGCTGTTACATAATTTGCAAGAGGCCTGTCTTTTTGACTCGGTATGGAAGGAGCTGGATTTGTTTCTTTGCTGAAACGAGTGATTGCCAGGTGTAGAAGAGCGTGGACTGAAACTTGGCTGACTTTGTTTTGGTCGATTTGGCCTATAAGTAGTAAGGCGTTCAACCACCTCATACCGAGTAGTTAGGAACTGGTCGAATTCTGACCAAAGAGGTAACTCCTTACGGGAATTTAGGGATTGCTCCCATAACGCTAGGGTTTCGTCCGGGAGTTTTGAGGAGCAGAGATATACTAACATCGGGTCCCAATTATCAGTGGATACTCCGTTTGCCTTAAGGGTTGAGAGACAATTATTAATTGTCGTTTGCACATATTGTATGCGTTCACCATTCTCACTGGTTACTGGTTGAATGTTGAAAAGGGACTTAAGTTGGTTATCGACGAGAATTCTTCGATTTTCATATCGACACTTCAGTGCATTCCACGCAAGCTCAAAACTTTGGTCATTAAGTGGGTAATTTTTAATAAGAAGGGCTGCTTTTCCTCGGGTCTTTTGTCTCAAATGGTAAAGTTTTTGGGCAGGAGAGAGTTTGGGGTGACTAATGTACACTGCTGTGAACATATGTCTAAATGACGGCCAGTCTTCATATCCTCCGTAGAAAATTTCCGTGTCACAAGCAGGTACTTTGAGGTAGTTATTTGATTCGGGATGGGTTGGGGCAGGCCCGTGCGCACGGGGGGGGTTTTGGGGGTTAAAACCCCCCCCATGGCCAAATCTAAGTTGCAATGATTTTGCAAAAGTTTTCAAAATACAGTTTATAAATCTTATATTGAATCTTGACTAATAATTTTTGACAAAATAAGTTAAAATAATTTTACGGAAGAAGAAATTGGTGAAAGTTGCAAAGAATAAGGTTGGCCAATACATAACGTTCCTATCGACGAAAAAGGGCGCAAAGCTGTTTGTCGACGATGAAAGGCGCAAACTTTTTTTTGTTTGAAGAAAGACGCATTATAAATATCTTGAGAAAGAAAGACGCATTAAAATAATTTTTAAGAAGGAAAGGTGCTTTTAAATAATTTTTAAGAAGAAAGGCGCTTTAAAATATTTTTTAGGAAAAAAAGACGCGCTTCGATAACTAGCTGCAATATAAGTTATTCAAAAAACGAAATACTAAATAAAAACACATACGTATAATGGGTACTTGGGCTGGCCCAATATTTTTCAATCCAGCACCAAATCCCTTGTGAAGTTTACTGTAAATGTATACACTGCGCCTTTCTTCCTCGAAATATTTTTTAATGCGCCTTTCATCGTCAAAATATTTTTTAATGCCCCTTTTTTCGTCAAAATATTTTTTTATGCGTCCTTATTTCCCACAATATTTTTAATGCGCCTTTTTTCGTTGACAATTTGTTGAATGCGCCTTTCTTCGTCGGCAGCGACGATAAGTCCTGCACTTTGAATTGCGCTTGGAGCTTTCCGAAATTACAAAGTTGTGTAGCGTATGGGCATTTTTTTTTTAATTTTACTGATGAAAACAGTGAGCAGTTTCAATTAACAGAGCGAATGAACTGCAAGGCTCAGTTATATGAAAGATTTCGAGTGTTTTCTGACCCTTTTTGTTTTCAAACATTTTCTGAGGTTTTTTTTTATTTCACCTAACAGAAGGTAAAGATCGCATTTTTCATGGACGTTTATCAATAGTCTGGCTTTGGTTTGTTAATCGTCGAGACCTAAAACTGCTCAGCTACAGAGAAAACCTCACCAGCTAAGTAAGGTAGATAAAAAATAGATAACACAATTAATAAATAATTAGCTGACAGCGAATAGTTATTGTAAAGAATAAAGATAAGAATCAAAGGATATGAAAGCAAATTGTTGGTACGTATTTAGGATAGAAAGAATTGACTTTTTTATGCTCTCTCTTAAGGCAAATATTAAAAATTGTTTTTGAACTGATTCTAAGTGATCCACGGGGACCTGGTAACGTGGGTTCCACATTATAGAACCGTCTAATGTAGTAAAGAGTTTTAGTTACATAAATTCTTTGGACCATCGTTTAACAAATGCTAGAAAGCCTCTAGCTTTATTGACTGTTAAGTTAATGTGGCAGTTAAAACCGAGTTTTTAGTCCATAGTAACCCCAAGGTCAACAAAATCATACATTTGCTCAAGACTATAACTGTTAATTGTATAGGAAGCTGGCTGTGATATTCCTCTCGAAAAACCCATGTACTTACATTTCTTAAGATTAAGCGGCATATAATTTAAATCGCACCAAGTAACTAGTGTATTTAGATCTGATTGAAGCTTCTTCGAATGACAAAGCTTTACATCGTCGGCATACATTAAAATTTTCGAAAATTATATTACTGTAGAAATATCATTTATAAACAACAAGAACAGAATCGGGCCAAGATGGCTTCCTTGAGGAACTCCTGATTAGACATAAATAACATCGGATTCACAATTTTTAAACACTACTTTTTGTGCTCTGTCGCTAAGGCAAGAAGAGATCTAGCGATTGAGACCCGGCTGGAAACCCAACTGATTCAGTTTATGAATAAGTAAAGATTGACACACTTTATCGAAAGCTTTACTGAAATCAAAGTAAATTCAAGTAAGTTTGTAACGGTGGACTTTCCCTTGCAGAACCCGTGTTGACAGTCGGAAATCAAGGTAGAGATAGGATTCGTAAGCTGATTGGTAACAATAGCTTCACACACTTTTGGGATGGCAGAAAGCTTTGCTATGCCACGATAGTTCTCTATAGAAGTCTTGCTTCCGCTTTTATGAATCGGTAGAAGAAACGACTCTTTCCATGCTTTTGGAAAAACACCACACTTTAGTGACAGATTGAACAAATTGGTAAGGGGTTGGTAAATATTGTTAGCACACTTCTTCAAGAAGCATGTAGGAATCCTATCAGAACCGCATTTAAAAGATTCCTTCAAAGTTTTCAGATAAATAATAGCATCATTGGCGCATATAGTTGGACAATTAATTAAATTGTTCCCATGTAGCTCATAGGGATAATTTAGAAAGTCAGAGTTGGTGACGGCAAATAGTTAGGAGTATTGATAATTGCGCAAAGAAATTATGACCCAAAAGAAATAAAAAACGACCCCAAATAAGCTTCAGAAAAACACCAATAAAAGGCTCCGACAAGTGTTCAAAAACCCTCTGAATGGATGAATGAAAGAAAAGCACCAATTAGAGGGCTCCGAAAGGCGTCTGAGAAGGCTCCAGAAACCCTCAGAATGGAGGAATAAAAGGCTCCGAAAAAGGTTCAGAAAAGCACCAATAAAAGGCTCCGCAGTTAATTTAAAAAGAGTCAAAAAACGCTTCAAATTCATCGAAATCGGACTCATTTCGGACTCTTTTTTATGACTCCGTTGGAGTTCCCGCGTAGAGCGATTTTTCGCTCCATTTGTGCTCCGAAAGAAGCTCATTTTGGAGAGTAAAGCTCTGAGAAATGAGGGTTTTATGGTCCGAAAGGAGTTTTTTTTTGCACTTTTAGTTAGCTGGGATATGCCATCATATCACCAATTCTCTATCAAATACAGAAAAATGTGTACAACCAAAAACATTTTCTTGGGTATAGTTTTAGGTATCAGAGTATGCAGTTTCAGCAAAGTTAAAGAACATTTAAATTTATGATGTATGGGTCTAGGTATCTGTTTCAGCAAATATGTTTATCTTAGTGAAAAATGTATGTGAATGCAAATCTAAATTAAAACCCCCCCCAAGGCCAATTCCTGCGCACGGCCCTGGGTTGGGGGTACCCTTATGCTGGAAGAGTGAGTGTTGGCGGCATCCGAGCTTAGCTGGAGATTGCTGAGGAGCTCGTTGATTCGAAGTTTGGTATTGAGCCCGTTGTCACTGGCATCTTCATAGGTTGAGCTGCATGCTGCTTTAGTCCTTTCGTCGGCGTTCATTTGCACTGCCTCATTTGCTGCATCTATCAGGGATATGTGCTTCGAGAGTTGCTCCGCATAGGTTTTGAGTCCGGCTTCGGTGTGGTCCGTGTCGGGTATACACCACCACTTCTCACAGAACTTGTCGAACCTTGAGATTTCGTGCATGAATTTTTTTTGTAAATAAATACTTTCTTCCTCTTCGGCCTGAGATTTTGACCTTGTCCTTGGTCCTTGCTGGGTTTGAAGGGATTGGATTTTCTCCTGCTTATCTTCAGCCATTGTTGGTACGAGTTGCCCTTGACTTGATTTTATAAAATCTTGAATTTAAAATTTCGTAGCCAATTTTTTTTCGCACACTGCATAAGAGTACAGTAACTATAAAGTGCAGCGACAGATATGGGCAACTATGTTTGAGCTAGTGCTTTGTTTGCGCGAATGTTTATGTGTATGTGCTATGTATGTGCAGGGGGGATAAATAAACAGTGGTGGGTGGAGTCAAATTCGCAAGTTACCTATGTAAATTAAATGGTACTATAATAAGTACAGCTAAAGAAATTGAGAGAGTCAATAATGCGGTTATAATGCCTTTGATTTTTGGGACGAATACAGATATGTACATATGTAAAATAATGATTTATTTTGGGTTTTTTATGGAAGATGTGAGAAACTGTACAAGTTAGAGTTTAAGGCGAAAATTCCAGTGGTAGTTATCTTATAACAGGTGGGTATTTATGTAGGTGGGTATTTACGTATATTTTAGCGAGTGATATAAATATGGGGTGTATGGAAAATGCACAAATTGAAAATATTATAAATATGTGTATATATAAGAAGAGGTTAGCGGAATTTATTTTGACTAGTGAGTTTTGCAAACGGTGTTTTCTGCGGGTTCTTTCCAAGATTTTGTCCAATTTACCGTAGGTGGGCTGAGACAATTTATTTATGACTTTGAGGAATTCCGCTGCACTTATATATGAATATATTTTGGGCAAGGTGTACTTACTTTGGCATATTCTACCACCTGATTTGTGAGCCGGCTGTGTTGTGGGGATTGTTGTTTTTGAAGTTCGGTGCCCTTTTCGTTTCTGCTTTGTGTGTTCTTTTGTTACAATTTTCGCAATCCTTTACAAGGATGTTTTGCTCGATTTGATTTGTGTTTACCACTTTTGCAGGTCTGCTGCTCGTGGTTAAAAATAATATGTGGATTTCGAACCACTTTTATTGTTGCTATTATTTTAAAAAAATTTTCCAACTATTTTTTACACTTTATTCAAAACTTTTTTTCTTTTTCTTTCAGGTTTTCCGTTTTTTATTCACCTTGTTTAAGCTTTTTCTCTTTTTTGATTTTTTAGTAATAACTTTTTCTCTTTTTCTTTCAGGTTTTCAGTTTTTATTCACCTTGTTTGAACTTTTTTCTTTTTTTCAGGTCACCAATTTTTAATTTTCCCTTTTTCACCTTGTAACCCTTTTTCCAGGTTTTTGTTCACCAAGACACTTATTAATCAATAATTTTTCACTGCTTTTTTTTTTTTCAATGCTTATTTGCCGGTATTTATTTTTTTATTTTTTTTTTTCACCTTTTATTTGCAGCGGGGTTTTTTTTTTTCTGATTATTTTGCCTTGTTTATACCGTTTGCTTTAATCACACACTTTTTGGAATGTATTTTTGTATGTATATCTTAGGATTTTTTGCACTTTTTTTTGTTTTTTTTTTTAAATTTAAACTTTATAATTTGTGACCATGTATATGTATATGGTATGGTATATGGTAGATGGTATATGGTATATGGTATATGTATGTTTAAATATTTTTTCACTTTTTAACTGTTTATATTTGTTTTCCCTATTAATTTTAGCACTTTTTGATCTATCAGAGATATTAATTTTAGTACTTTTTTGTATTTACTTCAACCGCGTCGCGTCTTCCGATTTTGTGTGAATGTTTAATTGTTATTTGTTTTTAATTTATTTTCTTTTTTAGGTCGCAAGTCACTTTTCTAATGATGGTAACAAAGGACCATGTATACTTTTCACCTTTCTCGGGGGTATGGGGCCTCACGGATGGGGTAAGTATTCCAATCAAAAAAGAAAAACCACGGAGACTTCAAATTCAAATATAAGTATATACAATTCACTTTATTTAATTTCAGCGAGGTCGACTGCGATGCAGATGATGGTAAGTGGATAACTAACTTTTCAGCGGCCCAGCACATTCCACTGGACCGCTTACCTATTGCAGTGAGAGCGTATGTACATATGTATATAGGTATGAGTGTATGTGCACTAAACGGTAAGACTATTTCTATTTACAGGGTAATGCAAAAAGGGTAAGTATAAAATGAAGGTAAGTATAACAAGGGTAAGTATAAAATGAAGGTAAGTATAAAAAGGGTAAGTATAAAAAAGGTAAGTACAAATAAGGTAAGTATAAATAATATGCATATTCATTCATTTCCACATAAATTCATTTTTCTCTTTCAGGATATTTTTTATAAATATCGGATTAGTCCTCAAACTCGATGAGATTTTCGCTCATGTCTTCAACAAACTTGGTTGCGTCAACTCCCTTTCTGACGCTAAAGCTGCAAACAGCCATCCACGTGTCTGACGGACGGTGGCGGTTGACGTACGTGAGCAAACTTGCGATTTTTTATGAACGTTGGGCTTACGTAGAAACATTCAATACAGTGTTACCATTCCCCAGTTTGCATGTATGCTTACCCAAACCTCTACTTTTGCATTTGTAATTTTTCATTTTGAAAAATGTCGAAAATAATATTAAATAACTACATATAGTATATTCATTTATAAACTTTAACATAAGTCAAAATTTTAAAGATATTTCGACAATATTTAAAGCTTTTTTGGGTATTTTTGTAAAATAATTGCAAACGGCCCAAACTCAACATGCAAATAGTTGAATAGGCAACACTGTGTGGCGAAGAGCGATCAGCTGACACGTTTCTTATGTAACAATCAGAAATTTTTTGGTTTTGACGTAGCGACGTGCGTAAAACGTACGTCACGAACGTCGGTGAAAAATCGCTTACACGCAATTCTCATAAGGTAGATCGTGTCAGCTGACACGTCGTACGTTTCTCCGTCGGTGGCTGTTTGCAGCTTAAATGGTCCAGCAAAGCTCGCGACCGAAAAATATTTCGTACACATGACTAAATAATTTATGTGGTTGGTGCACATGACTTCTTCTTCCTCATCCTGATTATGTCAAACTATCACTCTTTGTTTTTTGTTTACATTCTTTGTTGCACTTCTTGGAAAAGCTTCTGAGTTCGCTTGCGTAGTTTGTTGGCTTTTAATAACAATTCACTTTAAATAGATATTTAATGAGTGAAGATGTGTGATGTGAGGGTAATGTATGTGAAAAGCTTATTAAAAAGTCTCAACGGTTTTGCGCGTTTGTACATACAGTAATCAGTACAACCTATATAATTAAGCCATGGTCGTACATACATATTTACATTTACTCACTATGGCAGGTATTTGCATAGAAAAAGTGCCGAAAACAGAGAAAATTCATTGTCCATTTTTTCTCTGCTGGCGTCGTAGAGAAAAAATGACCCAATTTATTATTCTTATTGTTTCCGGCACGTGTGGTCACCAGCAGTAGCAGAGGTAAGTAAATTTATAATTTTGCTTGAAAAATTTATGCCTAATCTAATTTTTTTCTTTCTTTTCAGATCGGCATGGACACATTGGGCACCTGGATGCAGATAGGGTGGATCACCTGGACGGTGCATGGGCATAACACAGGATTAGGTAAGTTTTATTCGCGCTGACCGAAATACTGTATCGTTTCGGTAGCAGCGCAAATTACTTAGAAAAAAATTGCAGTTTTGTGAAAATATTAATGTTTGGTTTTCCTTTTATTTTCAGGATTTCATGCAGATTTTAGACACGATTTTTAATTCCACCTGCTCTTTCTAAACAAATTTAGTGCATAAGCCATTCAATAAAAGCACAAAGTGCCCGCACACGTCTGCGTCGCCGGAGATGAATGGTCAGACAGGGCTAATGTGCAGGCTATAGCGCCAAATATATGGCCGAAATAATCGATTTGCTTAGTAGATTCAAGACACGCTTCTCACGGTAGACTCGGTCTACCGCAAAGATCTGATGAAGCGCACATCCATCTGGAAAGCGGGTCGGCTTCGATGGGTGAGCTCGACTCATCGTCTAAAATTGACGAAGCGGTAGACCTGATCACAGAGTCCTGTAACGCTGCCTTTAATGTCTCCTGTCCGGTTACCAGACCGAGGAACAAGACGAGACCACCTTGGTGGAGCTCCGAAATTTCTCGACTCAGGAAAAATAGCAGGAGAATGTTTAATGAAGCTAAGCGGACTGGTTCTTGGCACGAATATAAACAGGCCTTAAAAACTTTCAAAAAAGCAGTCAGCAAAGCCCAGAAGAATTCATGGAGGGACTTTTGTACCAACATTGAAACCAACTCAGAGGCAAATAGACTGCGTAAAGTTCTATCTAAAAGTCCCACTGTTCCGACCTTCATCCAGAAACCCGATGGAGACTGGACATCGTCCAGCGGCGAAATGGTCGACCTCCTAATGGAAACGCACTTCCCAGGCTGTTCCACGGAGCCACCAACAGCCACCAACAGCGGGACAATTTACGACTCTATAGAGGGGATAATCACCCCCCAAAAAGTCGAATGGGCAATCGGAACCTTCGATCCTTTTAAATCTCCGGGACCCGATAACATATTTCCCGCCGAACTTCAAATGGCCAGAGGCATTCTCTGTCCCATTCTGTCTGAAATCTACACATCATGTCTTAGGCTATGCCACGTTCCGCACAAATGGACCGAGGCGAAGATAGTCTTCATACCGAAAGGAGGACGAGTCTCGCACTCAAAACCTAAGGACTTTCGGCCTATAAGCCTTACATCCTTTCTTCTTAAAGTATTGGAAAGAATACTAGATGCGCACATTAGAGATAATCTGCGCCCTCTTGACCTCTCGAAGGCTCAACACGCATACTCTAAGGGCAAGTCCGTGGAAACAGCACTCCATGCTATCACCTCAAAGATAGAAAAAGGGCTTGCCTTCAAGGAGTACACGCTGGGTATCTTTCTCGACATTGAAGGAGCCTTCAATAACGTACTCCCACAGGCCGTCATCCAATCCCTTCGGGGAACGGGCCTGGAACCCCCGCTTGTGGGATTCGTTAGTCAGCTCCTGGCAAAGAGAACCATCCAGGCTGATCTGGGTGAGGCCTCAATAGTGCGATACGCATCTCGAGGCACCCCTCAAGGGGGAGTTCTATCTCCTCTACTGTGGAACCTAACCCTTAACACCCTGCTTCTGGAACTGGAAAACACCGGTTGCCAAATCATTGCCTACGCTGACGACATCGCTCTTACGGCCACTGGCAGGCATCTTCAGACCCTAAGTGAACTGCTCCAATCGGCCCTGAACCTCGTGGAGGACTGGGCTATGGCAAGCGGCCTTAGCGTAATCCTTCTAAAACGGAAATGGTCCTTTTCACAAGAAAATACAAAGTACCAGCTTTTACACCACCCCGTCTGAACGGGGTAAGGCTCAACCTCTCCCAAGAGGTCAGGTACCTCGGCGTTATCTTAGATAGCAAACTCAACTGGAACAAGCATGTTGAGGACAGATCCCGGAAAGCTATAACTGCCCTATACGCATCCAAAGCAGCCGTAGGGAAGAAATGGGGCCTGAACCCCCGGGTGATGCATTGGCTGTACACCGCTGTGGTAAGACCCATCCTCTTCTATGGTGTTGTTGTATGGTGGCCTGCACTAGAACTTAACAGCACCATAGGAAGGATGGGCAGGGTACAGCGGTCTGCGGCGGTGCTCATCACGGGGTCACTCCCCTCCACGCCTACCAAAGCTTTGGAGGTCATGCTCGACCTACTCCCGGCTGACTTGTACGGTAAACTCCAAGCAAGCTGCAGCGCAGTAAGACTGAGCGCTGTTCAACGATGGAACGACACCAGATTTGGAGACGCGAGAATCTTGGAGACCATACCCCAAAATCTGAAAACCGTGGACTACACCCTACCTATAGGCCACGCCCCAAATGCCAAGTTCTCCACCACAATCCCTAAGAGGGAGGAATGGAAGGACAGACACTTTCTAAACCCGGATTCAGACTCCATATTTACAGACGGCTCGAAGCTCAACGGCAACGTGGGCAGCGGCGTCTATTCGGAGGATCTTTCGCTATGCTTAAGCATTAGACTACCCAGCCACTGCAGCGTATTCCAGGCTGAACTTACGGCCATAGAGGAGGCTGCTCGCTGGCTTCTATCTGAAAACCGCACATCTGTGTCCATATACAGCGATAGCCAGGCAGCGATAAAAGCTCTTCAGAGAAGTAACTCTACCTCGAAAGTAGCTCAAGACTGTAGGCAATTGCTCAATGAATTGTCTTCGAAATGCTCCACAGCGGTAGTATGGGTTCCAGGCCATAGCGATATTCCTGGAAACTGTGCTGCTGACGAGCTGGCAAGGAAGGCCACGGAGCATACAGAGGAGAACCACATTAGAAGCATCTCCCCGCCTCTTGCCACGACTAAGCTCTGGCTACAACGTGAATTCGAGAAAAAGGCAAACTCTAGGTGGGCTACGGAAACGACATGCGAGGTGTCCAGGCAAACTTGGCCCCGCATCTGCCACAAACGAACCGAGTCCATACTCAAACTTGACCGACCCTCCCTTGGTCTGCTGATCGGGGTGCTCACGGGACACTGTCTCATGGGCGTACATGCCAAGCGCATGGGGGTTGCTTCAAATGATTTCTGTCGCAGCTGCAGGGACGAGGAGGAAATCGAGAGTGTAGAGCACTTCCTCTGCAGCTGCCCCGCACTAGCCAGAACCCGGCTGGAGTGCCTAAGCAGGTGCCTACTCCTCGGCCTAGCGGAGTTAGGCTCTGCCGAAATTGGAGACATTCTGCGCTTTATTAAGCGTACAGGGTGGTTCTTTCAATGAACAGTTCTCTTAAAGGTAAAAGGGACTTAAACCCGCTCAGTGGTATCACAATGGGCCAGTCGGCCTAAGTGCGCCTCTCGGCACCGCTGAGAGGCGGCCACATTAACCTAACCTAACCTTAGTAGATTCAAACTTTGTTCCCCGCTGTAAAGCCACGATATTTCAAACCAACAAAGATTAAAGCTGAATTTGGGGAAGCAAAAAACCGCGGCGTACTGAGTGCCCAACAAACATCTGCTATTGATACCCAAATCAAACATTCAACAGAAAATATTATACAAACTGAAAGCGTTGAAATTGAGATCAATCCACAAAGTGAAACCGATACGGTTAAGAAGAAAGAAAATAGTCGCGCCTCTGTAGAAGTAGTGACTTCAGCGGATAGTGGCGAAGCGAACGAGGACGTCGCTTATTCGTAATAGCTCACTGCATTTAGCAGCGATTACAGTACAAAAACAGCAACGCAATCGATACAAACCAAAAATAACGCTGGTTTAAGGTCTAGCGCCAGTGTTGTTGGTGTTATGTAATGTAGCTGGCTGTTGGGGCAAGGCAAAGGTGGCAAGTGGCATGGTGGCAATCCCGCTAGCTCGTCGGATGGGGTGGGTTTTTGCTCACCTGCCTTACCTTCAGCTACATAAACAAAAAGGAGGTTCATGCCTGTGAAATCTACATAGGAGGGAAAGAGAGAAAAGAAAAAGAGAAAGGCCTGTCCATGTCAGGTAGAGTAATCCCGCCCCTCCTACTCCACTTTGACTCCGCTCCTTGGACTCCACTTTGACTCCGCTCACCGAGTGGAGTCCCCTTAGCCTGACACATGTCAGGCCGTCAGTTATCGTCCCATGTTCCTAACAGTCCTGTCTGTCCCAGTCACCTCACATTCACGTCCTCTCTAATGCACAAGTTCAACACTCACACCAATCAGCTGCTCCTTTAGCCAGACATGGGATTTATCTTTCAGCCCATATAACATAAATAATAAACAAACAAATCAAAATTCTTTTCAAATTTAACAAACAAGCTTAATTTATTAATATAGATAAAAAAAAAATGGTAAGCTTAATTAAACTGTTTTAAAAACAAAAGTATAAAAAATAAGCCTCTAACCTCAATCCAAAATTCAGAAAAAAATTACCAAAAATTATGAATTAACTTACAACTAGGAAAAAAAAATGTGTAATAATAAAATATCAATGAAAACTTACAACTATAGATACAATTCAAATAAAGGCGCTTAAGATTAATAATGATAGAATTAAAGAAAAAAAAAGGGAAAATGAAGTTAAAAGCTAACGAAACGCGTTTAGTTAAATCAAAGGAAAAATAAGATAAAAAGAAAAATCTTACTACAATAAAGGAAAGCCTTGCAAAAAAATTAGTACAAGAAATTTACCCAAAGGAAAATTCAAATAAAAAAAAATCAAACAATAAAAAAAATGTTAGTTCAATGAAGCGAAAAGAAATTCAAAATTAACTTAATAAACTCCACTTCAACATAAGGAGAATTCAAAACTAAACAGGAATAATTAAAACAAACTAAAACTAAGGCTTATCGGACGACCACTGTGCGCCGATAGCTTGTCCTACTCCCCTAGCTTCCAATATGGTAAAGATTTATACATAGGTATGTGGGCAATATTTTTGAATGTCTTACTCACTAGCACTTACGGATCATCCCGTTGACAGAGGCGCCTGCGTCGCGGAGAGAGGGTTGCTGCAAAAAAAATAAACCTACCACATACATACATACATAAGTTTCCCTCTACTGGAAGTTTTTTTTCCAATGCAGGTATGGGAGGTGACACTTTTGTTGTTACAAATTATTCGGACGTGTGGCGGCCGTCCGAATCAATGCTAAAATTGCGCTAATGATTAAATGGAATAAAAAAACTAATAAATGCTTTGCAGGCAAACAAAAATTGGAAATTTAATCAGGAAATGAATTTAAACTAAAACTGCAACTGAATAATGAAAGTGAAAACAAAAAAATGGAATGATAAACAAAAAAACTATCTAAAACAAACTTAAGTGGAAACTTTTGAAAGAAAACAAAAAAAGGTTATGTGAAGGGGTGTGAAGCAGGAATGTGTTCAAGAACCAAGAAAAAAAGGAAATAAAAAAAAAAGGTGGTGAGAAAGGTGGTAAGGGGTTTTAGGGGATATCGGGGTTGAGAAAGGAAAGTGAGGAAAATTGGGATGCAAAAGCTTTGATAAGTAAAAAAAAATAAAAAAAAATACAAAGCAAAATTAAAAATATAAGTCGTAAAATCCACCAGTTATAAGAAAATAAGGGATAAAGAAAAATTAGCCAACCGAGAAACTAAGAAACAAACCAAAAAATTATTGGAGGAATTTCATGAAAGGGGAAACGTAAAAAAATGCGCAAATCAGGTTTACAAAAATTATAAAAATGAGGCTTTTGAACTTAAACAAAAAAATAAAATTCTAAGGTAAGAAAGTGAGAAGTCGGGAGGTAGCTAATAAAAAAACTAAGAAAAATTAAAATAAAGAACTAGCAAAACTAGGCAGTAGAAGATAACTAGGTAAGAAAAGTAATAAAAAAACCCGAGAAAGTTAGCTTAGCAGAAATACTATTAGAATTAGGAATACTATTAGGGTAGGTCAGAATCCAGACAAAAAAATAAAAAAAGTTATAGTATCTAGATAAACTAAAAATTTTGGGAAAATTCTAACAAAACGAAATATAATGTTGATTGCTGAAAAAAAAAAATTTAAACTAAATTACTCTAAATTTAAGGAAATCGTATAAAACAATATAATATTAAGGTGGCAAAAAAATTATATGATGAAACAGCTGGAACTAATATTGAAATTTAACTTAAGCAAAGTAAATTTTTAGGAAATAAAACAATGAAAAATAACAAAAAAATTTAAATATTGACTATTGAAACCGAAATAAAAATTATTTTAATAAAAGATATGTAAAAAAAAACAAGATTTGACGCGGCAGCGGCGGTTCCACTTATTTCCTCTCCTCGATCTCTTCTCAAAAATGGTCTTTCTTCAACAATGTATGTTGATGTGGTGGTGGTTGCTGTGGCATGAGCGCTCGGAGGCACTTGGTTGCTTTAGCGTGGAGCCCGGTGCAACACTTATGCTCCCCCTTTACCTTCTTATCTATAGTGGGATCCAATAAAACTGTTGTATACGATGTGTTGGCGGTGGTGTAGACAGGCAAATTTTTTCTAAAAGGATAGCAAGGAAAACTTCCCTTAGAACCTATCGATAACATTAGGGAGACAGAAACTTGGGTGCAGGTGAATGGACTTTAAACAATTTGGTCAATCGCAATTTAATCTCTTCTATTTAAAAGTCAAGTGTTAGAACACTTAAGTTTTTAGATAGCATTTCGAATCGGCGATTTCAATTTGATTTTGCACATAACCACTGTTAGATTTATAACATTTTCTCACTTAAATTTTGGGAACACATTCACCATGCACCCTACGTTAAATTATGGGGCCTAGAACACTCACCTAAAAAGCAGCCGATCTGGATACAGTAATCCTCACGGACCGTTATTGCAATCCACAAAAAAAATTATCCGCTATATAAAAAAACTGTTTAAGAAACTTTCTCACAACCGGGTAAAGGTGTCCGCACTCACTTGGCTCAACTTTTGATTTGCTTCATTGCCTCGCTTAGCTTGGCGATCGTACCTCTTAGACAAAAAGTTCGCTTTCACTCAATCACGAAGGACACCCATACAGCTAACAGATTTGGCGGGACACGACAGATATCCACTTTCACGACATAAATTTCACCCATACTAACATATACACATTCAGACACCTAAATACGTGTATTTAACTTTCGTAACATTACTAATACATACAAGGAAACTCCGTTGCTGTTAACACACAGATACAGCAGTGTTCTGACTTTTACAATGTTGCATTAACCCACAGGCTGCCGCTACAGGCTCGGATGCCGCCGATGTTGCATGCAACATGGAGCGTGTCCGTAAAAAGGTTCAAAGCGCAGCCTGTCTTATTTTGGTTTTGGTGTGCCCAACGTGTGGCTTCGACCCACGACCTAAAGCCGAGCTATCCCCTTACATATTCATTTAGTTAAAATAACGCGTTTTTAATTTATGGGTAGCACTCAGAATTATTTCTACTAGTAATTTGCATCAAAATTTACCTTGTATCTAGAAGACCAGAATGCCATGCAAGTTAACTTAAAGCTATATCACAGGTAAGTATCTAATCCTAAATCACAGGTGAGTATCTATATCTATATCACAGTTTAGCAGGTTAGTAAAACGGGTGCCAATATGTAAAAAGGTAGATTAGTCAATACATGGGCAAATAAATAAATAATTACAAAAAAAAATAAAAAATAAATAATTACAAAAAATAAATAAATAAATAAATACTAAAAATAAATAATGAATAAATACGAATATAATTACCGATATATAAATAACTGTCAACATGGTTATGTTCCGTCAACTCAGGACTTTACTAACAAATATGCAACCATTATACGACATGCAACACAGATTTATGCAACAAAAATATCTTTAGCGTGGTATACGCCAATTTTCTTTCCACTGGTATCGCCGAGTTCGTACATCAAATTTCCAATCGCTTTTAAAACTACACATTTAACATGCCTTGGGGCAAGTTTAGCGTTGTAGTTTTCAATCTTCGCACTCTGCTTGAAATTTCGGCGGTATACCACTTGTCCAGTTTGGAATTTCACATCTGCATCACAATCTGCTTCGCGTATTATAAAACTTCTTGTTCCGCTCATGTGCTAACTTAAGCTCCTTCATTATAGAATCCCTAATGCTCTGTAGCTTATCGGCTCTAGCATCTATTTCTACATCTGGATCTTTAACTGCCCCCAACTTGCGGCATATTGCATATGATGCCCCATATTGCATATGATGCCCCATATTGCATCATGGGCATGCCAAACGTGGCATAGTATGGGGAGCAGTTTATTGATGAGTGTATAGCACTGCGCAGGGCAAAAGCTGCATCGCTTATACACTTATCCCAGTTCTTTTGGTTATCTTTAATGAAAGACCTCACTATCCGCTGCATTTCCCTGAGGGGAGTAAAAAGCGGTTCTTATATGGTTAACTCCATAGGTTCGGTTGAAGTGGCTGCCAAAGAGGCATACTTAGGCCAGTAACATTAGGCACGTTGTGATACCACATTGAGACACCTTTATACCTCCTCCTCTTCGAACCACTTGGAAGACTTGATGAAGGCCATCACGTCCTTGATGTCATACTTTGCAATTTGGCGAATGTTGTCCAGGAAGGGAGCACCCAGGCAGCGACGTCTAACGCCGCTAAGTGCGGGGCAGTTGCAGATGAGGTGTTCTACAGTTTCTTCCATTTCGTCGTCTTTGCAGCTCCTGCAGCAACGGCGGTAAGGCACACCCAGTCTCTCTGCGTGCCTCCCAATAAGACAATGGCCAGTTAGCACTCCTATTATCTTGGAAATATCAGCCCTTCTTAGGGTGTAGATCTGTCGGGATCTCTTTGGATCCCTTTTTGGCCAGGTTTGTTTGGATATCAAACAACTTGGGGTTTGAAGCCATCTTTCGTTGGCTTGTCCATAGGTGAATTCGTTTAGCATTAGCCTGCACGTTGCAAAGGGTATACCCAAGCGTTCTTTATCAGGAAGAACTTGCTTGGTAGTACCCTGCCTAGCAAGCTCGTCTGCCCTACAGTTACCCTCAATGTCCCTGTGGCCCGGTACCCACGTGAGGTTGACACAGTTCTGCTTGGCCATCTCCTGAAGAGATCGGCGACAGTTTAGCGTTAGTTCAGAATTGAACGAGTTAGAGCCAAGTGCTTTGATGGCGGCTTGGCTATCGCTGAAAATGAATATTTCCTTGCCGATAGTGTCCCGTTCGATCCGGGCTGTGGCCTCCATGATGCACAGACTTCGGCCTGGAAGACACTACAGTGATCAGGTAGTCTGAAGGAGAGCTCTAAGTCGCAATCTATTGAGTAGACCCCTCCACCGACTCTGCCGTTTAGTTTGGAGCCGTCGGTGTATATGCAGATACTGTCTTCTGCGCCATAGCACCAGTCCGGCTCAACCCAGTCTGCCCTGCTGGGGATGTTTACCGTAAAGTCGCACTCCGTAACTGTAGTAGTCACGCAGCGATCCGTACTTCCGGGAATAAAATTTAAATTATTTAGTATGGTGGAATGTCCTTTGGTCCGAGTGATCCGGATAGACGATTCCCGTAGACGCAGGGCTGATGTCGCCGCTGCTCGGTAACCCTCTATGTCTAGAGGAATGAGGTCTAGAATGACCTGTAGAGCTTCGCTCGGAGTAGTTCTCAGAGCTCCACCTATGCTGATCATGCTAGACCTGTGAACCTTCCCTAATAGGTTCAGGTTTGAGGCCTTGCACAAGGCAGGCCACCACACGACGACCCCGTATAGCAATATGGGTTTTATGATAGTCGTGTAAATCCATTTGCATACGTTGGGGCTAAGACCCCATTTCCTACCTATGGCCCTCTTGTACGTGTATAATGCAATATACGCTTTCTTTTGGCGCTGAATGACGTTTTCTTTTTAGTTCTGGTAGTATTAACGGTGGTATTTTGTATCGCTTAGTGAATAAGACAAGTTCCACCTTCTCGGAGTTGACGCTAAGCCCGCAGCGAGAGGACCATACTGAGATCTCTCGCAACGCCGCCTGCATCAGATCGCACAGGGTTTGTGGGAATTTGCCTCTGTATGCCACGGCCAGGTCGTCGGCATATGCCACCACCTTTCCGCTGCCCCAACATGTGTCTCTTAGCAGCGAGTTAACTGTTAGGTTCCACAGGAGAGGCGAGAGAACGCCGCCTTGAGGAGTGCCTCTTGTGGCGTATCGTGTTATATCAACAGACCCCAGAGATGAGAGAATTTTTCTCCCTTTGAGTAGTTGGTCGGTCAGTCCCACCAGGGACCTGTTTACCCCCAGATCTGTTAGTGCGGTGTTAACAGCAACTGGGCTAATGTTATTGAAGGCTCCTTCGATATCGAGGAAGGCAACCAGACAGTAGTCTTTCTCGTCCATGGATGCCTCTATGGTAGAGACTAGGGTGTGGAGCGCAGTCTCCGTAGATTTACCTTTGAGGTAAGCGTGTTGACAGCTTGATATATGGTTGCTGTCAATTGTGGTAGTGAGGTAGTTATTTATTATCCTCTCTAGGGTTTTGAGAGCAAAAGACTTTAGACTTATCGGTCGGTAGTCTTTCGGCTCATAGTGAGAGGCCTTACCTGCCTTCGGGATAAAGATGACCGTTGCGCTTCTCCATAAGCACGGAATATGGTTGAGAGACAAACAGGCCGTGAAAATGTGATACATCCAGTTAGCTGATGTCTCCAAAGTATTGATTAGCTGTGCGGGAATAATCTCGTCCGGTCCAGCGGACTTGAACGGCCTGAAGCTCTTGACCGCCCATTTAACTCCCTCCACAGTGATGGGTATATTTACGGCCAGGTTGGTTGCAGGTGCATTTGGAGCACAATGCATGTTTCCCGGAAAGTGAGTATCCAGGAGCAGTTCTAGAGTCTCCTCTTCTGAGCTGGTCCAGGTACCGTCGTGTCGCCGCAAAAAGCTCATGGCCGTTTGCGACTTTGATAGCACGCACCTAAGTCTTGCCGTGTCGTCGACACTTTCGACTCCAGTGCAGAAGTTTCTCCACTAAGTTCTCTTCGCTTGTCTCAGGGCTTTTTTATAGGCCCTCAGTTTGTTTTTATATTCAAGCCATTGAGTCTCACATTCGAGGTTTTTGGCTATATTAAACTGTTTCCTGCAGGATTTCCGTAATGAGTCCAGATCCCGGGACCACCAGTAAGGTTTATGCTTACCTCGCGGTTTTGGTACTGGGCAGGCCTTTTCTAAGGCGTTTGAGAGTGCCGTTGTGAAGGTCGTAACCATGTCCTCTAGCTCCGCTACAGAAGAGGGGCATTGAAAGGGTAGTTCTGGCAGACCTCTATCAAACAGCTCGTTATGCAGTTCCCAGTTTGTGTTACGTGGGTTCCTCTCATAATGGCCGTTTCGACGGCAAGGTTTAAAACCACCTCAATATAGCGGTGGTCAGAGAAAGAGTGGTCATCAAGAACCCGCCAGCTCCTAATTAACTCGTAAGCGCTTTCGCTACAAATAGTAAGGTCAATGACCCCTCTTCGATTTTTGGTAATAAATGTTGGTTCATTACCTACGTTGCAAACTACGAGGTTAGTCGTTAAAAGAAAATCAAAAAGAGACTCACCTCGAGCGTTTATGTCGGAACTTCCCCACTGGACGTGGTGGGCATTTGCGTCCGTTCCAATAAGCAAGTGGTCCCTGCTGCAGTCGGCCACCAGTATATTCACCTTGTCTTGCGGTGGAGGATCTTCCGCGTCGTAAGGCATGCTGTAGTTAGGTAAAAGAAAAGTTATTAGCTCAGACCTAACCATAATGCAGGTTCTAACTCACTTCAACGTTCAGGACCACATCAACGTCGCCTTTAGAAAGGCGACCAATTAGAGCAGCCGAAGCTGCCTTCGATTTATGTAGGTTTATCTGAAGCACCCTCAACATGAGTGTGCCCAGACTCCCCTACCAACACCGTGACGTCGAGGTCTTCCCCGTCGCTGTCCAGCAGGGCATCCTCCATCGATAAACTCTGCAGGGTGCCTGCGCAATTTGACGTGGCGGACACCATACTGCCAGCGTCAGAGAGCTCCGCTTCCTCTTCGGGTGTTTCGATGTCCATGTCCACCGGAGCACCCGAAAAGGATGCGCGCTGCGCGTCGCCACGGTAAACGTGGATTACGACTTCCCCAATGCCGTAATGCACACGTCCATTTGCTCTCTTCAAAGGCTCGAGCGCCTCCTTATTTAGGGCCAGAACTACCTCCCTTCTGTGCCCTTCAGCGTCGCCGACTTGGATGATCTTCCAGTCCTGGGCGGGGAGAGTTGGGTTCATGATTCGAAGCATAGCCAGGATTCTCTCCGGCTCTGCAGGGATTGCTGGAACCCAGGCCCTCGCCCTTGGCCGAGCTGGAATGTCCTTCCAGTCGACGACCTCTATCTTCGCCCCAGGGTAGACCGGGCCTAGCCTTGCCGCTGCTGCCTTGTACAGCGCAACAGTTCTTGCGTCTTCGCAAGCGAGGATCTTTATTTGACCCTGGTACCAGCCCGCATCAGCACCACGCGGCGGACTGCCCGGAGCCTCCATCAACACGTCGAGAACGGCGTCGCCGATGGCGTTCCGGACATACGGCCACTGATCTTTCGGGATGGCCCCACGGTCGTTTTCCCGGTCCAGGATCCCTATAAGGATCCGGTCCTTTGCCATATCAGCAAAGCTCGGTTTGCCCACCCCAGGGTGATTCTGGTGCCTTTTGGAGGGAGGTTTTATGTCCTCATCCGACCTCTGGCGTTTGAAGGGGGTTGCGCTTTCCCCAGTTGCCACCGCAGTGCTTTGGAACTCCGGTCACCGCGTTCCTGGCATTTTGGGATAACGTATCCAGCGGAACTACCACGTATTTTTTTAGTTCCTTAGAGGCCTTCCTTTTCTCCAGATGCGTGTGGCGATTGGGAGGGATATTTAAGGGGAGCTGACCCGTAGTTGCGGCCTCCTTCTCTTTTGGCTCTTTGTGGCTAGGTCGTGAGCTGTGGGGAGAACGGCTGCCGTGCCGCTTCCTGAAGGGCGTTCAGCATCAGTGGATGCGGCGCCGTTCGCCGTTTCCAGCGTAACTGCGTTCGCTACCGCACTGGTGCCGACCCCCTCCAGGTCGCTTTTGCCTGTCGTTTGCGAGGTTGCCCTCGAAGTGTCGCTCCCCCGGTGAAGTTGAAATTGTAGCCGGCTACCTTCTCCTTTGGCCCATTGTGGCCGGGTCGTGAGACCCCTGCCACAGCTGTGGGGAGAGCGGTTGCCGTAGCTGTCCGTGATGGACGTTCGGCATCAGCAGGTGCAGCGTCGTTAGCCGTTGCCAGCGTAACTACACTTGCCACCTTGCTGGTGCCGACCCCCATCAGGTCGCTTTAGTGTTGTGGGTGTGGGGTTGCCCCCTTACCCGAAGAGCCGCTTGGGCGTGAAAGTGCTTTCGGCGCTTGCGGCGTGGCTGTCCTCCCCCGTGAGGAAGAGGATGAATTTGTTGTTTTGGTTGTGTTTTTGTTCATCTTGTTCGTACGACCACTCGTTAGACAGGGCCAACTTGTGGTCAAAGTATAGTAAAGGGGAAGGGTATCGTCCACCGCGGCAGTGCCCCATACCGCGGTAAGACCAAGGTTACTCTCTGAGGTGGTCCATGGTCAGAGAGGCTCCGTAGAAATACAGCCACGATTTAAATCCCGGCTGCAAACGTCCAATGGGCACGGTATCGCATAACACCCTGGATTGGGAGGGGGTAGATCTTAGTCATCTCTATCCAGAGGAAGTGCAGCTAGCCCCGTGACAGAGCTCCTTGCGGGGCGGTGTCCCGAGGATAACCGCATCCTGTTTCAGCGACTAAGCCTTCGCACCACGGTTACATACCAGGCCAATAGTATTTTTCGCGTATTCGGGCTAAGGTTTTATGGATGCCCCCGTGTCCGGCCGAAGGTGAGCTGTGGGAGGATTCCACCAACCCCGCGCGCAACTCCGACGGTACCCAGAGTTTCCAGGCTTGGTCCTGATGAAGCTCGCCCCCCCGGTCAAACTGAGTCCGTTTATAAACGTAACCGTCCGACACGCACAGTTCTGGAAGTTTATCTTGGTTGTCGGTCACTGTTTTCCGAAGTTCGTCATACTCTTCAGTTTTAAAGTAGTCCGAGTCTAAGTCAACGTCCATTAGTCTGTCTGATAGCTGCATTTCCTCCATGTGCGCTCGCGACAGCGTATCGGGTACAACATTGAGTGCTCCTTTTCTGTGCTCGGTTTGAAAGTCGTACGGCTGAAGTTTCAAACTCCACCGCGCGAGTCTTCCAGAGAGGTCTTTTTGGTTCATCAAAAATTTGAGACTCGCGTGGTCAGTTATGATGGTGAAGGGTAAACCTTCGACGTACGGCCTAACTCGTTTCACACTTATCACCGCAGCGTAGCACTCCAGCTCGGTGATACTATAATTACGCTGCGCTTTATTCAATTTGGCGGAAATGTAAGCTATTGGTCTTTCGTTGTTCTCGTCGTCTAACTGGAAGAGTACCCCGCGCACTCCGTCGGTTGAAGCATCGCATCATCTAAATAAACAAAAAAGAAGCGGGTATAACCTTGTCCATTAATCTACATATTCTTTGTGCTGCATTACACAGTCCAAACGGCATGACTGTGTAATGATAAAGGGGACGCCCTGGCACTGTAAACGCTGTTTTTTCTCGGGATTTCTTTTCGAGTGGTATTTGCCAGAAGGCATCTTTTAGGTCGATGGCCGAAATGAACCTCGTGTTTTGGAGTCGGCTGAGAGTCCCATCGATGTTCGGAAGCGGATACGCGTCCTTAATAGTTCGCTCATTCACTTTCCTCGCATCGAGACAGAGACGCTTCTTTTCACCCTTTATCACTAGCGAAACGGGAGAGCTCCAACTGCTATTGCTCTCCTCAATCACCCAACATGCGGTCTAGCTCAGCAAAAACATGTTTTTGGATCGCTGGTGATATTGGATAGTGTCTCTGTTTCACTGGGAGATTCTCATCCGAAACCTCAATCACGTGTTCCTCCACATTGGTTTTCCCCAACCCCAAGACAGCAAAAGATGGGTACTGCGCCTTGACCCCTTCTAAGGCAACCCTTTGCTCTTTCGTGAGGACATGTTGCACTGCATCAAACGACAAGTCGCCTTCGGCAGGTACCAATTCTGCAACGGCAGAGTGAGCCGAACGCACCATCGTTGCTCGACTTACAACATCCAGGTCGAAAGCCCGCCAAAAGTCTACCCCTAGATACACTTCCTGCTGGAGGCCTGGCACGATTAAAAACTCTAGGTCTTTGGCTTCTTCTTCCCACAAGACTGGCAGAGTGATAGCACCTACTACCGGCGTTTCACCGCCGTTTGCCGTACGAATATTTTGATTAGAAACCTTAATGATGCTATCCTCTCTGCCCTCTATCAGTTTTACATAATCCTTACCTAGATCTCGTCTACGGGAGTCTGGTTTGTTTCCTCATCCGCAGGTGTCGCCTCGGGGTACCCTAACTCACTCACTGCTTTGGCCCTACTCTTATTCTCCTTTATGAGACGTTCCGCTCGCCTACATTCGGACTTCAGCTCAGCCAACGTGTCTATTTTCGATGCAAACATTAAATTTGCTAAGTAGGGCTTCAGGTTCCCCCTAATTATCCCAACCAGCTCCTTCTCTGGGATACTTTTCCGTAAAAATCGTCGAACCCTTCCAGTGGCTGTTGTTTGCGCTCCATTATCTCGCGGATTATCTCGTAATCGGACTCCGCGGTCTTGAAGTGGGCTAGCAGCTCCGCCCTTAGCTCGGGGTACCCAAAATCGGGTTCGTCCGAGTGGTCCTCTAAGACCTGCCAGTACCACTTCAAGGCGGAGCCCGTCACGAGACAATGGAAGTCGGCGAAGAGCTGAAAGTGTGATATGTTGTGTTGCTGTCGCAACTTCTCGATCCTGAACAGAAAGCTCTCCACCGTGATTCCTTTGTTCGTGCCGTCAAACTTCACGTGCCACTTGTCCAGGTCCATCTTCTTCCATTTCGGTGGGTCCTGGGTGTTCCTCGATGAGCCTGAACCCCCATGCAACGTAGCCTTTGAAACGACACGCTGGCTGGCTGTTTCGGTTGTATTGCCCCTATCCGGAGTCGAAGACTGGGCAGGCCGGTTCCCTAACCCACGTCCCGAGGTTTCCATCCCAGCGACTCGGTTGCTGAGGTTTGAAACATTCTCGCGAATATTGCGGACCTCGTCCATGTACTGCGCCATCAACTCATTTTGTTCCGCCATCATCACCATCATCTGGTTCAGCTGAGTCATGGAGATGGCCGTTGGAGTTGGTCCGCCTTGCCGCTGTTTCGCACCCTCAGCACCCTGGTCCTAGGATGGTTCCCTGGGCTTGGGAATGGCACCTGTGCCTGCTCCGCCAACTGCTCCAGCTACTGCTCCACCTACGGCTCCCTCCTGCTCCGAATCGGAAAACTACTCTCCCCCCCGGAAAATGAAAAGGTTTCGGTTATTCTAAGACTAGCCGGACGGACTGTTTGGACAATATGTTCCCCCGATGATCTAAGCACCCGCGAAGCGCACCTGCTCACCAGGTCTGTTGGTAGGCAATCGGGGTGAGGTATGCCCGTATCGATCTGCGTGAAGGACGATCCGATGACTTCGTCCCGCAACGCCCTGGCTCTGCTCCGTGTCACGATCCGGTTTAGCTCCAATTCACCAACAATTCCTTCCTGCGCTTCTCCCTAAACCACTGCGGTAATTCTGTGGGTGCGAACAGACAGGAAAGTGTATAACAAAGGACAGTGAGCAAAAAAAAAAAATTAGGCAAAAACCTAATTAAGGATAACAACGTGCTAGAGCTAAATTAGAAAAACCCAACACGCTGTTTATTAAAAAAAATTCAGCAACTGGAAAGGAGAATTCAAGTAATACAAAATAAGGTATTTTGTACGAGGAAATAAGTAATGCAAAATAAGGTATTTTGCACGAGAAGATAAGTAATTCAAAATAAGGTTTTTTTTGCACTAGAAAATAAACCTTAAAAACAAAATTAACTATTAAAAGCTGCAACCAGAATCTATCTTCAACGTGATTCCAGTTCCAGATAATAAAAACTTCCGTTGCAAGAAAAGACGGAGAGTTATTAATGTAGTAAAACTACTAAATAAAAGGAACCTAGGCTAAACTTAAACTTAAAAAAGAAAAATTCCGGATCGGATTGCGACCATTCAATAAAAGAAATTCAAAGTATTTGTAATTCAAAGACAAAATACTGATATGTAAAAAAAAAAAAAAAAAAAAATAGAATAAAAGGAAATGTACCGGCAAAAATGTAGTACAAAAAAAAAATATTACGACTATATAATAAAAAGTTAAGCCTAATAAGGGTTTATCAAAAAGTGGCCTTCCACAACTGTAATCCGTTCTAGAAAAAAAGCAGACAATTTATAAACTCGATCAAAGCCCTACTAGGGTTATTGAAACGAAAGAACAATAGTTCAACAACTGTAATCAGTTTAAAAAAAAATAAAAAATGTTATTTATGTGTATTATAATGTTTGTTTTCTTTTTTGAAAAATAAATAGTGTAGCCCCTGAAGATGCTGGAATATTCAGCGAAACGTTGGGCAAGAAGATGAAATAAAGAACTTTTATTTGCACCTCAAACTATTAGTTCAAACTAGCCTACAATCCCCTATTAAACAAAATTGAAACTGACCGCAATAACCACAAAATTGAAACCTCGGAAGGCCTGCCGATATAAATACACTTTTTATTCTTACAACCAACCAAAAAAACAACAACATTGGTTCAAGATGAAGGATTTCTATAAGCACATGAAGCTAAAACATGGAGAAGATACATGTCATATGCTAAAACACTACAGCAATCAAAAACACAAACTGGCAAAACAAACAGAACAACTGAAATTTCTACTGCGATGTAAGCAATATGGACTAATTCCTAACTACCGGAGAAACTTGATAAATAAGGTAACAATAAACACAACATCCGTAAAAATCACGAAACAGATGGAAAGAACGAAATTTTTATTTTTAACTAAAATAATGAACATCGATATAACACAAACAAATATAAACATTAAAACAACTAAAGACCAACTATACCACACAAAACAACAACTAAAGACAAATTTAAGCCCCTTAGAGTTAGACGCGTTCGTTAATAAACAACAAATCCAAAGCCAAAAAACTGCTCAAGAAGTAGCACACACACAAAATTCAAAGTTAGAGAGACTTAAATATGAACAGATAAAAAAACTAGGAATAGGAAAAAACAACAATTGGTTCGTAAACAAAACTAACATCAGTTTTCCAGCAGAAGTAAGGTGGTTACTTTCGCTTGGGAAAAAGTTTACCTTACCAACAACAAGGAAGAGTTTCTCACCAATACGAATCATAGCGGAAATGGAACAAATAATCATGGGTATAAAAGATGAAAAAGAGAAGGATATAGCAAGGAACAAGGTGAGCAACAGCATAATACTCTTCAAACGAAACATCAGACACAATGCCACGGAAAAATTCTTATTAGCAGCCCTTAACCAAACAAAATCGTTCCTTAAAGCACATACTAACATTATAATAACAAACGCAGACAAGGGAAATAAGACCGTAGCAATGTACGAATCACAATACACAGAAAAAATGAACACTTTATTGGAAGACAAAAAAACATACAAACTTACAAGAACAGATCCAACAAACACGCTACAAAGGAAAAACAACAAAATAGTCGAAGAGCTCTACAAAACAAAACAGATCAACAAGAAAGAGAAACAACAACTAACCTGTACATCCGCTGCTGCACCAAGACTGTATGGATTGCCAAAAATCCACAAACCACAAATGCCTTTACGCCCTATTGCCTCTTCAATTATGGTCCCCTGTTATAATTTATCAAAATATATCGGAAAAACCCTTAAACATTTGAGATCGGAAAATTATAATGTGGAAAATGCATACACTCTGAAAGATAGATTAAGCAATATTAAAGTTTGTGAAGAAGATTTACTAGTTTCGTTCGATGTCGTTTCTTTGTTTACAAACATACCAATAACGTTAGCAATTAGGATAATAATGAGAAAATGGGACAAAATTCAACACACAACTAACATCACAAAAACAAAATTCCAACAAATACTTGACTTCTGTCTTAGAGAAAATAACTACTTTATGTGCAATAATAAACTATACCTTCAAACTTTTGGAATGCCCATGGGAAATCCGCTCTCACCAACAATAGCCGACATTGTTATGGATGACCTTATTGACAACACCATCTCGGAGCTCAAACAACAACATAGTATTGACATAAAATTTATCAACAAATATGTAGACGACATTTTTGCAATAGTGAAACGAAAAGACGTGAATATAATTCTAGAAACACTTAACAAATATCACCAAAAACTGCAATTTACAATGGAAATGGAAGAAAATGAGAGTATCCCTTTTCTAGATGTTCGCGTATATAAAAACAACAATAGCCATATTTTAAATTGGTACTCGAAACCTACATCCTCTGGTCGCCTGATTAATTTTTTATCCTCCCAACCAACTAAATATAAAATCAACACAGCGAAGAATCTGATACAAAAAATCCTAACAATTAGCCACGAAAAATTCCACGACACTAACATAGAGAAAATACATACAATTTTGAAAAATAACAACTACCCCGACCACCTGATACATGAGTTAGTCAACCAGGCAATCATGAAAAATATAAACACCCATATTAAACCACCAAATTCAACAACAAAAGACGTCAAAAAATACTGCAGTGTCACATATATACCTAAGCTAAATGCAATAGACCACGATACATTAAAACAACAAAATATCTCCTTAGCTTATATATCTAACAACACAATATCCAGAATGTACACAAGAACAAAAGATCCAATAGACAAGTTACAACAAAACAACGTGATATACAAAATAGAATGTAAAGGAAAAGACAACGAAAACTGTGATAAGATGTACATCGGAACAACAAAGCGGGCGCTTGGTGTACGAATAGCCGAACACGAAGGAGATATTAAAAAACAAAAGCCCAGTACTGCTCTCTCCCAACACATTATAGACAGTGGCCATACAGCTGACTTCAACAACACTAAAATTATTGACAAGGAAAAACGAGAATTGACGAGATATACACTGGAAAGCCTACATATTTTAAGAAACAGAGACAAAACGATAAACAAAAAAGAGTACTACGATTCAATAGCTGCTGCATACATGCTATGTTTGAACAATAAGTTTAGTTCTGACAAAGCTACCACGCAAGGTGGTAATGATTTTTAGATGCTAAGTTTGTTCACTGTCCTTTGTTATTGTGAGTGTAATTCAAAATGTTAAATGTTATTTATGTGTATTATAATGTTTGTTTTCTTTTTTGAAAAATAAATAGTGTAGCCCCTGAAGATGCTGGAATATTCAGCGAAACGTTGGGCAAGAAGATGAAATAAAGAACTTTTATTTGCACCTCAAACTATTAAGTCAAACTAGCCTACAATCCCCTATTAAATAAAAAATTAGAAATTATATAAATAAAATTCAAGCCCGGCGAAGGTTAATTATAATAACAAAAATTAATAAAAGTCCCAAACCTCTACCGACAATTCCGAAATGCAAAAATAAATGATTAACTCACTAAAAATTATCATAAATTATATGAAGTAATAAGGTTTTGATTTGTAAAACAAATTGGTACTTAAGCTAAACAAAAAAATTTTATGTAATTATATAGACTTCAAATAATTACTTAAAAAAAAGGTATAATAGGAAAAGAACTTAAATTTGAACCATAAAGTTTAAACGCGGTGAAGCAAAAAAAAAAATTCACAAGTTCGGTAGCGCAAGGAAAAATCAGGAAAAATGTGTGACCTCACCGTATGGGAAAAACTCCAAGGACCCAATTGTACGGACCAATGAATTAAAAGTAAGAAACTACAAGGTTTAGGATGAATTATTCAAAAAAAATTTAATCAGAATGATTTAACAAAAAAAAGGTATGTACAGACGTACATATATATATTTAAGTGTAAGTATATAAATATGAACAAAAAAAAATCTAAAATAATAAAAACTGCAGTAGCACACAATACTGTACTAATATTTTGGCTTTGAACAAAAATAATTATTTTATCCACTTTATTGGTGTGTTGGTGTTGCACCTAGGCAAGGTCATAATGAGTGTGAGTGGTCCGTTGGTCACCAGTCTACGTCTTAGTCATCTAAGTCTCCCTACTAGTCCGTACTTCCAGTGTGGCACATCAAGGCCCATGGATTTGTTTCGAAGCCTGGTTGCTACACTGTCGAAAATTCACGTTTTGCAAGTGCACTGAAAACCTCACGTGTACGCAGTGCCGGACCACGCACACGGTAGCTTGACCAGTCACCTACACATTATAACGTCTATCTCATAATATACTAACCTTGCCGCCGAATACCACTTGCGCAAGTGTTGAAGCTGTCACAAGGAACTTCTACGGCAAGACGAGTATCCCCCCCTTAGTGTTTGTTATAGTGGCACATATCGCATCGAGCGGGCCCAATCGATGTTGCCACTAAAACGGTCGTCAGTCCTGTCAGAGAAGAAAAACGGAAATTAAAGTAAGGTAAAGCGGATAACGTATATGGGAGGAATAGACAAAAAAAAAAAAAAGGTTGTAGAACAGTAAAGAAAAATAGACAGAAAGCGAAAGGATGGATTAGAAAAATGTGAAAGAAAAACAAAAAACCCAAAAAGGTAATGATTGTTTTAAAACTAAAAATTGGGCTATTAAACGTTGGGTGCCATTGTAATGTAGCTGGCTGTTGGGGCAAGGCAAAGGTGGCAAGTGGCATGGTGGCAATCCCGCTAGCTCGTCGGATGGGGTAGGTTTTTGCTCACCTGCCTTACCTTCAGCTACATAAACAAAAAGGAGGTTCATGCCTGGTGAAATCTATATAGGAGGGAAAGAGAGAAAAGAAAAAGAGAAAGGCCTGTCCATGTCAGGTGGAGTCATCCCGCCCCTCTCGTCCACCGAAGGTGAACGACCTTGGACTCCACTTTGACTCCGCTCACCGAGTGGAGTCCCCTTAGCCTGACGCAAGTCCGTCCGTCCACGTCCTACGTCCCTAGCCTGTCCCGCCAGTCATCGTATCCTCTCACCCACGTCCCCTATTGCGCCTTAGTGTAACACCTACACCAAAGGTAGTTACTTACCACCCCATACTGAAATATTCCAACAAAAAAATAGCAGAAATATTCACATTTGGTGGATACAATTTAATGGGTAACAAAATTCCCTTAACCTAGGTACAATTTTTATTTTTTAATTCACAAATGAAATGACCTAAAGCTATACAAAATAAGATTTTTCAATGTAGTTGAATTTTGAATTCTTAAGCTGAGATCACACGATTGGTCAAATGTACCGACAAAAATTTTCTGTACAAATTTGTACAAAATAAATTTTGTGTACCGATACAATTTCCAGTGTTCACACGATTGGCGTATTTGAGCCAGAATTTTTCTGTACTGATTTGTACACTTCAATAATATGACAGATATTTGTGCAACCCTGTCACATGATTGGGTTTGTCATCTTGAATACAGTAGACAGCTGATAAGCTTTGTAAACATACATATATTTGAACGTAATTTTATAATTTTTAAATAAAAATGATTTCTTCATGAAGCAAGGCAAATTCATTCTTATGGTAATGTTAAGTGAACAGCTGACTTCCTCTTCTTCTCGTTTTTAACCCGCCGTGTAATGTAGAATGCCATAAAAAGAAAGATTTGACGGTTGACTTTGAATATTGTATTTGGTATATATTTTCAAAAAACTATCGCAACTTACCAAAAGGATACGATGGCGATGGTTTTAACTAAATTTTATGCACGCATGAGTTGTCCAAACACGTATTTATTGTTCTAGACACCATTAGTTCAATTAAAATTTTATGAAATATAAAAAAACAATCGATGGTTGTCATTTCTAATTTTTTATCACTATGACATTCTACATTACAAAAACTTGAAGCGAATAGAGGCGAATATTGCCGAATTCGCTCTGCCATTACCATAACAATCAATTTGCCTTGTTCGTCAAGAAAAAGGAAAATAGTGGCAATTATGTGTATTTGTGTACAACTAATTAATAAAAAGAAAGAAATAAAAGAAAAACGAACATTGAAGAAGCGAAGTGTTTGGGTGCTGGATTGGCTTCAGAGGAGAAGTACTGACTCTGCGCGAGTTTCGTGAAGTGAACAATCAAAAATATTTGTTTAAAAATATCTTCGCATGGACGAAGCCACTTTTAATTATATTCTTGAATTAGTCTCTCCAAACATAAAAAAAGTGACACCAATATGCGCAAAGCAATACCAGCCAATGAACGTTTGGCGGTTACACTTCGCTTCCTTGACTCTGGAGACAGCTTCAAAAGTTTATCCGTTTACTTTCGCATTGCCACCAATAGATGTAGTGACTTGTTTAATAACGGACAAATGGAATAAAGAGCAGTGGTGCATCAACTGTTTTTGCAGATATCAGTGCTGCCAAGTTTAATAATTATTTATTATTATTAGTTTAATAATCAAACTAAACAGTAAATAATGAAATTCCAGCCAGGTGTAAAGTATTCCTAGGATTCAATGTCGTTTAATAATGATAAATCAAAATAAGTCCTTTAATCGAATTAAATTAAATTAAGTATTAATCCTAGGGTATTATTTCGAAACATATTAATCCTAAAAAATACTCATTATCTGTATGAAACAAACTAAATACATAATAATAAAAATAAAAATAAACATAATTTTGGCTTTATTTGAATTGATTGGTCACTGTGATTGGTCCTGCAGTGGCAGATAAAATTATCGGTACATTTGTCCATTTTTTGTATTTACTTGATTTGTACAACAGTTCACATGATTGGTACAACAGAGCCGTATTTTATCGGTCTATCTGCACAAAAATTTTGTTAATTTGCCTTATGCCAAATATTTTCTGGCTGTCACACGATCTGTACATATAAATGACAAAAAATTGGTACATTTGACCAATCGTGTGATCTCAGCTTTACACTTCTAACGCAGAAAAATGTTAATAAAAAAATTAGATAAAGAAAAAAAGGAAAGGAAAATGTAATTCTCGGGCCACCCTACTGCACACTTAATCTGCTATGCTAAATTCGATTTAGACTTATCTTTCAACGCTACCGAGCGATCTTTTTAAAGACAGATAAAGTTTACAATAAAGAAAAAAAAAGGTGAGAGTTGAGAAAAACTTTCGTATAACCGGTTTTCTGTTACAAAAAAAAACTAAATTGAGAGATTTGTGTATATGTATATATATGTACAACAAACCCAATATGTATGTTGATATGTATATTAGTACAATGCTTGACTCCTCTTCAGCCTTCCAGCGTCATGGTACCAGAGCGCGGGTTCTGTAAAAGAGTAGGAGAGATTGGCGAACATACGTGTTACATTTATACATACATATGTCTACAGATAAGCACCCACTCATTGGTCACTCTGACAGCTAATCACTCGCTCGTGGTTCGGGGCAGCGAGCGGATCGATTAAATCCCAGTCGCGCTACCACTTGCCAGCATACCAAGTGGTGGACCGTGCTTCAAAAATGTTTGCTATGGGGATCTATTTTATATATCCCCCAAAATGTTTAAATGTTTACCCCCAAAATCGATGTGCAAAAAAAATTAAAAATAACCAGCTTATAGTGAAACGACCATAAGCACTCTAATTATGTGCGAACAAAACGACGTGCATAGCAAGAAACCAAAGCTTAATGCTTGCGCGAATCTCGACCCAAAAACAACCCCCAAAAACCCACATACGCATAAACTATAATATTATGGTCTTTACGCTACCAACAACGCGCAGTCTTGACAGGGCCGCCGGACCACAGCGTGAATAAACCTGGTATTCTTTTGCTTTTCTTTTTCTTCTCTTTTTTTTTCTACAACAACAATCTAACTAAATAAGAGGAAATCATTAGGAATATACTTAAATCTAAAAACACCAACAAAATTTCAGATAAAATGAGGAAGATAATTGAGTGTCCCGTTCTCTGCTTCCGCTGCGCTGGTGTCTCCTCGACCTCTCGGAGCGTGTTGGCGGCGTGCGCTCCGGATTTATCTATGCCTTCTCACTTTCACGATTTGCTTTGAATCAGCGGTCGATGACCCTTTTACTTTATTTCCAGGCGATCAGCTGTGCCTTGGGTCTTGCTATGCAGGTGTTGGGTATCTATGGGTTTAATGACTTACTTGGTGTTTTGGTGGTTTTTTTTTTTTACTAACGCTCTTTGTTGTTGTTGCACGTGGTTTCTAGTAACGCTCTTTGTTGTTGTTTCAGGTGGCTTCTAGAAACGCTCTTCGTTGTTGTTTCAGGTGGCAGTTGTGCCCCCACTCACACCTAGATACCGCTTGGTTGCTACCTTGATTCCAGTCGGGAACCTGCAATTGAAACGTCTCTTTAGATCGCTTGCCACTTTTACCAACATATACAACCACTCTTCACTTTAACTGCATATATTGCTGTTGCCTTCAGGGCTATTGCAACTTACCTTCAATGCTCCGGTTTCCTTGCTGATGCCAATATTCCAACGCTTGGGTACAAAATCCTAATATGAATCCTCCAGCCTCTTGTTGTTTGTTTTTTTTTTCACTCGCGACTTACAACTTTCGCTTTTAAAATAATACTTTATTTCACTACACACTTAGCGTAGATCACCGACCGCACTTGGAGGAAAAACTTTTGTAATACCTGGTTTGCCGCCGTTAACACTCTTTTATACCCTTAAATTTCGGTCTGTTAGTATAACTGACTCCCTCATTGTTTTTGCACCTAATTGCTGAATTTTCTTTCTACTTTCGCCTAGCAACCAATGCTCACACAAACGCACTTGCACTGCATTATCGCCCCACAGAGTTAGCGAAGTTCCCCCCCAATATCATTTCTTTGGCAACATCCTTGCTTTCTTTTGCAACCTTTGAAACACACATACATACATACATGAACATACAAACATAAAGCGAACAAAACAGATGAGGCAAGGCTGGCGTTACAAAGAGCATAGCGAGATGTTGACCAGGCAATTCCTGTTCAACTGTTGCAAGCCGCAGCATCCGAACGGACGAATGATCAACGAGGATCCGCCCCCCAGGAGCATAAGGAGCCATCTACGCAAACACTACGAAGAGACCCGCACCTGATTTCCACGCCGTTTGATCCTAAGGAGCACCGGCAGGCCCTCACCCTCATCCACACGAATTCGGTGAATTCCTATGTTGGCTCTCTCCCGGTGAACGCCGTTCTTCAGGCAACAACACCATCCGTTGCCGAAGAGGGGCGCGAGCTGCCTAGGGAGACTAGGGTGATGCTGGCTTAACTCCGGTCTGGATATTGTAATAGGTTAAACTCTTACCTATCCAGACTGAACCCCGACTTGCCTAATGTTTGTCCGGCATGCGGCTTGTCCCCCCATACTACTAACCATCTTTTTGTCTGCTCATCCGAGCCTAGTCTTCTAACACCCATATCACTCTGGTCCTCCCCTGTTGAAGCCGCTAGGTTTCTAGGACTTCCGTTAGAAGAGTTCGATGACAAAATTGGGTAAGGTTGATACTGACTACCTAGGCAGGGCAACGTAGTGTTAAAACAACAACAACAAAATTTGTTGCGTTGTCGCAGACGACCTTGTGCGGCAAGCCTCTCCTTCCGATAAACCTTTTAAAACAAGAAATAAATGAGTTAGTTGTTAAGTCGGAAACAGCTTCGATATGAACAGCTTTAGACGAAAAACAAACGAATACAGCTATATATGTTTTATAAGGGGGTCGACCACGAATTCTATATGACGTGTATATTGGACCGCAAAAGTCAACACCAGTTACCCAGAACGGTCTAACTCACAATAAACGATCCATTGGCAAATTTCCCATGACTTGTGTCAACAACTTGGGCTTATATTTAAAACAGTGTGTGCAATTGCGTACTACTTTTCTCGCAATTTCTGGAGCGTTCACAGACCAAATTTTTAGTCGCATCAGCGCTATGAGCGCCCTTGGGCCTGCGTGGCAGTTTGTTAAATGCAGATGAGTAGCGTACAAGTATGCGAATCGACATTTTGGAATAAGTAGGGGGTGTTTTGTATCATATGGCAATAAAGAGTTTTGTAAGCGGCCACCTACTCGAAGTAATGTAAATTTTTTATGGTTTTCGTTGTATTCTTGGACAAACGGATTAAGTTTTTGAATATGCTTGTTTACCGGCGACGAATTTTTTAGGCATTTAATTTCATTTTCGAACTCTTCATGCTGTTTGACTTCGACAATTTTTAAGAACGACATTTCAAGTTCTTTAGCGGCAAGTTGAGGCTCTTTTTCAGTTAGACTGAGAAATCTATATATGTACATAGGCAAGGACTTTTACAATTTTTAAATAAGTCGAATAATTTTCTATCAAGTCATGTATGATACACGACTTTTCCGATGACAAAAGTACTACAGGCTTGGCTTTTCGAATTTCCAACTTTTCCATATCCTCCGGCGGTTTGAAATGCGGATTATTTGGCCAATATTCTTCGTCTTGCGGTAGGAACTTGGTTCCGTTAAACCATATTGAGTGACGCATTTCATCCACAGTGCAACTTCTGGAGGCAATATCGGCTGGGTTATGAGCGGTTGGTACATGTTTCCAAATAACGTTTTTTGACCATTCCTGCACATCCGCCACTCTATTACCAACGAAAACCGATAATGTGGATGGATGTTTATAGGTAATATTGACGCTATATTTTTCCACAATTTCGCCAGTAAATGCACAGCACATAACTCGAGCCTTGGTAGGGTTTTCGTTATACAACAACCATAAGCGCGCATGGATGCATCAGCGAATCCATGTACCTGTATTTTCGACGACGACAACACGTTAACAAAGCGAGCAATGCGTATTTCGGGAATTCTTCTAATATTTTCTTTAAAACTATCCCAGCTTGTAGCCAGCGACATCGGAATTGATTCGTCCCATTCCAATTTGTGAAGCCATAGCTCCTGCAAAATCATTTTTGCTTTTGTTATGATTGGGCATAGCAGTCCTAATGGGTCGAAAAGTCGAGATGACACTGACAATATGTTGCCCTTGGTGGGTTGTAAATTATTAAAATCGTTACTACAGCTAAACCGAAATTCATCAAGTTTAGGATGCCAAATAATTCCTAAAGTTTTCGTGGTTTCAGTATCGTTCAGAGATATTGATTTTTCTGAGATGCTATTGCTTTCTATGAAATCATGGTTTGAATACCATTTGGCTAGCTTGAATCCAGCTGAGGCGAGAATTTTTACTACTTCAGTTTGTATTTGAATAATTTCCTCTAAGGTTTCGCCGCCTGACAATAAATCATCTACATAAAAATCTTCTTGGATAACCCTAGAACCAACAGGCATATTAACTCGATTTATTTGTCCCAACTCGGTCAGACATCGTATAGCCAGGAATGGTGCTGGAGATGTACCATATGTAACTGTATTGAGCTCGTAAACCTTTATTGGCATATTCATGTTTTCTCGCCACAAAATCATTTGGAACTTTCTATCTTCTTCATGCACTTCCACTTGCCTGTACATTTTTGTAATGTCAGCCGTAATTGCAAATTTTCGACAACGGAACTTTAGCAGTGTAATATATAATTCTGGTTGGATAGTGGGGCCTACCATCAACATTTCGTTAAGGGATTTATGTGTTGAAGTTTTTGCTGACGCATCAAAAACCACTCTTAACTTCTTGGTTACGCTGTCTAATCTCATCACGACTTGATGAGGTATAAAATAGTGTGGGCTAGATGGGACAATGTTCCTGACTTCCGTCATATGTCCTAAAGACAGATACTCCAACATAAACTCAACGTACATTTTTTTTGTATTAGGGGTCCTTGCAAGTCGACGTTCAAGAGATAGGTATCTTCTTTTTGCTTCGTCGTAGGATAATCCAAGCTCCGATGGATCTCTCTTGAATGGTAGACGAACTTGAAAGCGGCCCTTTGGCAGAAATTGTGAATTTCTTTCAATTCCTGCTCGATACATGGTGTGACGAGCGTTGGTTCACTGAAGTAGTAGTGGGCGAGGATGACGGTGGTTGCACTGACCCATTACTGTTAAAAGTATTCGAACTACCTGGCTGAGTGTTAACTTCATACCTATGCAACAAGGTGTGATGGAGACGTTGGCAAACTCTACAATGCAATTTGGAGCAACTTCGCACCGAATGACCCTTTTTCAAACAATTAATGCAACTTCCTTCTTTTTTAATAAATTCGGAACATTTGATGATTGGTAGGGCAGCGAAGGAATTGCAACTATACACTGAATGCCGTTGGTATGACAAAATGTGCAGTTACCCTCATTATTGCTTCTTGTTACTGTATACGAAGCCTTATTGTTGTTGTTGCTAAAACTCGCTTTACCATTTTTCTTTTTTTTTTCAAATAAATTTTTATTGGAATGTTCTTCATTCACTTCTAGGGCTTGACAACGACGAATTAAATGCTTTGAGCATTGGCTCCATGTGGGAAGTGTAGAGTAATCCAACTGCTCATTCCATTCTGACTTGGCAACCGAATCGACTTTGGAAATCACCAAGCTAATTATAAGGGCGTTAGCTATATCTTTTTCTGAGCCCATGGACAACAACGAATCGTATATTGCTGACACCGTGTCAACTGCGTTTCTTAAAGCTGAGGCATTGGGTTTGTTAATTTTTTCAATTTCAAATAACTGCTCTATATTATCAAAAAATATTAATCCCTTTTTATCATATCGGTCAGCTAATCGCTCTAAAGCCTTTTCATAATTTTCTTCTGTAACTTGAAACGCTTTAATCGTTCTAAGTGCATCACCCGACAAACAACTAAGCAAATGATTGAATTTTTCTATTGGTGCTAAATGTACCTCATCGTGAACTAAATTGTTGAAAGAGCTAATAAAATTTTTGTACTCCGAATATTTTCCGCTAAAAGTCAGCAATTTCTCTTTTCATCAGTAGAGTCCGCTTTCTCAATCTCCGTTTGATAAGCCATTATTTGCTTTATATATGAGCTCAAAATTTCTAAACGGCATTCTAAATCTATAACATTCCTCGTAGTGGAGGTACTGTCCAACAAATTTTTAATTCTTGTTATATTTTTGCGTGCAGTCGAGCGCTGCTGCTTAAGTTGAGCTAACTTTGGATTAGCAGCTTTGACTGCTGAGTCATCCTCATCGCCTGAACCCATTTTTCCGAATTTGCTTTACTACAAAAATGCCAACGGACCCTTCTATTTATCTAACCACAAATGATTTAAATTGAAGTAGTAAATTTATTTAAATATGTAATCCAAAAAACCCAGATATTCAGTACAACTGTATAAAGTCTTAGCCTTTACTTTGTATACGCTTTAACTTTTCTTGTAGTCTTATACAACGCTCAAATTTAAACACCCTTTAAATAATTGTTTATGCCCACATCAATTTAATGCTAAGTACATAAAATGTTCGATTTAAAGAAATGGCAAGGTCAATAGCCATGCAACGCAACCAATTCTCTATGTACTTGGGTTCTATGACTTGAAACTAAGGAAAAACAGTAAAATTTCATGCCTACTATGTTAGCAATGCAATGTCTTTTTTTTTTACTTTGAATTTGAAAGCGAAGGTGGGGAATGGTAAATTATGTAGCCAAGTGCGCTAACTGTTGTCTTCAGACAATAAGGTATATCGGTCAATCACTTTGGTGGAGCGCAGCAACAGTAACTACAGCTTCATGGACTTATGTGTTTTGCTTTGTATACAATGCGCGAGCAGCAGAGGAGTTAACGACGACAAAGTTCTGCTCACGTATGTAGGTATGTGCAAAGCCAAAGTTCACCTTTCAAATATTTATTTTATGTAGTTACCTACGTATTTAATAATTTTGTGTGAGAATTTTGATGGGTAACCAAATGAACAAATTAGCTGCTAGCACTTCGCCTATGTATTTTCTTTATGAAGGAAAAGCAACAACTACCGGCATTACGTTGTACAGCTGAATTGGGCACTAACGATTTGCCGACGGCAATTTAACTATTTGAATACTTTTACGAGAGGTACTATATAACTACATTTTTTTTTATAGTTGGATATAGGGTATGTAAATTTAACTATTTAAGCGTTTTAATGGGAACGCAATTTTAGCACTTTTTCGAAATTAAATATTTTTGCAATCACTGCAATATACATAGGTACTCTTGTAATCTCATTTTTACATTACCTCTGCCGTTTTCGTTACCAAACTTCCCTTTTTGTTACCCATTCCTTTTATTAAATTTATTTGGCTGTAATCCTCCTGTATAGTGTGTCCAATCCAAAATCCTTATCATCCAAACCGAATTTTCTTTGTTGAATCCAATTTTATTTTCCTTGTCCGTGGCAGCGGCTTGTATTCTAATTGTAACCACAGCCATTCGCACAAAAAACCACGAAATTAAAACTGTAGGAAAACGACTTTACTAAAAGTCCCTGCTCGGGCGCCAAAATGTAAAGCAACAATAGTTTTTGTTGCTGATGCAAAACCGACAACGACTTTAACACTTTACCTAAATATGCGATTTATAGTGCGACGATGCGCTTGTAAAGAGATGCGAGGCTGGCTGTGGTTTACGAATTGCTTATTTATTTTAATCCAATATAGCCTTAGTGCTAATAACAATGTTGCTTACTAACTAATATTAGGATGACGGTATTTGTTAGGGATGGCCAAAGTTGAAAAAAAACCGGTTTGTGATTAATCGCGGTTTTTTATTCCGGTTTTAAACCGCTTTTAAAACCGGACACGAAAAAACCGGTTTTTCGAAAAACCTGCACAATTTTAAACTTCGAAAAGAAAATTTATAGAAATACAGCAATGTAGATACTTACTATAGGGTTCTTCTCTTTAAATTTTTAAAAGAACTCAAGAAGTTCTAATTCAACAAATATTTGTTTTCGGTAATACTTTCCATCCAACGTCAAGTGTTAATACACGTCCAAAAATCTTGAGAGAGGTATCAAAAGACGCGTCTTGACCTCCGCAACAATAATCCGAAGGGGGGAAAGCAATATTTTGTTTCTGTGAAAAGTTATTAGAGAAAAACCGAAAATTGACCCGGGTCAGATCCCCAATTCGGGGCCCGATCCACGTCATACGTCACAGGGTAATGTGATTACAACAACCACATGAAAATGACAGAAAAATTGTGAACTTTAACTGCAAATATCTCGCAAAATTCTAAAAATATCGGATTTCCCCCTCCAGATTATTGTTACGGAGGTGAAGACGCGTCTATTGATACCTCTACCTAGATTTTTGGACGTGTATTAACACTTGACGTTGGGTGGAAAGTATTACCTTATTTTTCAGTTCAAGTTAATACAGTTAAATCAAATTTTTAAAAGAGCAAAATTCTGAAAAAGATAATACTTTTTTGTACCTATACATATAAATGTGGGTGCTTGAATTCAAAAAAGTCACAGTAAACATGTTTTCAAAAACTTGTCTGGAGTTGGTGGCTGCCTATCAACAGTTCTGACTTCTTCATTCGAATTAGAATCATCACAACACAACACATCATCGGAGCTCTTGTTGGTGTTACAAGGTAAATAATTTCTATCCCAACCGGCATGATTGCGCTGGAGGTGTCCTTTTAAGTTGGACGTGCCACCTCCCAGTTTTACTACCGCCCCACACAGCTTGCATAAAACTTCTTTATTCCCTTTTTCATCAAAATATTGCCAAAGTGGGCTTTTTTTAGATGCGGGCCATCACTTATCGCGAAAATTAATTTAATATTTACAATTCAATGGAATAGAATTCGATAGTTCGGTTTTCGGTTTTTTTGAAAAAAGATCGATTAAAGACAGTTGCGATAAAAAGATCGAAAAAACCGAAACCGCGAATAGAAAAAAACGGTTTTTTTAAACACCGATCTTTTTTGGCCATCCCTAGTATTTGTACTAAATACAGCCCAGCTAGAACAGTATGTTTTATATATACCCTCATATATGCCATATCAGTAAGAAAATTGTACCTCATAATTTCGATAAATTCCCATGATAAAATGGAAAAATTTGAGGGATACGCTTCAGTGCATGTAGGTCTATCTCTCTCTTTCACATTAGCTTCTCATATCAATACACGATATCGCTCTCTCACTCGAATAAATCACACCTAGCGGAGATATCAGGAATAGTATAAGCTATTGAAAATGGAGTATATGAGGCGTTGTATAAGGAATTCTAAAATGAATTATGTAGGAGCTTTATAAGGGGAAATAAAAGCAATTAAATAAAGGGATGTATAAGGCATTGTGTGAAGGATTATATAAGGATCAAATGAGGAATTATATAAGGACTATACATTACCCGAATAAACATTACAATCCTCTTGCAGAAATAAATTTTCATCAGCTTACAAATGCATTTCATTTTATTAAAATTGAATTGAATTATTACATAAACTATTATTAAATTAAGAAAGTTAAGTTCAGTGAATTCTCATTATAAACTATTCAATAAAAAAGTTTAATTCATTTCAATTACCTTTAAAATACATCCAAAGGCTCTTAAAACTAATTATTATAATGTTTAATTTAATTATTGTCCTAAAGAACTACACCTATGAAACCTATGAACGAAATTATAGCAGTGGTATATAAGCAGGATCTGTTTGACGAAAAAATAAAAACTCTTTCTATTTTGATTGATTTTACTTCATTTTATTTTAATTTATTTTAGTTTTTCATTTTATTTTACTTTATCTTACTTTACTTTACTTTATTTTATTTTACTTTACTTTACTTTACTTTATTTTACTTTACTTTACTTTACTTTATTTGACTTTACTTTACTTTATTTTATTTGACTTTACTTTACTTTATTTTATTTGACTTTACTTTACTTTATTTTATTTTAGTTTACTTTATTTTAGTTTACTTTATTTTACTTTACTTTACTTTACTTTATTTTATTTTAATTTACTTTATTTTAGTTTACTTTACTTTATTTTATTTGACTTTACTTTACTTTACTTTATTTTATTTTATTTGACTTTACTTTACTTTACTTTATTTTATTTTATTTGACTTTACTTTACTTTAGTTTACTTTATTTTAGTTTACTTTATTTGACTTTACTTTAGTTTACTTTATTTTAGTTTACTTTATTTGACTTTACTTTACTTTACTTTATTTTATTTTATTTGACTTTACTTTACTTTAGTTTACTTTATTTTAGTTTACTTTATTTGACTTTACTTTAGTTTACTTTATTTTAGTTTAGTTTACTTTATTTTACTTTACTTTACTTTACTTTATTTTATTCTGCTTTATTTTATTTCGTTTCATTTTTTTACCTAACTTTGCTTATGTATAAATTTTAAAATAAGTTTTTTCAATTTTTATAATACTAATAAAAATATATGTTATAAAATTATGGGAAAATACAGAGAAAGTTGTAAGACAAATTTTTAGTTACAGAGTTAATTTTTTGAGAGGATTTTTTTGTAAATTTTTTTGTATTTTTGTAAGAGCATAAAACAAACTTTTTTTGTATTAATTTTGAATATTTTTCAATAAATTATTTTGGATTCCACTTTTGGAGTAACGTGATATTCCACTTCGTAATATATACGTACTTACGAATGTAGAAGTAACATAACTTTAACTACATACATACATACAAGCAAAACTATTATTTTTTGGAAAGCAAATACTTTTTTTGGTAAAAACGATTATGGCTTAATTCGATGCTCTTTCTTATTAGCTTTTCGAAGTTTTTACGCCCTTCCGTTGCGAAAACGTCTAAAAGAAAAAAAGGAAATAGTACACATAATAAATAACAGCTAACTATTTATTACCGTATAAAACTTTATTGATTAGCTTCAATTGTGTCAATGCCCTTTTGTGCTTCCTTCCTTCGAAATTAAATAAAATTGCGAGTTCGTCTGTCATCACCCTGCGAAAAACATCGTCCAGTGTTCCGTTGTTGCCTTTAATTTGGACCAAGTAGACTTTCTGCAAAAGTATTCGAATGAAAAGAAAATATTTTTTTAGTTTAACATAATCTTGTTCACCATTGCTTCGAAGTATTCTTGCTTTTCCAATTTTTCTTCGACGTCTTTAGCAGCGTCAATACTGATCAACGGCAATGTCGCAGCAATCTCTATTTCCAGCTCGTCTTGAAGTTCTCCTGTCAGACGACTGACCGCCCGTAGCACTTTGCTTAACACTACCTTGCATTCGCGAATGGACTTATTTTGGGCCATTAGCTGTGCCTGGTTGCAAGCTTCTTCTACAATTTTGAGGCGTTCATCAATATTTTTTACCTGTCCAATCAAAACTTTAACGTTTTCCAAAATCTCTTCAAAAATCGTTTTAGAATCTATTTAATCAGTGGAAAGCAAAGAATGATTAATTAAGTACGTAATTCGCCTTTAAATGTGATATGAAATTTGTAAACTGGGCCTTGGGGTAGATTCTGGTTCTGAGTTGTTTTTCACTTCACTTCGGTTAACGCTTTGTTCATTTCGGTGTTAACTTCATTTTCATTTTTCTTCAATTGTGTCAGGAAATTAAAAAGAAAGTTAATGTCGAAATGAACAAAGCGTTAACCAAAGTGAAGTGAAAAACAATAACGCAAAACCGGAATGCAATGGGAGTTAATCTTAAAGAACGAAATTCGCAGTTAGAGAACCAAGAGCCTTAAGAGGTTTTTTAATAAAGTACCTGTAGATGAACATCTGTAAGTTTGTGGTGTTGGTGTGCTGGTGGTGAGTTGTGCAACCGCTACTTGGCTCAAATTTTGATCCACGTTATTTAAAGTCTGTGGAGCTTTTGACGTGCAGTCGGTGGGTTTTCCGATCTCTATTTTGTTGAAACTTTGAGGAGCTTTTTGTTTAGGCGCGTTGGTGGTAAATTTTGCTTCTTGGTCAATATTTTTGAAGAACGTTGCCAAATTTTGTGAAGCCTTTGGTGTTGGTGTGTTGGTGGTGAGTTGTGTGGCCACCACCTCGTTGAAATCCATATCGGAATTCAGTATGGTTTCTGAAGCCCTTGCCCTTGGCGAGTTGGTGATAAAGGGTTCCACAGCTGTCTCTTCAATATTTATATTGGACTGGAACAACATTTTTTGTACCTTTGGTGCTTGTGGTTTGGTGGAATGATGTGCAACCGCAATATCGTTAAAGTTTGTTTCGCTTGCAAATCGCTTTCTAATTACAATTTTACCTTTGAAATATAAAATTGTATTGTTACATATGCAGAAAACGAAATTTTTTAACGAAAAGTTTTACCTTGTTTTTTTTGTGATGTAGTGGGTTTATATGTGTTACTTTGTTTCATTTTGGATATATTTGGCGTGTACGGCGTACTTTTATTAATTTGTGTAGGTGTGTTGGGAATATCGCTCATCAACAAAAAGTCCAATTGTCTCTCCATCTCATGAAATAAAAATAGTTCTAGATTAGTTGTGTTACTTTGTAATGCAAATAAGGGGAAGATGCTCTAATGGGAGAAGTCGTGGAAAATATTGTGAAGTATTGGTATCAAAATGAACTTATCTTTATCTGGTATACAAAAGTATTTAAATATTATATTTTCACGATACACTTTAACTTTATTTTCATTTAACTGGCTGGCTTTAAGAATGCCTAAGCAAGAAAAAGATTCCACAGGATCTTGAAAGTAGTTTTCAATAATGTTAAAGTTATATCCCAACATTACTTGCTGCCCACACTCGTTCTCAATAGCAGTTACTTTTAAAGGACCGGCTGTTGAACTGAAACAATATGAATCTTTATCTTTTTTAATATCAATATTAAAAGCACCCATTTTCGAAAATGTACTATGTGTTAAATTTAAATCTGTTCTTTCTTGAATTCGCAAGTATAGTTGTTGTAAGATTTTGTTTGGCTTTTTTATTAATTTTTTTAAATGTTGCATATAGTTCTCGAATTTATAAGCTGAAAAGTTATCTAATGGTCCCAATTGCCGTGAAATACTAGGCAAATGAAGTAAGCCATGTATATTAAAACTTACTAGAAAGTCCCCCTGAGTACGAGCAAATTCCTCAACAAATTCTTCTAAAAGGCCTTCAGCAGTGTTTGACTTAGACAAAAATGTTGCTTCACAGGAAAGTAGTCTTATGCCGGCGTGTAACAGGAGGTAAAGGTTATATAATTCGTCATCAATACAATCTTTTAAAACAAATATACCAGAGTACAATAAAAACTGCCTAAATTCCGTCGACTTCCAAATTTTAATTGAATCAAAGTTTCGACAGACGCGGCCAAATTCCGAAGGAACAAAGTTCTTAAGTGAATCTAATCTTGTGTTCATTACAGTCTTATCTGTCTTATCTAATATTAAATTAAGCAATTTTTTAGTAACGCCCAGGTCAACAAGATGCATAGGGTCTAAAGGAAATTGTGACACCATTCTAAATTTATGAACTTCTAAAATACTCTTTTGCTGTCTAAATGGAAAAATGTGATGAAGTCTATCAACCCTATTTTTAAACGATGCATCAGATCGTGGTGCATGTACCTTTGTAGAGAAACATACCCGGTCTCTTTTATACTGCCCAATTTGATTACACTTAGGGCAACTTCTTTTCCCAGTATGTGAAACAACATTGGTTACAAATGCACGAGCTGGCGAGTCACAAATAAACAAGCGAACATCAAACTTTTTATTAAATTCGCAAGAGCCGACTTTCAGACCGATTCTTTTAAGGGTTGAAACTTCCTCACAAAATTCTTTCATAAAATTATCAATGTTACAAGGTTTCTTATATCCGGAAAAACAGGCAATAACAAACGGGCTTTCATGAAATTGTCCCACAATTGAACCCAAAATTGGCCATAAAACTTGGTTGGAACTTTTAAATAATTTAAGCCCATCAATTCCAACATCGATTTGGATTTCGGTGCTATCTTTAAGGAACTCAAATGGGTTTCTTAAAAAATGCGACTGAATTCCAAAATATAAAAATTCTCCATCTGGAATATGCTGCACTTCAACCCTTTCTTTTTGAGTTCCCAAAAGGCTTTTTGCACAAAGGGGCAAATCAACAACACCAATTCTTTTTAAAGTGTGCAACATATCAGTGACCATCGTTGTGGGCATATTATTACGAATGGCCAATGCTTTAATTTCGCACACTTTATCTTGAATTGGGTCCACTTGCACCACTTCATCCAAATCAATGGGAGTTTCAAAAGCACTAAAATTAATTTCATCACCGCCATCTTGAATATTTTCACTGCTGACAACATTTTTGTCCACTTCACTCTCGGTGCGCGCAAAACTATCTATATTTCTATATTTTTCAATAGATTTTACAAAGCGCGATTTTTCAACACTTCAAGCGTTTTGAATGCTTTTATTATACATACTTTTATTTAATTTTAAACAAATTTCACTTGCCTGTTAATTTTTTCTGATTTTTCGGTCTTGTCGCCACGAAAACTATTTACTTTTTGGCGCGTTCCAATTACATGCATATACTGCAAACATGTCAGAAGGAAACGAAGCTATCATTTATAATAGCAATAGAGGTGGTCGCGGTCTTACATTACTCAGCAAATTTATCGGATTATTGTGGAAATGTATCGATATATTTGTGAATCCCTTAGCACGGTTTTGCTGGGAGTACGATTCATCAGTATACAGTGATGTCTTTAAAAATTGCAATTATAATTCAATGCTGGCCAAACAACCTCTGTAGAACCAGATATGCTCAAAATGAACCAATTACCAGATTATTAGCGGAATTTAATGTTTTATGTAGAGAATGAGATCTAGACATATTTGCAAATCGCAGTGCATTTAATGAAAAATTGTTTTCCTTCTATTTTTAATATAATTTTATAGTATCTTCTTAGTCTGTATACACATGTACATACGTTCATTTTGAATATTTTATTATTTTCTTATAATATGCTTTATTCTACAAGTACTTAGTAATTTCTACTTAAAATCATAGTATTTTTATTTAGCGTATTTGGCTTTAAATTTCAAAAGTTTTTTTTTTTAAGTATTGTTATTGAAATAATAATAATTATAGTGTCGTTGGTAGAATTACCCAGTTGGAAACGGTAATGTCTGGTAATGCAAAAAGTAATCTATACTTGCTCTATTTACGCATTACAACATGCATGACTATTAACACAGCACATGTCCTACGAAAGTAATGTGTCGCTCGCAACAAACTGAAGCGACAAACTATACATTACTTTTTATATTACTTTTTAGAAATGAAAAGATGCATTACAATGGACATTATATCTACAATTATTTTGCATGATAGAAAAGACGCATTACATGCAAATTATTTTTTGCAGGGTTACGGTTTATAAAACAAAATATAAGCTATGACCATTATTAGGACTACCCTGTTGGCATAAGCATAATGAGAATGCCAGCTAAGAGGTGGCGACTTCTAGTCTAGGTGTTATATGACACCGTACCGACTAGTGTAATTCCAAGACGGCAAGTTCACAACAGATATCGGGGTCACTTCATGAGTTGTAAAAACCCTACCGCACTGTGCCCATGAGGACGGGATAGGTACCTTATCAATCTTTTGAGCTCTGAGCTCGCCATATCACAAAAAAAAGGGAAAAAAAGAAAGCGCCCTCCTTAAATTTTTTTAATGTGTTTTGTTTTTTTTTTTTCATTTTTCAGAATGAGTTTGAAATTTTTCACATTGGCTGCTTCTATAAAAAACCACAAAGCACAGTAAAAAAAAATCAAAAATGTAGTACTACAAATAAAAATAGAGCGATACATTACTCCTTCGATTGCTTTTGGATTGATCTTTTCTTACAACAATTTTCGTATATCTTTTCATGCATGAAAAAGGTAATGCATTCCCCACTTTCCCACTGGGTAGTTAAATTCGAATTAACAAAAAAAAACTATTAGAGATATGAATTTTAACAAAACTTTCAAAATATTTCTCGCAAAACGGGTGTTTCTGCCTTCCCAGGTCCTTTTGCACCACATTTTCAATATATAGATACTTTATTTATTTTGCTACCTAGGCGTTTATTGCGGCGACCATACACCTTTTTCCCTTCTTTAAATGTCCTTGGGCTGTTTTTCGAGTTTTTAATTAGATTTTCTTGCGCATTGATTAGAGTAGCCTTAACTGAACTTAAATAATCTTTTGCAAAGTTATTCAATATATCAATAGGTTTTGCATTCACCGTCGAATGCATTGAATTATTGTATTTGTAAGTTGCAAGTAAGATTAAATCATTGGTATCAGTTACATTTTGTTCCGCTTTTATGCAACGTGCGATTTCGGTCAAAGTTGAATGCACTCTTTCTATCTGGCCATTACTATTGCTGTGCAAAGGAGGTATATGAAATTGATCGATTTTAAATTGATCCTTCAATAAATTGGCTACGGTGTGAGATTGAAAGGATTTTTCGTTATCAGAAATTATTAACTTAGTTTTTCTGAACTTGTTAAGTATGATTAAAGGTGCACTTTTGATATCAATTGTTGATCTGGCTCTATAGGAATTGTGATTGTAAGTTTCGAAAACTTGTCGATACAAGTAAGGAAATGACATTTTTCGACGGAAAATATATCTATGTGCAGAATTTGCCCTGGATATTCCGGTATGGGTGTTTTTCCTAACTCTGTTTTACTTGTTTTCCATGCATATTCTACAATTTTTGGCTATTGTAGTTAGGGTCTTCTTTATTTCTGGAAAAAAATACTCTGATACTAATTGCTTATAATTCTCCTGAATGGAACGGTGCGCTGTATTATGTTCCATTGTGGCTGCTTCAATTTGATCCTCTTTTTTATCATATCTATTACTAATTTTTCGGTGTGCACGAATTTTACACCAGGAAAATTTTACTATAGTAAGGACTGAATTCTGGCTAGAGTTTCAAGGTCACAGCAGATACCATTGACAACATTTGGGTTAATTTTTTCTCGAATGGTTTGCAGAAGAAATTCAGCGCTTTTAAAGTTTATTGTGTGTCTAATAAGTTTTTGAAATAACATTTTTGTAGATTTACTGTTTGCCTCTGATGTGGAGAGTACAAACTGCGCTTTAAACTGATTGACAGGGTTTTTAATCTCACTATGAACCGTCGACATTGACTCGTCGAGGTTGTAAGTGTAGGTGCAGTGAAATAACTCCCAAATGAAATAACTCCCAACAAAAAAATGAAATAACTCCCAAATATTTTCCATGCAAGTTGGGACTTATTTCATTATGAAATAGCTCCCAATTCATTGGCACTTATTTCATAATTTTAACTGGGAATTATTTCATAATGAAATAACTCCCAAATGAAATAATCCCCAATAAAATATCTTTGGGAGTTATTTCATAATTTTTGGAAATTGTGAGTTATTTCATTTTTTGGGACTTACTTCATTGCTTGTAATCCAGGCATTGGGAGTTATTTCATTTTTAATGGGAGTTATTTCATTTTTGTTGGGCATATTTTTAGCGAACTAACGTCATTGACATTAATTCGCATTAAGAAAGCGAACTAAAGTCAGTACATTTTTTTATATTCCAAATGTTCATTTTTCATTATCACCTTCGACTTATGATCATGAATCTGAGATTGGCTTTGGTCAGATCCCCAATTCGGGGCGTGATCCATGGTATTTAAGTGCAGAACTCCTTTCCGCATTGGCGGCCTTCGGCCGCGCTTCAAAAAATAACCCTGGGCTATGCCATTCCAACTCCGGGTGGTTGCCATAGCCGTGGCTACCGCCACGGTGATGTCCTTCCGCGTGCCACTCTTTTCTCACAGGGTAATGTGATTACAACAACCACATGAAAATGACTTTAACTGCAAATATCTCGCAAACTACTAAAAATATTGGTTCAGCGGAGTTATATTCATGCTCCTGGGACCAAAGCGCGTCTCCTGATAAATATCCCAACATTTTTGGTTGTGTATTAGCGCTCGGTACCCCACGTAAACGATTACCCACGTCTAGATTTAGAATCTGAAATGAGATCTTTTTCAACCGTTCAAAAGTTATTTGCAGTTAAATTTCACAATTTTCTGTCATTTTCGTGTGGTTGTTGTAATGGCACATTAGGCTGAGCCCAAAAAGTGAAAAAGTGGGAAACGTGGCACGCGGAAAGACATCACCGTGGCGGTAGCCACGGCTATGGCACACACCCGGAGTTGGAATGGCGTAGCCCAGGGTTATTTTTTGAAGCGCGGCCGAAGGCCGCCAATGCGGAAAGGAGTTCTGCACATAAATACCATGGATCACGCCCCGAATTGGGGATCTGACCTAAGTCAAATTTTCGCCTGCGGCACTACTTCGTCGAATCTCAAACCCAAATGCCTCAATGACATTAATTCGCATGTCCAAAGCTGTCCTGTATTTTTCAAATTTCATTGTAACTGATTATATTGTAAAAATATACCATTTCAAATTTTGATTTGGGATTTGCATATTTCATTTTTTTGGGACTTATTTCATTTGGGAGTTATTTCATTTTTTTGGGGACTTGTGGTTTCATTGTGAAATAACTGCCAAATATTGGGAGTTATTTCATTTCCTTCTTTGGGAGTTATTTCATTTACTAAAGTTGGGAATTATTTCATTTTTATTGGGACTTATTTCATTGGGAGTTATTTCATGGGAGTTATTTCATTTGGGAGTTATTTCACTGCACCGTAAGTGTACTGGTGTGACAGTGCGTCGGGCTCTTGGTTTTCCTTGCCAGCTTTATACAAATATTTGGGTGCAAATGAGTTAATAAATGCGGTCTACCTCTTGATTTTTGAGTTAGGGTTTCTGTCTGAAATCGCGAACGTCAATGGCTGATGGTCGATGTAAATGTGACTATTTTTTATTCCATATAAATAATGCCTTAACTTCTGTAAAGCCCAAACTATTGCCAGAAGTTCTCGTTCTCATAGTTTTCTTCCGTTTTAGATAAGGTACGCGATATCATCGTGATTGGCTTTCCCGTAGTAATTTCGAAGGGCTTGTTGTTATCAAGCTGTTGCAGAAGAACATCTTAAGAAGCCAAAATACTCTTCAGTTTGTTAAAGGCAGCGATAGCATCTTCGTCGAGTGATATGCTGATTTTTTTAGAATGTCGACTATTAACGTGTCCGTTTTCACCTCTTAAATACTTTGTGAGGGGTTTAGATATATGCGCGTAGTCCTTAATGAATCTGCGGTAGTACCCGGAAATACCTAAGAATGAACGTAAGGATCTTAATGATTTCGGTTCCTGGTAGTTCACGATTGCCTCGACTTTGCAGGGACTTGTTCGAATACCCGCTAGATACGGTGAAAATCAAGAATTCCACTTCTTCCTTGAAAAATTTGGTTTTTTACTCTGACACTCGCATTCCAGCACGCTCAATTTTTTTTAGTATGGTATCAACATCCTTGAAGTGTGAAATCTCATCCGGCGAGAAGATAATTATGTCATCCACATAAGCATGGCATATTTTTCCGATATCCTCGCGCAGGATGTCGCCTATGGCTCTCTGAAATATGCTAGGCGCATTTTTCAGGCCAAAGGGTAATCGGCAAAACTCGTACTTGCCATTGCCTGACTTTAAGTCTAGTGTGGTAAACACTGTAGATCTTCCTATCGGGAAGATCGGATGTTGTTTGCTCATTGAGCTTTCGAAAATCTATTATTACACTGAATGCCGTTGGTATGACAAAATGTGCAGTTACCCTCATTATTGCTTCTTGTTACTGTATACGAAGCCTTATTGTTGTTGTTGCTAAAACTCGCTTTACCATTTTTCTTTTTTTTTTCAAATAAATTTTTATTGGAATGTTCTTCATTCACTTCTAGGGCTTGACAACGACGAATTAAATGCTTTGAGCATTGGCTCCATGTGGGAAGTGTTGAGTAATCCAACTGCTCATTCCATTCTGACTTGGCAACCGAATCGACTTTGGAAATCACCAAGCTAATTATAAGGGCGTTAGCTATATCTTTTTCTGAGCCCATGGACAACAACGAATCGTATATTGCTGACACCGTGTCAACTGCGTTTCTTAAAGCTGGGGCATTGGGTTTGTTAATTTTTTCAATTTCAAATAACTGCTCTATATTATCAAAAAATATGAATCCCTTTTTATCATATCGGTCAGCTAATCGCTCTAAAGCCTTTTCATAATTTTCTTCTGTAACTTGAAACGCTTTAATCGTTCTAAGTGCATCACCCGACAAACAACTAAGCAAATGATTGAATTTTTCTATTGGTGCTAAATGTACCTCATCGTGAACTAAATTGTTGAAAGAGCTAATAAAATTTTTGTACTCCGAATATTTTCCGCTAAAAGTCGGCAATTTCTCTTTTCATCAGTAGAGTCCGCTTTCTCAATCTCCGTTTGATAAGCCATTATTTGCTTTATATATGAGCTCAAAATTTCTAAACGGCATTCTAAATCTATAACATTCCTCGTAGTGGAGGTACTGTCCAACAAATTTTTAATTCTTGTTATATTTTTGCGTGCAGTCGAGCGCTGCTGCTTAAGTTGAGCTAACTTTGGATTAGCAGCTTTGACTGCTGAGTCATCCTCATCGCCTGAACCCATTTTTCCGAATTTGCTTTACTACAAAAATGCCAACGGACCCTTCTATTTATCTAACCACAAATGATTTAAATTGAAGTAGTAAATTTATTTAAATATGTAATCCAAAAAACCCAGATATTCAGTACAACTGTATAAAGTCTTAGCCTTTACTTTGTATACGCTTTAACTTTTCTTGTAGTCTTATACAACGCTCAAATTTAAACACCCTTTAAATAATTGTTTATGCCCACATCAATTTAATGCTAAGTACATAAAATGTTCGATTTAAAGAAATGGCAAGGTCAATAGCCATGCAACGCAACCAATTCTCTATGTACTTGGGTTCTATGACTTGAAACTAAGGAAAAACAGTAAAATTTCATGCCTACTATGTTAGCAATGCAATGTCTTTTTTTTTTACTTTGAATTTGAAAGCGAAGGTGGGGAATGGTAAATTATGTAGCCAAGTGCGCTAACTGTTGTCTTCAGACAATAAGGTATATCGGTCAATCACTTTGGTGGAGCGCAGCAACAGTAACTACAGCTTCATGGACTTATGTGTTTTGCTTTGTATACAATGCGCGAGCAGCAGAGGAGTTAACGACGACAAAGTTCTGCTCACGTATGTAGGTATGTGCAAAGCCAAAGTTCACCTTTCAAATATTTATTTTATGTAGTTACCTACGTATTTAATAATTTTGTGTGAGAATTTTGATGGGTAACCAAATGAACAAATTAGCTGCTAGCACTTCGCCTATGTATTTTCTTTATGAAGGAAAAGCAACAACTACCGGCATTACGTTGTACAGCTGAATTGGGCACTAACGATTTGCCGACGGCAATTTAACTATTTGAATACTTTTACGAGAGGTACTATATAACTACATTTTTTTTTATAGTTGGATATAGGGTATGTAAATTTAACTATTTAAGCGTTTTAATGGGAACGCAATTTTAGCACTTTTTCGAATTAAATATTTTTGCAATCACTGCAATATACATAGGTACTCTTGTAATCTCATTTTTACATTACCTCTGCCGTTTTCGTTACCAAACTTCCCTTTTTGTTACCCATTCCTTTGATTAAATTTATTTGGCTGTAATCCTCCTGTAGGTATAGTGTGTCCAATCCAAAATCCTTATCATCCAAACCGAATTTTCTTTGTTGAATCCAATTTTATTTTCCTTGTCCGTGGCAGCGGCTTGTATTCTAATTGTAACCACAGCCATTCGCACAAAAAACCACGAAATTAAAACTGTAGGAAAACGACTTTACTAAAAGTCCCTGCTCGGGCGCCAAAATGTAAAGCAACAATAGTTTTTGTTGCTGATGCAAAACCGACAAAGACTTTAACACTTTACCTAAATATGCGATTTATAGTGCGACGATGCGCTTGTAAAGAGATGCGAGGCTGGCTGTGGTTTACGAATGAATGACCATTGCTTATTTATTTTAATCCAATATAGCCTTAGTGCTAATAACAATGTTGCTTACTAACTAATATTAGGATGACGGTATTTGTACTAAATACAGTACGATTCATCAGTATACAGTGATGTCTTTAAAAATTGCAATTATAATTCAATGCTGGCCAAACAACCTCTGTAGAACCAGATATGCTCAAAATGAACCAATTACCAGATTATTAGCGGAATTTAATGTTTTATGTAGAGAATGAGATCTAGACATATTTGCAAATCGCAATGCATTTAATGAAAAATTGTTTTCCTTCTATTTTTAATATAATTTTATAGTATCTTCTTAGTCTGTATACACATGTACATACGTTCATTTTGAATATTTTATTATTTCCTTATAATATGCTTTATTCTACAAGTACTTAGTAATTTCTACTTAAAATCATAGTATTTTTATTTAGCGTATTTGGCTTTAAATTTCAAAAGTTTTTTTTTTAAGTATTGTTATTGAAATAATAATAATTATAGTGTCGTTGGTAGAATTACCCAGTTGGAAAAGGTAATGTCTGGTAATGCAAAAAGTAATCTATACTTGCTCTATTTACGCATTACAACATGCATGACTATTAACACAGCACATGTCCTACGAAAGTAATGTGTCGCTCGCAACAAACTGAAGCGACAAACTATACATTACTTTTTATATTACTTTTTAGAAATGAAAAGATGCATTACAATGGACATTATATCTACCATTATTTTGCATGATAGAAAAGACGCATTACATGCAAATTATTTTTTGCAGGGTTACGGTTTATAAAACAAAATACAAGCTATGACCATTATTAGGACTACCCTGTTGGCATAAGCATAATGAGAATGCCAGCTAAGAGGTGGCGACTTCTAGTCTAGGTGTTATATGACACCGTACCGACTAGTGTAATTCCAAGACGGCAAGTTCACAACAGATATCGGGGTCACTTCATGAGTTGTAAAATACCTACCGCACTGTGCCCATGAGGACGGGATAGGTACCTTATCAATCTTTTGAGCTCTGAGCTCGCCATATCACAAAAAAAAGGGAAAAAAAGAAAGCGCCCTCCAGAAATTTTTTTAATGTGTTTTGTTTTTTTTTTTCATTTTTCAGAATGAGTTTGAAATTTTTCACATTGGCTGCTTCTATAAAAAACCACAAAGCACAGTAAAAAAAAATCAAAAATGTAGTACTACAAATAAAAATAGAGCGATACATTACTCCTTCGATTGCTTTTGGATTGATCTTTTCTTACAACAATTTTCGTATATCTTTTCATGCATGAAAAAGGTAATGCATTCCCCACTTTCCCACTGGGTAGTTAAATTCGAATTAACAAAAAAAAACTATTAGAGATATGAATTTTAACAAAACTCTCAAAATATTTCTCGCAAAACGGGTGTTTCTGCCTTCCCAGGTCCTTTTGCATCACATTTTCAATATATAGATACTTTATTTATTTTGCTACCTAGGCGTTTATTGCGGCGACCATACACCTTTTTCCCTTCTTTAAATGTCCTTGGGCTGTTTTTCGAGTTTTTAATTAGATTTTCTTGCGCATTGATTAGAGTAGCCTTAACTGAACTTAAATAATCTTTTGCAAAGTTATTCAATATATCAATAGGTTTTGCATTCACCGTCGAATGCATTGAATTATTGTATTTGTAAGTTGCAAGTAAGATTAAATCATTGGTATCAGTTACATTTTGTTCCGCTTTTATGCAACGTGCGATTTCGGTCAAAGTTGAATGCACTCTTTCTATCTGGCCATTACTATTGCTGTGCAAAGGAGGTATATGAAATTGATCGATTTTAAATTGATCCTTCAATAAATTGGCTACGGTGTGAGATTGAAAGGATTTTTCGTTATCAGAAATTATTAACTTAGTTTTTCTGAACTTGTTAAGTATGATTAAAGGTGCACTTTTGATATCAATTGTTGATCTGGCTCTATAGGAATTGTGATTGTAAGTTTCGAAAACTTGTCGATACAAGTAAGGAAATGACATTTTTCGACGGAAAATATATCTATGTGCAGAATTTGCCCTGGATATTCCGGTATGGGTGTTTTTCCTAACTCTGTTTTACTTGTTTTCCATGCATATTCTACAATTTTTGGCTATTGTAGTTAGGGTCTTCTTTATTTCTGGAAAAAAATACTCTGATACTAATTGCTTATAATTCTCCTGAATGGAACGGTGCGCTGTATTATGTTCCATTGTGGCTGCTTCAATTTGATCCTCTTTTTTATCAGATCTATTACTAATTTTTCGGTGTGCACGAATTTTACACCAGGAAAATTTGACTATAGTAAGGACTGAATTCTGGCTAGAGTTTCAAGGTCACAGCAGATACCATTGACAACATTTGGGTTAATTTTTTCTCGAATGGGTTGCAGAAGAAATTCAGCGCTTTTAAAGTTTATTGTGTGTCTAATAAGTTTTTGAAATAACATTTTTGTAGATTTACTGTTTGCCTCTGATGTGGAGAGTACAAACTGCGCTTTAAACTGATTGACAGGGTTTTTAATCTCACTATGAACCGTCGACATTGACTCGTCGAGGTTGTAAGTGTACTGGTGTGACAGTGCGTCGGGCTCTTGGTTTTCCTTGCCAGCTTTATACAAATATTTGGGTGCAAATGAGTTAATAAATGCGGTCTACCTCTTGATTTTTGAGTTAGGGTTTCTGTCTGAAATCGCGAACGTCAATGGCTGATGGTCGATGTAAATGTGACTATTTTTTATTCCATATAAATAATGCCTTAACTTCTGTAAAGCCCAAACTATTGCCAGAAGTTCTCGTTCTCATAGTTTTCTTCCGTTTTAGATAAGGTACGCGATATCATCGTGATTGGCTTTCCCGTAGTAATTTCGAAGGGCTTGTTGTTATCAAGCTGTTGCAGAAGAACATCTTAAGAAGCCAAAATACTCTTCAGTTTGTTAAAGGCAGCGATAGCATCTTCGTCGAGTGATATGCTGATTTTTTTAGAATGTCGACTATTAACGTGTCCGTTTTCACCTCTTAAATACTTTGTGAGGGGTTTAGATATATGCGCGTAGTCCTTAATGAATCTGCGGTAGTACCCGGAAATACCTAAGAATGAACGTAAGGATCTTAATGATTTCGGTTCCTGGTAGTTCACGATTGCCTCGACTTTGCAGGGACTTGTTCGAATACCCGCTAGATACGGTGAAAATCAAGAATTCCACTTCTTCCTTGAAAAATTTGGTTTTTTACTCTGACACTCGCATTCCAGCACGCTCAATTTTTTTTAGTATGGTATCAACATCCTTGAAGTGTGAAATCTCATCCGGCGAGAAGATAATTATGTCATCCACATAAGCATGGCATATTTTTCCGATATCCTCGCGCAGGATGTCGCCTATGGCTCTCTGAAATATGCTAGGCGCATTTTTCAGGCCAAAGGGTAATCGGCAAAACTCGTACTTGCCATTGCCTGACTTTAAGTCTAGTGTGGTAAACACTGTAGATCTTCCTATCGGGAAGATCGGATGTTGTTTGCTCATTGAGCTTTCGAAAATCTATTACCATCCCCAATTTCTGATTACCCTCGTCGTCAAGCCCTTTTTTTGATATGGTGAGTATGACTTGAGAGGCAGAAAAGCGTGAAATCAATGAGCTTGAGATGCTAGCCAATGGGAATAGTGCCCGAAAATTCTATCAAAAAATTCGACGAATGACGGAAGGTTTCAAACCCGGGGCAAATTCCTGTAAGAACGAGAACGGCGACCTGGTGACTGATGTTCAGAGAATACTAGAGATATGGAGGGATCACTTCTCTGCCCTTTTAAATGGAGAAATTGAGCAAGAAACCAGAGAAGAGCTCGAACCCGAACCCACAATCGAAGACGACGAAATTGACGTCCCAGAACCCGACTATAATGAGGTGCGAATAATATAAAAATAAATGCTACTTTGGACTGAGTACAAACAAATCACTCATCGCTCCCGTCCTGCTATATCGTGCAGAGGCGTGGACACTAACAACATCTGACGAGGGTGCATTGGGAGTATTCGAGAGAAAAGTTCTGCGAAAGATTTATTGGCCTCTACGCGTTGGCGACGGCGAGTACCGAAGAAGATTTAATGATGAGTTGTATGAGCTTTACGCAGACGTCGACATAGTACAGCGCATTAAAACACAGCGGCTTCGCTGGCTATGACACGTCGTGCGAATGAATGAAGAAGGTATACTTATCGGCACCCGCCGGTGGAAGCAGAGGAAGAAGAAGACCACCACTCCGATGGAAGGACCAAGTGGAGACCAACCTGCGATCTCGTGGGGTCTCCAATTGGCGCCAGTTGGCGCAAAGAAGAAATGACTGGCGAGCTATGTTGGACGGTCAAAATCGCTCAGGCGGTTAGATGGCCATTTAAAGAAGAAGAAGAGTATGACTTTCTTATGATCCCATCTTTCAGCAAGGCTTCTATTTCTTTGCTAATGAATATTGCTGCCGATATGGGATAAGGATAACTTTTCGAATAAATAGGAGTATCAGTTTGGGTGTCTATTCTCGCAATCACCTTTGTGTTGTACGGTAGGGCGCTGTTGGGGGTGGCAAATGCATTTTGATTTCTTTCTATCAGCATCTCAATGCTTTCAGAAACCTCCGTTTTATTTGCTGTAGCCATATTGACCTGCTGACAATAAAAATAGTTTAATTTCTCTTTTCCAGTTTTATGGGAAATGAGACCAACTTGTGTATCGATTTTTGCTTCGATACCTTTCAATAAATCATACCCTATGATTCCATCAAAGGTATCTAGCTTCGGTAAAATGTAAAAGGTGGCAATTTTTCCTAATATGTCGATTCTGCACTTTTCTGTAGTCTTATTAACTCCATTAATGGACCTTAGTTGGAAGGGATTTTTTACTGGGCCAATGCCTTTTAAAAATGAGAAATTCTTTATGTAATTTTTAGCAGTTCCTGTGTTTATTAGTAGGTTAAGGACTTGCCCGCTCGGGAGGGTCCGCGTAATGAACGGCAAGTGGGACCTTCAGCAGAATTATCTTCGCATTCGAAATCTTCTACTTCAGAAAAATAAGGTTCGTCTTTCATTGTATTAACTCGTTGTTGTTTGTTTATTGGGGCTTGAATGGATGAATTAGTGCCATGCCTTTTAAGGTTACTATACTGCTGCTGTGGCGGAGCAGTATTATACGTTCGTTGCCACTGCGACGAGTTCGGGAAGCCCGAATTATTCTTTTGTCTAAATGTTTGTGGTTGAGATCCGTCAGAAAAACGGCCAGAGGTATTATTTTTAAACTCAGTCTGTCAGTTCGTTTAGAAACTGTACTACCAAATTTCGGTGAAAATGGTCTGGTATGGGAATTTTGTGGCATTCTTCCTGTGGCATAAGTCTGAGCAAACTCATACCTCTATATATTGTGATGTAGCTCTTGGGCCACTGCAAGTTCGCTGGGCAAGTCTGGTGGGTTAGCTGCAAACAGAGTGTCATGTAATGGGCGCTTAAGGCCGGAAATAAATATCCTTAACGCGTTTTCCCTAGCCTTTTCATTAAAGGCATTGGTAAGCTCATCATTATTACTATGTGTCATGTTAATTTTATTCACTATCAAAGTGAGCTGCCTGTCAACTGCATCATAGTATTCGCTGATAGACATTTGACCCTGTCTTAATGTATTGAGCTGATTTTCCAAGATATGGAGGGGACGCTTATCTGCGTACAGCTGGTCTAACCTAGCAATTATGGCTTTGAAATTGAGACGGGAATGTTATTTTATTCCTTAGAATCCCCATCGCGATGTAATACGGCTCAGAACCTTCGCCGCGTCTCGCCATGGACTTTATCAAACTCAGATCGGTATGGGACCCCTTCTACAATGGTTACCGGTTTATGGTGTTCTATTTTTTGAGGGAGTATATTTTGAATGGCCTGAGTTAGTTGCAACATTTGTTGCGTAAAATTTTCCCGGACTACTTTACCGCGGATTGCACTATACTGTTAACCATGTTTTCATTCATTTTTTTTTATTAATTACAATTCTTTAATCAAAATACAACTACTCACTTAGTTCTTTTATAATACGCGATATTGATAAATATAGTGCTATTGATGCCTTAATGCCCCATGCAATGTTGCTTTCGATTTTTTTCAATACTGGATGAAGCTGGATACACAATGATCCACATGGGTCAAGTAGAAATAGTTAATAAGACCATTACCATATTACATGTAATACAGCCACAGGAAATTCTGGATGTATTGCATAAAATTAGGCAGGACATTGAGGGAGGTGCGTTTAAAGGAAAGGGGTTCCTCCTAAATGAATTAGAAATATTAGAGTCAAGGGTAAAAACAATACAACCAGAAATGGTTAATAGGATTAAGAGGGGTTTAAGTAATTTTGTTGGAACAACTTATAATTGGCTGTTCGGATTAATGGATGACGACGATATGCAAGAAATATTGGGTTATCTGGAGGTCCAACAGAAAAATGATCATAACATAATTAAGAATTTAAATCAGCAGATATCAATAAATAACAATGACACCTTGCATTTGATCAGGGATGTCATAGTAGAAGATAGGAAAAAGGCTAATATACTTTTTAAAGATATGCGGAGATTTTTAACCAACTGCTATTTAATGATATAATAAATAAAATAAGATTTGTAAAAGATAAAGTAGATGATATACAAAATAATATAGAGGCAGCCAAGTACAATTTGATTCACCCGGGAATTCTAACGAAAGATGAAATAAATTATTTCAAAATAGATTTTTATAAATTGAAACTGTCTATCATAGGAGTGTTGGCATATAAAAATCAATCCATTGTGATTGCAATAAAAATTCCGAATAGTTACATACAAACAGTTTTAAAATTGCTAGTACCTTTGCCAAATATAAATCATTTAGAAGTAGAAACAGAAAAAGAACTAATTGTAAATAATGAGAATTTTGAATATAAAAAGGATACAGCAAAGATTTAAAAAGAAGCCAACACTGCATATCAGAAATAATTGTATATTTAGATTCAATAACAAGACTAAAATAAATACTTTGGAAGATGATACATTATTAATAATAAATGCACACCAAGAACAAATAAGTCAAAATTGTGACAATAGGGAGTTAAAAATAAAAGGAAATTACTTGGTGCATTATGCAAATTGTGAATTGAATATAAATGATAAAATTTTCGAAAATCGAAAAGTCGAATTTACAGAAAAATTTTATTACCCAGCTAAAATGTTAAAACAGAGCTATAATGAGCTGAAATTCGGGGAAATTAATATAAATGAAGTACATAGAAAATACGAAAAAATAAAAGAGCTTGTATATCACAAAAATTTCTCATATGGCATAAATATTGTAATATTTTTGATAATAACAATATTGTTAATAGCATTGTACTGTAAAAGAGAGAATTTCAAAATAGTTAATAGAATTGTACAAGAAAGTCCAAGCCCTAGAAAGGAAGAGATCGCATTTGTGGAGATCCTTTCAAAGGAAGAAAATAATAAAAGAACTCAGAAGAGTTCTTACTCAAAACGTGGGGGAGTTATGTGGAATGGCCCACAACCCACGAAACATAACAATACACCAAGTATATTTTGAGTCTTGGTCTCTTGTTGGGAAAATAGAAGAAATATAATACTCGGCATTCCACATTTTGTATAAATAAATAGTTGGGCTTGCAATAAGTCTATTGCTGCCAGCAACAATGTAGGGTAATCGTTGACGTGGACTACCGAGCGCTAATATTTACACAAGAATGTCGGGAGGGGTCTCAAAAGACGCGTCTCGGTCCCAGGATCACGAATATAACTCCGCTCAACCGATATTTTTAGTAGTTTGCGAGATATTTGCAGCTAAAGTTCAGAATTTTCTGTCATTTGCATGTGGTTGTTGAAATCACATTACCCTGTGAGAAGAGAGTGGCACGTGGAAGGACATCACCGTGGCGGTAGCCACGGCTATGGCAACCACCCGGAGTTGGAATGGCGTAGCCCAGGGTTATTTTTTGAAGCGCGGCCGAAGGCCGCCTACGCGGAAAGGTTTTCTGCACATAAAAAACATGGATCGGGTCCCTAAACCCGGGTCATTTTTCGGTTTTTCCAAAATAAGTAAAATATCGGTTGAGCGGAGTTATATTCGTGATCCTGGGACCGAGACGCGTCTTTTGAGACCCCTCCCGACATTCTTGTGTAAATATTAGCGCTCGGTAGTCCACGTCAACGATTACCCAATGTAGTCTGGCTTAATTTCATATATACATATAAATATGGTAGTTTAATTGTGGAGGGGGAAAAATGGATAGTTATATGGTAATAACGGTGAAATTGTATTAAGTATTTATTTTATTTATTGTATTATTGAAGGAAAACAAGAAAAAGCGGTGGAAATAAAAGGAAAATAGAGAAGGGAAGAAAAAGCAAAGCAAGGAAAGGAAAAAAATTAATTCACTTGAACATTTTCAGTAGAGACGAAAAACTGTAACAACTTCCTTATTTTACACTTCTCTTTATGGCTTCTTTGAAAGCTGTGTTCCATCTCGCTACGTCAAGGCTAAGTCGAGGAAGGCACCATGGTTCTCAAGTCAGCTTGTTAGGTAGGTAGGTAGGTAGAATGGCTGCGACTCAGGTCGCCCAAGTAGCTTTTAGAAGCCGTTTTGATGCCATAAATAACTCGTTTAAACCTACTTCTGTAGTAGTGATATTTATTACAACCAACCAGAGTTGTTTATAAACTCGAGAATATTTGGAATCCCTATCTCGGATATACAATCCAAGTTTCCCAAGAAGGGGCTCCCAAAGGATTTCATTCGCCTCCCGGCTAGAGCCGGGCAACCGCACAGGAGATGCTCAACGGTCTCTTCGGCATCAATGTCTTCGCAGCTTCTACAGTGATCACGGTGCGGAATTCCCATCTTTTCCGCAAGCGTTGCGTGCCTATCGCCCAGTGACCTGTGAGGACTGCTATGAGTTTGTGAGTGCTAACTCTTGACCTGCTTAGAAGACTTCTCGTCCTTTTTTCGCTATAGTTTGGCCAGGTGGATCTTGATATTGCACAACTATTTGTGTTTCTCTATCTCAGTTGTGCTTTGTTCCGGAAATACTTTTGGCTACTGCTAAGGGTGCCCCTATATCTATATTGATTGCTTCCTCATCACCCTCCGATGAGCCACTGTGCGCCAGCTCATCGGCATCTCAAGGTTAGTTAGTGCAGCCAAGATCTGCTTACATGAGTGCACCACGTTCGAGCTAGTATGTGGTGCTGCTATTGCCTTAATTGCTGCTTGGCTGTCTGAAAAGATAGTGACTTTACCAGTTGTGTTCAGGTCCCTGAGTGATCTGCCGACCTGCAAGATCGCAAGAACTTCAGCTTGGAACACACTGCAATGCGATGGAAGTCTGAATGATACGGCAATGTCTAGGGACTCCGAGAAGACGCCGGCACCCACCCCTGAATCCATCTTGGACCCGTCCGTGTAGATTTGGATGCCGCTGTCAACTCCGACCCTGCCCTTTTTCCAATCATTCCTGCTTGGAATTGAAGTAATAGTACTGTTCTCAAACTCCAGTTTGTGAGGATAAAAGTCGGTTCTGGTATTTATAGTACCAGCTGGAAATGGTTAAGAATGCTACTGTGGCCGTGCTGAGTAACCCTCCGGCACCCGGACTCCCTGAGTCTGAGTGCGGTTTGCGCCGACAAACCAAAGCACCATCTTTGGCCTTAGACCCCATTTTTTACCAAACATTGATTTGCAGGCGTAGAAAGCGACACAGGCCTTCCGCACCCGCTCCTCAATACACGCTTTCCAGTTTAGCTTACAGTCAATTATGAGCCCCAGATATTTAGAGCTAGTAGATAGGGATAGCCGCTGGCCATTTAATTTCGGTAGTTCGAAGGTAGGCGGCTTGTACTTCCTCGTAAAGAGTAGTAAATCCGTCTTCTCCGGATTTAGCCTGAGGCCACAATCATGTGCCCACCTACTTAGTCTTGCCAACGTTCTTTCCATGATCTCGCTCATCACGGAAGGGAAGGGACCCGAGACTAGGATCGCCACGTCGTCGGCGTACGCCACGACTTTTGCCCCACTTGAGGTAAGTTTTATTAGTATGTAGTTCATAGTGAGGAGCCATAGCAGAGGTGAGAGCACTCCGCCCTGCGGTGTGCCTCTGCATATCTGCTTCCTAACTTTTGCCCCCCCCAGCTCGGCTGATATTTCTCGATTAAGGAGTAGGGACGTGATCCAGTTCCTTATTAGCTTTTCCACCCCTACCCTTACGAGTGCTTCCGATATCGCGTCGGCTCTCACGTTGTTGAAAGCGCCTTCCACATCAACGAACGCCGCTAGAGTAAATTCTTTGAATAGAAGTGACTTCTCGACAGTCCGCACCACCTCGTGTAGTGCGGTCTCTGTAGATTTCCCCCTTAAATACGCGTGCTGCGGTTCCGAAAAGGGGGTGTCCTGAAGAAGTCCCCGTATGTGGATATCTAATAGTCTCTCAAAAGTTTTTAACACAAAGGATGTGAGGCTTATCGGCCGAAAGTCCTTGGCCACCTCATGCCCTCTTCTGCCAGATTTGGGAATGAAAACCACCCTTGTTTCTTTCCACGTGGACGGGATGTGATTATGAATAATGCATGCTGCGAAGATCTCCTTCAGTTCCTTAACCAAAGATGCCTGAGTCTTCTGCAGCATAATGGGAAGTATTCCATCTACTCCCGCTGTTTTATAGAGTGAGAAGCTGTTAATTGCCCAGGCAATTTTGTCTTCTCCTAAAATTTTGTCTATCAAGGAGGTCGGTGCCTCCAGTTGCGCCACCCCTCCTCTCCGCTCCAGTTCCCCAGAAGTATCCGGAGAGTGAGCTCCTATTAGAATGTCAAGGGTTTCCGCTGATGACCCTGCCCATGTCCCATCAGCGCGTTTAACTAACGTCTTGTTTGTGTGGCTCCTGGCGAGGATCTTCCCAAGCCTTGCTGAGTCCTTCGTGGACTCGATTGACTCGTAGTGTTTCTGCCAAGATCTCGTTTTCGCTGTTCTCACTGCTTTTTTGTACTCTTTCAAGCAGATCTTATACTCCTGGAAGTTCTTCCTTGAGTAGCAGTGATTAAAGACCCTCCTGAGGTTCGACCTTAGGTCGCCAAGGTTCTCATCCCACCATGGTAGAAAAGTATTTTTGCTTCTTGATATTGGACAGGCAACTTTGTAGGCTACCTGAAAGCTTTTCTCTAGAGATCTAACTCGATCGTCCAGGCAGTTACTAGATTGTATGGATTTTTTATTCCTACTGAGCCTACTACTGACTATCTCGTCGAACAGACCCCACGAAGTTCGCTTCGGGTTCCTATAGGGTTTTCTTACCTCCCTCTCCCATTCTACACCAAAGAGAATTATCTTATGGTCGGACAGGGATAGACGCTGGGACACCTCCCAATTCCTTACTATAAGTTCCTGGGAGTCAGATTTCATGGTAATGTCTAGGACTTCTTCCCACCCTGCGAAGTTCTCTGAACTTGGAAAAGCAAAGGTAGGAGAGCTGCCCGTGTTGCATATACATAGGTTATTAGATAGTAAGAAATCAAAAAGAGACTCACCACGTTCGTTAGTTTCGCTACTGCCCCACATCGTGTGTCTGGCGTTGGCGTCACAGCCCAAAAGAGTTGCCTCCTTATTTTCGTCATTCTCATTGATCAACAGCTGTACTGCCGCTGGAGGTGCCGGTCGATCGTGAGCCTTATACGCAGAGGCGATCGTTAGACTACGTCCGCCTCCTGACTCAATCCTGACCGCCGTTAGATCAAAAGTGCTGAAATTAGGTAAGAAGAAAGCATTAATAGTATCCCTAACTAGGATGCAAGCTCTCGGTTTACCTTCTCCAAGTGTAGTAGTAGTAGTTGTAGTAGTAGTATATATTTATTTTTCAAACAATCAGATACAAAGTATGACTTATGCTATTGCGTACATCGAACACTTAAATAAATAAAGTAGAGTAAATACTAGCGACAATAACAGGATATGTTGTGTGTCGCACCGCGAGTTAAATAAAAAGAAAACTAACGAACTACGAAAATTCATTTAATAATAAGTCCCTTACTTTGAAGCTATCCGCGAGAAACTTAGCCAGAAACTCGAAGTTAAAACCATTTAGAATGGCAACCACCTTGGCCATATCTAAACGAATGTTGTTATATATTGGACATGTACCAATGAAATGAAAAGTGTTTTCCGGTTCCTGCAAGTTGGAAACTGTGCAAAGTGGAGACGATATGTTTTTATAGGTTCTTGCGTTTAGATTCAGTAAGCCTCCTCGTGCCCGGAGAGTCAAGTGTGTAGAACAGATTGTTGTCCCTGGCGTTGAGGCCCCTGACCTTGGAGCGCCACACCCAGGGTTCCTGCACCAAGCAGATGTCGATGTCCTCCTCCCTGAGGAGGACTTGAAGGTTGTCCGACGCGATCTTGGAGTGCTGCAAGTTAATTTGTGCCACCCTAATCATCGGACTTGGGAGGCACACCTGCAGCTTTGTCGGATGTTGACGGAGCCCCATCAGCCGGCCCTGCCAACCGAAGCTCCCCCAGGAGTTTGTTGGCATCGTCAACCTTCTCCAGGTTGTTGTCAGGCGCTACCGCTGCTGGGAAAATCTTTAGTTTGGCGTTCCTGAAGCCGAACTTCAATTTGTTTCCCCTCTCCTCGAGTGCCCCCAGGGACTCATTGGAGATCAGCAGTAGCGCTGGCTGGCTGTTCTTTTGCAGCTCCTCTATTTTTAAGACCACCCAGTCATCCATCGGAACACCTGGGTTTTGCATTCTGAGGCACTGGATTACCTTCCCTTCATACAGCTTCATCTTGGGCAACCAGATGCGTGCCCGGGGTCTCCTGGGAATCTCAGAAGCCAGGATGAGCTTAAGCTTAAAACCATCCGATGCGTTGCTTATCTTAGCAACGCACCTCTCCAGGAATTCCCTTGAGAAGCCGTCCGCGCATTTGATAACCCGACAGCCTCGCCAAATTTCCTCGCAGTTGAAGACGGGCACTGGGGTTTGGTTCTCCATGAGGTGTTCGACGGCCATCTCGGACAGACGTCCCTCTATGGAGCTCCAAGCCGCCAGTACTTGCCTCCCACTCGTCCCCCCAGCATCGACCAGTGCAACCTGGAGGTGATCTATGACGACCTCGCTGTAGGTATTCCTGGCCGCTGCTGCAGCACTGCAGAAGGGCCCTCGTGCTGCTGGCCGAATTTGCCCTTCTTGACATCGCGCTCGTTCACCTCGTGTGATCGGGCGTGCCGATTGTCTTGGTTTGGATGGTTGTTGCTATGATTGGGCTGCTGGCTTATTGGTATGGCTGCTCTCGTAGTCCCTGACTAGCGCCTCGCACCATACCCTGTCCTCTGCGTCTCGCGCGTGGACCTCGCCAGCCCCTTCATTCCGCTTGATCTTCTTCAGAATGAAGACAGCCCTGTGGTACTTGGCTTTCTCCAACGTACCCGTCGATTTCTTGGATTTTCTTGAAGCCACTATGGCTGGTGCACTTCCATTTTCCTTATGTGAGCTAGGAGGGAGGGTACTATGGCTGGTACCCTTGCCCCCCCCTTCCACGGTTATCTTTTGGCTTGGGATGACTGGGGTACTAGGACTGGTACCCCTGTCCTCCCTTGTGCTGACGCTCCCCTGGCTACTAGTCAGGACTTCGTCCTCCGAAAGCGTTCCCAGAACGCTCTCCTCTTCCTCACCTCTCTTTTCATCAGTTTTAAATTTATTATCCATACAGGTTCCCACGAGTTAAGCTGGAAAGGGTTCGTCCTCCCCGGCAGAGCCAGTATACCGGGGTAAGGCACTTATACAACCGACCTTGCCCGGGCGTCGGAGGGGACCGTAAGCGATCAGCTATGCAATAGCCACCCGCTGATCATTCAGCCCTCGGCACGGGTACCTCAACACCTTGGCTTAGGGTGGTGTTGGTACGGCTATCTCCACTTCCCCCGCAACAGCGAGCGCCGTGAACTCTCAGAGAACACCAACCCGAAGCTGTGGGAGGAGTGAAGCCTTCCTCTTAGTTCGTATCGTATTGGAATCCCTACCAGAGGGACACCAATACGACACTTAAGCCCCTTCGCCACGACACGGCGACCAACTTGAGGAGGCAGCTTGTTAGACTTAATAATATTAAATCTAGACTTTACAAGCGACTCAAGAGATCTGGCACATCTGCTGACTGCTCGAAGCGAAGTATTTATTTGCCCGCTCTAACTTTCAGCGCCTGAATCAGTTATGTTATAAGGATTACTTAACTTGTTGCAAAACTCAATTTTTCAACAATTCGAACAAATTTTATAGCTTTGTTAACTTTAAACGCGAAGTCTCTGGATTTCCATCGTCGCTTACGTTTGGGTGTAAGAGTGCTGATACCGATGACAATATTGCAGAATTATTTTCTGAATTCTTTAAATCGACCTACTCCTCCAGCAGTTCGTAAGTTAAGGAGTATCCATATTATTTGGCTAGTTCCAATAACGTCAGGAACCCTGTTATTGATATTGACATTGTTATTTAGAGCCTTGAATCACTGCAGCCCATATTCTCCCCGGGTCCTGATGAGGTACCTAGTTGTCTGCTTAGGTACTGTGCGCAGCACTTATCTGGGCCGATCTTAATGATTTTTAATATGTATCTTGATTCCGTATCATTCCCATCTCTCTGGAAATAATCTTTTAATATTCCCTTGCATAAAAAGGTAGAAGATCAAATATTGAGAACTACAGAGTCATTGCTAAGCTGTCAGCAATTCCTAAAACTTTTGAACAGATCATTACCAAACAGCTTCAGTATCAGTGTACGTCTTTATTATCCCCTTCTCAACATGGTTTTATTTCCATAGGTCAACCACTACCAACTTGATTGAGTTCACATCCTAAGTAATCGACGGGTTTTCGAGAAGAAATCAAACGGATGTGATCTACACTGACTTTAGCAAAGCTTTCGATTCAGTGAATCACGAGCTTTTAATTCATAAACTGGATTTACTCGGTTTTCCGTTTCATATTTTAGCATGGCTTACAAGTGGTAACGTAACTTCAGGTGTGCGTCAGGGGAGCCATTTGGGCCCATTGCTGTTTACCCTGTTCATAAACGATTTACCGCAGGTTATCTCATATTCCAAAACCTTAATGTACGCGGATGATATTAAACTTTGCTACACGTATCGTCCCTCTGACAAGTCGGCAGGTGCTCTTCTCCAGGCAGATTTGGACTCATTCCATTGCTGGTGCACGGTAAATTTACTTGCGTTAAATTGCTTCAAATGTAAGCAAATGACATTCCATAGAACGAAGCCAGTTCTGACTTCCTATTTGTAAAATGATACCGACTTAGAACGTATATCCGTTGTCGACGATCTAGATGTCTTTTTTGATGCTAAACTGTGTTTTAATATGCATATTTCTTCGATTACTAACAAAGCCAAGAGTATGTTAGGATTTGTGAAGAGGTGGGCTAAAGAGTTCGATGTTCCGTTTCTCACTAAGACGCTCTACATATCGTTAGTCCGCCCTTTACTTGAGTACTGCTTGTGTGTTTGGTGTCCCGTTTATCAAAACCATATGCAAGGAATTGAGTCTATACAAAAGCAATTCCTAATTTTTGCCTTACGCGGACTCAATTGGAACCCTAATATCTACCCCCTTACAGAAACCGGCTTCTTCTAATTAATTTACCCACTCTGGTAGGTAGGTCTTCCGACCTACTCGCACTAATTTCTGGCCATATCAATTTTGCATGACAGCAGGTACTAATCATATCCCATCTGTCACTTGCTTCCTGGAGGAACATATGCTTCGAAAAGAGTTTACTAGTCACGAGCGGCTTGCCTAGACCCTTCTAGGACTGTGAAAGCGGAGCGAATGTCCCCCCTCTAGCAAGCTTGTCTGCCACCTCATTACGCGGTATGCCCCTGTGTCCCGGCACCCATACCAGGTGAATCGAGAGCTGCTCAGTATTGGAGTTTTCTCTAGTCCCGTCCACCAGACTAGGACTCCATACAAAAGAATCGATATACTCACAGCGGTATAGAGCCAAAGTGTGACTTTGGGGGTCAACCCCCATTTTTGCCCTACAGCCCCTTACACGAGTATAGGGCCACTAACGCTTTTTTAGCACGATCCTGAATATTCTCTTTCCATGAGAGCTTTTGAGGGTGGTATTATCTAATGCTGGTAGCTGTAGCAACGGGATTTCGAATTTCCTAGTAAACAGAACCAACTCTGTTTTGACGGGGTTAACACCTAGACCTTTGCCACGGGCCCACCTTACCACTAATGTAAGGTTTCTCTGCATAATGTCACAAAGCGTTGGGGGGTATTTACCACTCACCACCACCGCAAGGTCATCCGCGTATGCTATGACTGTGGCTACCCATAGAAGAGGGGAGAGGATCCCACCTTGCGGCGTAAAACCTTGGTCATTCCGGTAAGTAGAACCGGCTGCTGTCGGAATTCCTACTCCCACTACAAACCTGCAATTGGCTAATCATCAACATGGCACGACATCCGCTCTGAATGCCATTGCAATCATAGGACGGTCCTTGTGGCGCTGGACCTGTCAAAAGCTTTTGACACGGTCAACCATGCCACACTTCTCAGAGATCTGGAGGAGACACCGCTCCCTGCCGGCGTAAAGAGGTTGACCGCCAACTACCTCAACGGTCGGCAAGCGTCTGTCATATTTGGAAGCCCGAAGTCTAGACCGCCAAGAATAAAATAAGAGGTGCTGCAAGGTGGAGTTCTCTCCCCCCTTTTTTCTCTATCTATATCTATATTTCGAGCCTCCCTCTCCCACCACAGGGAGTCGCCATTGTTTCTTACGTAGACGATTGCACGATACTGGCGTCAGGTAAAGGCCCTTCTACAGACGAACTTTGTACTGGACTCCACAACTACCACCGAGACCTTTCCAGGTTCTTCACCGAGTGAAATCTGACTGTTTACCGCTTGGAATGCCCAGATGAGGCAAGAGTTAAACGTCACGTAGATGGAGTACCTCTATCTACTGTCAACCACAATAAAATCTTTGGCGTGACGTTTGACAATGGCCTCACCTTCATGACACTCATTACAGGAAGTTGCCATCAGAACTGACACAGGTTGTTTGCTTATGTCATCCGAGTCTCACCCATCATAAGGCTGAAATGCTTGACGTCCGGGCTGGCGGAACTGGGCTGGCAGTTCCTTCTAAACTGGCATAAGCCCAGTCATCCAAATTAATATCTTCTTTATGGAGCTCATCATGGTAACACAACTTTGCTCTGGATATTGTAAAGCAGATTTTCCTGCTGCTCGACAGCGCAAGCGTCGGTGCAATATCGAAACAGAACAACAAGGTGAGCTACGACTTCAGCCTTAGGATCTACAAGGCTGATGTGGAATCCCTTGTAAATCTTGAGACTCTGGAGGCGAACCCCTCCGGGCGAACCCCTCAGCGAAGACGAAATGGAGGTGGATAAGGCGATGGCGCCAGAACCAAGTGGTTACGAATCATCAGGCTTGAACGGTAGCCTGGCTCTCACGAGGATGTACTCCGACAGTCAGCTTCTGAGTGACGGTGAGTCAGATGTTACCCTCACGGAGGAGAGCGCCAATAAATTATGATGAGAGTCCTCCAAATAAACCTTCATCATAGCAAAGCAGCTTCAGCTGCGCTTCTACTGCGCCTATCCACAGGTGTGGTAGATATCGTACTAGTCCAGGAGCCATGGATCACTGGTGAAAGGATCTGTGGGTGGCGGACGCCTGGTTACAAGCTAATCTACGCACATTACAAGGGTAAGCCACGAACATGTATTATAGCTATGTCTACTCTTAATGTTTTTCTTCCACCGCAATGTAGTGATGGAGATCTGACAGCGATTAGCGTCGAGGGGCTGGGTAGGAGGTGCAAGTTTGCATCCTTTTATCTGGCCCATGATCACCAGGGTTCATTACCACTTATAACTGCCGGGAACTCGTGAGGCAGTCAAACCCGCGGGAGAAAATGCTAGTACTCGGTGGGGACGCAAATGCCAATAATGCACAGTGGGGCAGCACGGATACAAATGACCGGGGTGAGTCTCTTTACGATTATCTTCTAGGAACGAATCTGTATATATGTAATAGGGGTACAACCCCACCTTTATCACTAGAGGATAAGGAGGTCCTTGACATCACCCTAGTCACGGACTCCTTCAGTGAGCAAATCGAATCTTGGAAGGCTCTAAGCGAACACTCCTTCTCGGGCCATAGGTACATTAGCTTCGATGTATCGCAAACTCTCAGTTGACCTAATGTTTTTAAAAATGTTAGGAGAACTAACTGGGGCTACTATAAAAAGATTATCGACAAAAATCTGCCAAACAGGGTATAAGCCCCGACCAACATTTCCGAGCTTGACGGTCTCGTAAATAACTTCAGTAGGATTGCTTTAGATAAGGCCTGCCCAAACAGGAAGGCAGTGGAAACCCGTAAACCACCATGGTGGTCGTCTAATCTCGAGGAGCTTAGGAAGTCCAGTAGGACGGCCTTTAACAAAGCAAAGCATGACTGTAATGAGGAATCATGGGCGGATTATAAGACGAAACTTACCATGTATAAGAAAGCTATCCGTAAGGAAAAGCCATCATCCTGGGTAGATTTCTGCAGCCAGATTGAAAACACATCTTCCGCCTCCCGTTTAAGGAAGGTGCTATCGAAATCCCCAACTCAGCTAAGCTACGTCCAAAAGCCTGACGGTTCTTGGACGGAGACATGCACTGAAACCATAAACTTGCTTATGGACACACATTTTCCGACATGCGAAGACGTGTCTCAAAATTTCTCTGGCGGAGGGCTACTCTCTGATCAACTAATAAAAGAAATCATAGATGATCGAAAGCTAGACTGGGCTCTATCTACGTTCAAGCCCTATAATTCACCGGGCCCAGACGGAATATTCCCGGCTCAGTTTCAGCACACGGCCTCACTTATTAAACCATGGTTAAAGATGATGTTTGTAAGTTGTCTGAGGCTCAAATACGTACCGGAATCGTTGAGGGAAGTCAGCGTGGTCCTCATCCCTAAAGTGGGGAAATCCTGTCACACAAAACCAAAGGACTACAGGCCAATAAGCCTATCCTCCTTCCTGCTTAAAACAATTGAAAGCTGCTGGAAGACTACATCCCGAGGCTGATTGACCCATCCTCTCTATCGCATGCCCAGCATGCCTATACCAAAGGCAGGTCAACCGACACTGTTGTTCCAATAGCAAAGCAAATTGAGGTTGACTGGTCAGCGTAACGCTACACCTAACAAAATACTTCAGTGCATTGTTCCATCGTATTGCACAATAACAAAGAATTTGACAATAAAGTAAACAAGTGCATTGCTTCAAGACAATTTCCAAATAGTATTTATTAGAGATATTAAGCAATTAGCTCACAACAAAAGAAGTGCATTGGCACTTATGAAATCAATATTTCGATACATATTGTACATAGTACAATTTTGATGACTAAACATAAAAATGTTATAAATTAGCTTGTAAGAACTTTTGTAAATGAATCAATGTATAAACGTTAATGAATAAGGAAGTGATTTTTTTTAAATCAAGTCGTTCGGCAAGACTTGTTTCGTGCGTGGTGGAACTTATCTACAATCTGCTTACGAATAGGCGGATAAAAACTGAGCTAGGCGGGAGCGAAGTCCACAGACTTGCTAACCGAGGCACGCCGTAGGGGGCCGTTCTGTCTCCGCTTCTGTGGTTGGTTACTGTAATCCAACTTTTACGCCTGATGGAATTAGAAGGTCACCAATTGATTGCGTATGCTGATGACATCTGCGTCACTATCCACAATATCATCCTGGGCCACGGGCTCCGGCCTGGAAGTGAACCCTGAAAAAACCGCGCTAGTTCTCTTTACGAGGAGGTACAAGATACCAAATATAACACCACCAAAAATCGGGGGTATGTCACTAAACACAATAATTTACCTGCCGCCCCACGCTTGTGGCGAGGAAAGCATCAGTTATTTCTGCTCTGCGCATACGGGAAACAGGTATCTGGTCAAATGGAACTTGTGGGCATGCCACCATCCTGGGTACATGCGCCCGGGCCCCAATACCAGCACTCACTGACTACTGCACACCAAAGAATGTATTCCTTAAGAACTTCACAGTGTTCATAACAACACGACAATACTGGGATAGTAGGCAGCAAATTGTCCCGAACGCTTTAAATATTTTCACCGATGGCTCTAAGCTTGACAGGGGGATGGGAGAGGGTGTCTTCTCACCGGATCTGGGTCTAGAGGCCTCCTTGCGCCTTCCGGATCACTGTAGTGTATACCAAGCGGAAATGCTGGCAATACACAGAGCCACAAGCCATCTGGCTTCTGAACCTAGTGATGGCAAACGGGTCTTCATTTTCTCAGACAGCCAGGCTGCACTAAAGGCCCTGGACTCAAGTCGGTAACTGAATGCCGCAGATCTCTTAACGAGATAGCACGCCACTTCGGTATCAACCTTTTATGGGTACCTGGACACAGGGATATTGAGGGTAGCTGCAGAGTGGAAGAGCTGGCCAGGAAAGACACCACCGACCACATCCTTTCTGGAAATTACTCGGTAAGTATACCTATGGCCACCTTCAAGCTCCGTGAGAGCACAAGCACTATAAGATCTGCAAATGAAAAATGGTTAGCAATCTCAACTAGCGAGACACCCAGGCTAACTTGGCCCTCTAAGGAGCTAAGGAGCTTCTTCATTGTTTCCACGAAGTGGTTCGATCACCATTTATAGGCAAGGAAGGGATTCCCCTGTTTTGAGTCCGTATAGGGTATCGCAACGGGCCCACTGTTTGGCCTAAGTGTCGGGCCGCTACCTTGGTGTTTCGGTCCAGCCCTCGAAACCTAACCTAACCATTGTAATAGGTTAAACTCTTACCTCTCCAGACTTAACCCTACCATACCTAACACTTGCCCTACATGTGGTATAATCCCTCATGACACCAAACATCTCTTTTCCTGTTCAACTGAACATACCCAATATCACCCTGTCAAAACTGCGCGTTTCCTTGGACTTCTTTGGACAATTTACCCCTGCGGGTTGAGGTTTAGAATATGCCCGCGGTAGGCATACCGGTCGTAAGAGGTGACTAATATGCACAAAGGTATAGATGTGCAACTCGATAGTTGATCTAAGGATATGATGCCTCTCACCAGTCATTACCCATCTTCTCTTTTCTTTCGGAAGGAGGGATGACATGGAGCGTATCGGATTCATATCCGGCCAAGGACTGTTAATTCGACAACACTCCCCATAACTTTCGGGAAGTGATTTTGTTGCTAAAACAACAACAACAACAACAACGATTTCGACTGATCTTTCCCATTAGGAAGGGCGAAGCACTGTTAATAACAACAACATGCTTCTGCCTAGGCGTTGGTGCGTAGCATTCTAGAAGGTAAAGAAGCTTGACTATTGTTGTGTAGTGTAGACGGCTGCGGTGTATTACAGCAAGGCGCTGGGAACGTATCCGTCCAGAAGTTTCTGTTCACACGCCAATAGGCCGAGGCGGAGTAAACGCAGGAGATACAATCTCTTGGTCCGGGGTTGGATTCGATATCAGTCATGCCCGAGGTAAGCATACCGGTCGTAAGAGGCAACTATTATGCACAAAGGTAATGACGTGCAACTTGGTTGTTGATCTCCGGATGTGATTCCTCTCACCTCTCATTACCCATCATCTCCTTTATTACGGACGGAGGGATGACATGACCCAGAAGGTTCCACTGGTCATAAAGAGCACCGGAACGTAATTCGACTTCACTCCCACAAACCTTCGGGGAGTGTTTTAGTTGTTAAAACAATAACAACAGACAAATTTTGGCACGCATTGCTAACTATTAAGCTAACAATACGCTGGGTTTTTTGCCTTCTAAACGCCCTGTTCAATCAACTTTTACCAATTCATGAACCAACGGCGCCATCTGACGGTGAGATTTGGTATCATGATGGATTTTTTGCATGACTGTTTTGGTGTCACAGTTTGCCAACCATGTTCCCTTGGTTTTTGTTATTGAGATTTTACACAAACAACAAGCTTGTGTTTTCCGGTCTTTATATATGAAGTATCCTGGTTCGGTACGAGCTATAGACCTATTAATAATTTTTTCTGCAGCGAAAAATTATTGTTGTTTTTGGGTTTCTTAATAATTTTTTTAATTAATTATTAAAAGTTTTTTGTTGAATTGAACAGGCAAAATTTAGAGACAACCGCCATAGCTTTTCTTATAATCCATTTCGAAAGTTGCTAACTTCACTCATCAGAGAAATTTTGGCACGCATTGCTAACTATTAAGCTAACAATACGCTGGGTTTTTTTGCCTTATAAACGCCCTGTTCAATCAACTTTTACCAATTCATGAACCAGAAAAAATTATTAATAGGTCTATAGCTCGTACCGAACCAGGATACTTCAAATATAAAGACCTGGAAACACAAGCTTGTTGTTTGTGTAAAATCTCAATAACAACAGAAGTTGGAGCAATTCTCCTATGTTCGCTACGAGGATCACAATTTTAAAGTGGGACTCTGAGGATGACAAAAGGTTGCATATAGTTTTTTTGTTGTATTTTTTGTATTTGTATTTTTATTTTGAATATTTTCCTGGCACAACAATTTTTACAAAATTATTTTACAATACCAGTCATGTATAAAATTAAGTACGTAACAATTATAAGAAAGAAAAACAATATTAAAATAAAACTTAGTCTAAAAGAGCTTAATCTAATAACAAAAGTTCGAAGAGTTGTTCGAAGGACAAGTTGAGGAGATGATTTAAGAGAAAATAATAATAGAAAAAAGAAAAAAATAAAATTAAATAAAAATTAAAAAATAGAAAAGGGCAAGTAAGAATGTATGTTAAGTTGTCAATGAGAGTAAACACTAGGAGCGCTTATAAAAACATATTAAACTTTTCTTGAAAAGCAGTGCATTGCTTATAGTCCTAAATCGGTTTGGTAGACAGTTCCAATGGCGTACCGAGGTAATGAAAATCTGGCGTTCAGACGTTCGCAAGCGATATATAACGTGTGTGAGAGACACAGACTCATTCGAATGCAGAAAGTTAAGCCTAATATAAGTAAGAGGGTTCCTTCGTGTATATTATTTTGTGTAGTGTGGTCAGCATTCTGTCTTTTAAAAGATTGTCGAAAGAGATGTTTAGCAACTTTTCAGCGTAGTAAGAGACGTGGTAGTCTGTTTAAAATATATATGTACATATCTAGCAATGTTGTTTTAAACAACATTTAGTTTCTTTTTGCTCACATAGTCACAGTTAGAATAAATCTCACAACCATGGAGAAGCGTAGGTATTAAGTACGCTTTAGATAAAAGTATTCGTATATGTAAGGGAGTGAAATACTGTGTTAACCATAATGTACTGAGCATTCCGTACACTTTTCCTACCGTACTAAATATGTGGTCTTTGCATGTCAATGTTTTGTTAAAAATTACTCCTACGTTCTTTGCTGTTTCGATATACTCAATCACAGAGTTATCAAAAATAATATTGTCTAGGCCATTAGTTTCGAGCGCCTTCCTATGAATGACAATACATTTAGACTTTTTAGTTTCACTCATGGTACAATTAACAGGTAGCCGCATCAGAGTTGCATTTTTTATTTTTTTTCATTCGAAGTGGTTTTCCAATTGTCAATGTCTGTTTATATGCATATTATTTTGTTTACATGTTTGTTTGTTTACATTAATCAATAGTTTTCTAAATTATAATTTTCCTGTGTTTTACAATAAAATAAGTCAGAAGAAAGCTTGTTGAATGATAAAAAGATGTACGCGAGTAGAGGGACCGGGGAAGGTTCCTTTACAGTTCTCAAAGATCCCAGAAGGAATCGGAAGCTGGAAAAATCTTCTATCTTTGGTTCACGTCTTGGCTTCACGTTTTTACTAGAAAAACATGAGATTTAAGTGAAGCATTTCAACCATCACATCTTTTTAATTCATTTACTTCTAAAAACAGCCACTAAACGCCCAAAATTGTAAAAATGTTGCTGAAAAAACATTAACTTTCATTTCGTTTTTTTTTTTAAACATGTAAACAATAATGAAACGTCAACTGCTTATATCAAAGCTGTATAACGCCACTACCTGTTATTGCGTTACTATAGCGCTTTTGCATTAACTTCATATTTTGATAAAATGTTAATCCGGGCACAAAATTATTTGAATACAAATTCTGTCAGTAGTTCAAAAAGATTAAGCAGTTTCGAAAAAAACTTTTCAATTACGATAGTCTCGTAGTCAGTGCCGGCTATATAACAAATAACGTAAATTGCAAATTCTTGCTGGAAGTTCTTCCTTGCCCGAAATTCACTGCCAAGGGATTATCCTGGTTTTGAATAAACTTTTTCATACCTCTTTTGATGTTCACTGCCCCGGTACTCGAACGTTGGATCTTCGAGGCCAGCAATGGTTCCGCCACACCACGGCAGCCGCCGAAAGGTGTGTTCCGGTCCAAAGAATCATAATTCACTTTTGGGGGGGTTAGGTTTCCAATTCGGATTCTTTATCTTAAGATTGATTTTGTTTTCTAAACTGCGCTACCCTCAAGTTGGTGTCAGTCTTTATTCCAAGCAAATACACAATTGAGCGGAGCCAAATGAATACTTAGCTCAGTTGCGTAGACAAATTGCGCTAATACCAGCAATGCGCTGACTTCATGGCATCAGCGCAAAAAACTTTGCAGCAATAACCAGCCATAACTTATATCACTTTTGGCATGATTTTGACACAAGAAATTGTTGACAATTTACCGACCAGCAAAATACATAGCAGGGTTGCTTTTTATTTCTGCGTCTACCTGTTACTTTTACCATGGTTTCACTATTGTAGCTCGTTATGTCTACTACGTTGTGGGAGTTAAGCTTGTACGGTTCAATTACTGCTTTAAAAAAATCCTTATCGTCAAACAAACGAAACGGAAGATTTTTTACCGTCACTGAACCAACGGTGGTGAGGTGTTGCAAAAACTCTTCCTTGTCCATGTTAACGTTGATGGAGCACACTTTCTGATTCCTTAATTCACTCGACTTTTTCCTGCTGCCGATATCCACTTTGTGTGTTAGTGCATAGTGCCGCTTTATACTGAATGTGTCAGTTCCACACAGCATCTTCCCAGTAAAAAATATCTCGAGCGCTCTATTGATGACCAGGAAAAGAGCGATCTTTTTGAGCAACCAGGGGATCAAATGTGGAGCAGCGCAATAGCTTGTGATCTCATTTGGTGCTTTGGGAATAAAAGGGATCTCTGTTTTTTTACAGTAACTTATGATCTCTCACTGTTTTATGGGGAGCAATATGGGATATTTTTTTCATGCTAATCGAAAATACAACGAAAGTCGTATAGACAGCAAATATGTGTACTTTTCCATATATATGATACTTCTATATTGCGCCTATTGAACTATTCAGTTGACCCAACATTACAGTACAGCAGCCGGATTCCAGTCATCGCCATCGCCTAAATGCTAACCTTCGCCAAAATGCCAAAGCAAAATGAACTCTCAGAATATTAGGAGATTTCGCTTATTTGTGATTCTGAAACGCAAGTCGCCTAGCTAAAATGTAGTACGGTTATCTTTTCGCTTGATGGCGCTGGGATAGCACCGCCATCTGTCAATTTAGTTGTGATTCCTTACATGCCATAAATCACCAAAAATAGCCCGAAATGGGCAAAGGCTATTAGAAGTAAACCCCATACTTTGGGCGCAGAGAACACTGAAAAATTTAATTACAGACAATTTCAGAAATGTTTCCTAGCATCTCAAAGCCACGAGTGTCCTAAAAGTTATATACATGAGATGCATCCTAGGTGAGATTTTATCCCAGTTAACTTTAAACATATTCTCAATGCTAGTAGAGTAGAAGAGATTTTTTGAGTGGTTGAATTGTAGACACAGGTATACGGCCTTGGCAGACACAGATAAAAAGTCCTCCGAGAAGTGCAAAAGTGTATTCTGCGAGTCCGTATTGGATCCGTGGAGGGTTATTTTTTTGAAGCGCGAACGAAGGACACCTTCTCAAGCCGATGTCCTGCCTATAAATAATTTCCTTGGATCACGCCTCTCATTTGGGATCGGACTATTAATACCGAGGTGAAAACGCTTATTTGATACCTCTTTCCACATTTTTGGACGTGGTTTAGCAGTTGTTTCCAAAAGGAAACCACTACCAATTTCTATTTTTCTTTTAAATGGCATATATTTTATGTCAATGAGTGTTTTTTTGACATAAAAAAACTTAATTCTAACATTTTATAATATATTTTGTATTTTAGCAACAGATTTTTTTGGTTGCCAAAATAAGCATGCTTTAGGAGAAAAATAGAGATTTTCGAGATGGCTGAAATTCCAGAATCGCGAACTTAGCTAAATTAGTCGCCAAAAGCAGCTGATGACGTTATCTGGTTCATTCGTGTTCATTGTGTATCAGTACAAGTGTGATATGTTATCTGTCAAACGTTTGACAGGCACTTCAAAATGGAGTTTTTTCCAGTTTTTTGTTTACATCTGAGGCACTTCAGCATGGCGGCGCATCCGCTGCTCCTATCTTCTAACGAATGATAGAACGAGATGCAGGATGAATCCAACATAGAATATAAAAAAACAGGTGTTAATTTTTTTTTAAATTTTGACGTCTATGCTTAAGATATCACACTTGACATGGTACACAATGTTCGTGTTCATCGCTTAAATGTGCCAAAAAAATTAATCAGAATGAACCATAAAATGGAGATTTTAGGAGATTGTCATTGACGGGAATCGGAAAAGTCGCCAAAAGTTGCCAAAACGCAGTTAGAGATTTTTGGCGATCGAGATTAAGCGTTAGCGATTTGCAGAATCCCGCTGCAGGTATACACTAGAAAACGCGACAAAATATCAAAGTTGTCGTCAAACTTTTGTAAAGAGGGGGTCATGAAATATGTGGATATTTCAACAATTTCCTAATAAATGCATTTATTTATCATTCGATTTCCAGGAAAATTATACAATTTATAATATTTCGTGAATTTATACCTTGTCGCGTGCAATGAACACTGTGTCGGGTAGTGCTGCTGAGTGTAGCCTACCCTTAGCGCGGCAAGAATTAATCATCCCGCTCTACGCTCCGCTTGGATCGTAAATATGCATTCTGAGTTACGCTTGGATCGAAAGAAAAAGAGGAAGAGCTATAAGTTTTTCGAAGTCAGCTGTTTGCCTTGGAATGTGTGAAATTGAAACATAACAAAGCAATTTAAATTACACAAATTATTACTTTTGAAATAAAAGTAAAGCTTTATTATGATTTATAAACTTAATAATATATATGTGTGAGCATTATTGAATAAATTTGGTGAAATTTTATAGATCAATTGACTGATTGTAGCAGACAACGAAGGACCAACAAACAGCAAGAGGACACTGTTGGTGGATGTTACCACATCGTCAGTAGGTAGCTGGTATTTTCCATAGAGCTAGTGCTAGAAGAGTGCGCTTTGTCGACCAGGTACATAGATGGTTGGCGTCGCATCGTGGGGCCACACCATACGCCGAGCAAACATTAGACATGTCGGGGTTAAGTCTGACCGCAGGTGGTACTTTTCGCTGTAGGAAGACATTGGCCGCCCCGGAACTGACAAAGAAGTTTACAGAGTATGAGTGGGTGCTGTGGAGTGGCCGCCGTTGCACGTTTGGATATCATGGCAAAGTCAAAGCCATTACCTTAGTTTTAATTTCGTTAGTAATATTGTTTGGTGTTTTGAACGCTAGTCCAATTTGTACTTGTTTACAACCGGTGCCGATGCTAATGCGCGTCCAAAAATATTAGATCTCCGTAGGCGGATTCACATTCCTGGCGTCGAAACGCGTCTTTTGATTTCCCTCCCTACATTTTTGGACAAATATTAGCACTCGGCACCGGTCGAAAACAATTACCCTGCAAACATATCAAAAAACATCATTAGAGCACAAAAACAAAATATAGCGAGCGTTTTACAACTTTTAGATACGCGTTTTACTTAAATTTTAAGAATTTCAACAAAAAATCGCGGAAATTTATCGTAAATTGTTTGCAAAATAAAAAACAAGCTGTTATCCGCCAACAAAATTCCAACGTAGAAAAACGGAGCTACGATCGAAGTGCAGAATTAGCAGAATTGGAAGTTTCGAAGTTGAACGTAGCGGAATTGAAACGCAGAATACCAAAGTTGCCAAGCGGAGAAAGCACCTTGAGTGAACCCGTTGGGAGGGCGCACTCATTGGTTGGATACGACTCGGCGAACGACTCTGAGAGCGACTCGGCCTCAGTGTCGGGCTTCGTCGGGTCTACCTTCGGCCGATGGGTGCACCAGTCCGAGAGCCAGCTACTCGACTCTGACGCGGAGGACGCGGCACATGACATCACAGTCATAGCCGCCCCCGAACGCGAAGAGGCGGTGGCAATGGACGAGGGCTCGGATACCGACCTGTAAATTCTGATGATGCGGGTTCTTCAAATCAACCTGCATCACTCCAAGGCAGCTTCGGCTGCCCTTCTCTTGCGCCTCGGCGAAACAGCCGAAGAGCTCGTACTTATCCAAGAACCTTGGACCGTAACAAGGTGTGCGGACTAACCTCTGATGCCTACCAGGTGGTTAAGCCCCCAACTACAGGTAGGACCAGAGCTTGCATCCTTGTTAAAAAGACCCTCTCTCACTTTCTGTTATCCAATTTCAGCGACGCAGATACAGCGAGCATCAGCCTCGAAGTTGAAGGCAAGCAAATCTGGCTAACTGCAGCCTACATGGCGCACGAAGCCCCCGAATTTCCATCCAGATGCCTAACAAACGCAGTGATGGAGGCAAATCGACGAAAGCTGCCGATGATTATAGGAGCTGACGCCAATGCACACAATTTAGTATGGGGTTCGACTGACACCAACACCAGAGGTGAGTGCCTTCTTGACTTTATTCTATTACACAATCTGTATATAAGCAATTTTGGAAGCGAACCAACGTTCGTTACCGCAAATAGAAAGGCCGGTACTGGGCCAAATTGAGAACTGGCATGTCTCAAGGGACAACTCCTTCTCTGATCTTAAATACATTTGTTTCTGTCTCCTTGTGAGACCACCTACTCTTGCAGCTTACAGAAATAGGAAGAGAACGGATTGGAACGTTTTCAGGAACGTTCTATCACACTCGCTCTATAAACACGCTTCTCACGGTAGACTCGGCCTACCGCAAAGACCTGATGAAGCGCACACACATCTGAAAAACGGGTCAGCTTCGATCGGTGAGCTCGACTCATCGTCTAAAATTGAAGAGGCGGTAGACTCGATCACAGAGTCCTGTAACGCTGCCTTTAACGTCTCCTGTCCGGTTACCAGACCGAGGAAAAAGACGAGACCACCTTGGTGGAGCTCCGAAATTTCCCAACTCAGGAAAAATAGCAGGAGATTGTTTAATGAAGCTAAGCGGACTGGTTCTTGGCACGAATTGAGGCCTTGAAAATTTTCAAAAAAGCAGTCAACAAAGCCCAGAAGAGTTCATGGATGGACTTCTGTACCAGCATTGAAACAAACTCAGAGGCAAATAGACTGCGTAAAGTTCTATCTAAAAGTCCCACTGTTCCGACCTTCATCCAGAAACCGGACGGAGACTGGACATCGTCCAGCGGCGAAATGGTCGAACTCCTAATGGAAACGCACTTCCCAGGCTGTTCCACGGAGCCACCTACAGCCGACAATGGCGGTACAATTTACAACTCTTTAGAGGGGATAATCACCCTCCAAAAAGTCGAATGGGCAATTGGAACCTTCGACCCTTTTAAATCTGCGGGACCCGACAACATCTTTCCCGCCGAACTTCAAATGGCCAGAGGCATTCTCTGTCCCATTCTGTCCGAGATCTACACATCATGTCTTAGGCTATGCCACGTTCCGCACAAATGGACCGAGGCCAAGATAGTCTTCATACCAAAAGGAGGACGAGTCTCGCACTCTAAACCAAAGGACTTTCGGCCTATTAGCCTTACGTCCTTTCTTCTTAAGGTACTGGAAAGAATACTAGACGCCCACATTAGGGATAATCTGCGCTCTCTTGACCTGTCGGAGGCTCAACACGCATACTCTAAGGGTAAGTCCGTGGAAACAGCACTCCATGCTATTACCACAAAGATAGAAAAGGGACTTGCCTTCAAGGAGTACACGCTGGGTATCTTTCTCGACATCGAAGGAGCCTTCAACAACGTCTTTCCGTAGGCCGTCATCGAGTCCCTTCTAGGAACGGGACTGGAACCTCCGCTTGTGGAATTCGTTAGCCAGCTCCTGGCAAAGAGAACTATCCATGCTAATCTAGGTGAGGCCTCAATAGTGCGATACGCATCTCGAGGCACTCCTCAAGGGGGAGTCCTATCTCCTTTACTGTGGAACCTATCCGTAAACACCTTACTTCTGGAACTGGAAAACACCGGTTGCCAGATCATTGCCTACGTCGACGACATCGCTCTTACGGCCACCGGCAGGCATCTTCAGACCCTAAGTGAACTGCTCCAATCGGCCCTGAACCTCGTGGAGGACTGGGCTATGGTAAGCGGCCTTAGCGTAAATCCTTCTAAATCGGAAATGGTCCTTTTCACAAGAAAGTACAAAGTACCAGCCTTTACACCACCCAGCCTAAACGGGGTTAGGCTCACGCTCTCCCAAGAGGTCAGGTACCTCGGCGTAATCTTAGATAGCAAAACTCAACTGGAACAGGCATATTGAGGACAGATCCCGGAAAGCTATCACTGCCCTTTATGCATCCAAAGCAGCCGTAGGGAAGAAATGGGGTTTGAATCCCCGTGTGATGCACTGGCTGTACACCGCTGTGGTTAGACCCATCCTCTTCTATGGTGTTGTTGTATGGTGGCCTGCACTAGAACGAAACAGCATCACTGGAAGGCTGGGTAGAGTACAGCGTTCTGCGGCGGTGCTTATTACGGGGTCACTTCCATACACGCCTACCAAAGCTTTGGAAGTCATGCTCAACCTACTCCCGCTTGACTTGTACGGTAAACTCCAAGCAAGCTATAGTGCAGTAAGATTGAGCGCTGTTCAACGATGGAATGACACCAGATTTGGACACGCAAAGATCTTGGAGACCATACCCCAAAATCTGAAAACCGTGGACTACACCACACCTATAGGCCACGGCCCAAATACCAAGTTCTCCACCAAAATCCCTGCGAGGGAGGAATGGGAGGACAGACACATTCTAAACCCGCATTCAGACTCCATATTTAAAGACGCCTCGAAGCTCAACGGCAGGGTGGGCAGCGGCGTCTACTCGGAGGATCTTTCACTATGCTTAAGCATTCGACTACCCAGCCACTGCAGCGTATTCCAGGCTGAACTTACGGCCATAGAGGAGACTGCACGCTGGCTTTTATCGAAAAACCGCACATCTGTGTCCATATACAGCGACAGCCAGGCAGCGATCAAAGCTCTTCAGGGTAGTGACGCTACCTCGAAAGTAGCTCAAGACTGTAGGCAGTTACTCAATGAATTGTCTTCGAAATGCTCCACAGCGGTGGTATGGGTTCCAGGCCATAGCAGCATTCCTGGAAACTGTGATGCTGACGAGCTGGCAAGGGAGGCCACGGAGCACACCGAGGAGAACCACACTGGGAGCATCTCCCCGCCTCTTGCCACGACTAAGCTCTGGCTCCTACATGAGTTCGAAAAGAAGGCAATCTCTAGATGGGCTAGGGAAACGACATGCGAGGTGTCCAGGTTAACTTGGCCCCGCATTTGCAACAAACGAACAGAGTCCATGCTCAAACTCGACCGACCCTCTCTTGGTCAGTTGATAGGGGTGCTCACGGGACATTGTCTCATGGGTGTACACGCTAGACGCATGGGGGCCCCTTCAAATGACTTCTGTCGCAGCTGCAGGGACGAGGAGGAAATTGAAAGTGTCGAGCACTTCCCCGCTCTAGCCAGAACCCGGCTGGAGTGCCTAAGCAGGGGCCTACTCCTCGGACTAGCGGAGATAGGCTCTGCCGAAATTGGGGACATCCTGCGCTTCATTAAACGTACAGGGTGGTTCTTCCAATGAACACGTACACTTTAAGGTAGAAGGGGCGTTAACCCGCTCAGTGGTATCACAATGGGCCAGCCGGCCTAAGTGCGCCTCTCGGCACCGCAGAGAGGCAGCCACCTTACCTAACCTAACCTACTATCTAATGTTACTTACTGAATATCTGTTAGTACTTTAAATAATATGTAAAATTAATTAAATTCAACTTAAAAATATGCATTTATTGTTTTTTCTAGCATTTATGTGAATAGTACAAGTTGAATGACTGTTAGCCAGTAAAAATATTAAATACATCAAGATTTGTTTTCGATTGGTTGGCCTCTTTTCATTGTTTAATCAACTAAACTGTGATTTTATAACTTTTATGCACAATTTGTGCAAAGGGAATAACGACCCCCGTGATTCCCCTTGATAATATTTTTTCAACGCGCTGCTGCAGTTCACTCAGCTGTCGCATGCGCCGAACTTGCATTTGAACAGTTTCATACAAATAATGTTGGTATGAATTTTTGGTACTGGTGCAGTTCAGGGGGCCCAGCCAAAACTAGACCAAAAAAGCCAAGTGGGGTGTCAAAAGACGCGTATTCACGTCTAGATTTAGAATCTGAAATGAGATTTTCGGTAATACTTTACGGCTTACGTCAAGTGTTAATACACGTCCAAACATCTTGAGAGAGGTATCAAAAGACGCGTCTTGACCTCCGTAACAATAATCCGAAGGGGGAAATCCGATATTTTTAGAATTTTGAGAGATATTTGCAGTTAAAGTTCACAATTTTTCTGTCATTTTCATGCTGTTGTTGTAATCATATTACCCTGTGAGAAAAAAGTGGCACGCGGAAGGACATCACCGTGGCGGTAGCCACGGCTATGGCACACACCCGGAGTTGGAATGGCGTAGCCCAGGGTTATTTTTTGAAGCGCGGCCGAAGGCCGCCTACGCGGAAAGGAGTTCTGCACATAAAAAACGTGGATCGGGCCCCGAATTTGGGAGCTAACCCGCGTCAATTTTCGGTTTTTCACTAATTACTTTTCACAGAAACAAAATATTGCTTTTCCGCCTTCGGATTAATGTTACGGAGGTCAAGACGCGTCTTTTGATACCTCTCTCAAGATTTTTGGACGTGTATTAACACTTGACGTAAGCCGTAAAGTATTACCAGATTTTCAACCGTTCAAAAGTTATTTGCAGTTAAAGTTCACAATTTTTTGTCATTTTCATGTAGTTGTTGTAATGGCATATTAGGCTGAGCCAAAAAAGTGAAAAAGAGTGGAAACGTGGCACGCGGAAGGACATCACCGTGGCGGTAGCCACGGCTATGGCACACACCCGGAGTTGGAATGGCGTAGCCCAGGGTTTTTTTTTTGAAGCGCGGCCAAAGGCCGCCTACGCGGAAAGGTGTTTTGTACATAAAAACATGGATCACGCCTCATAACTTTTGAACGGTTGAAAAAAACAAAAATCTCATTTCAGATTCTAAATCTAGACGTAAATACGCGTCTTTTGACACCCCACTCGACTTTTTTGGTCTAGTTTTGGGTGGGCCCCCTAAACTGCACCATTACCGAATTTTTGCACGTCGGTTCGAGTCCTAACATTTCAAAGCACAATAAATCGAAACTTATATTTCAGTATCAGCTAAGGAGCGCTCTATTTCCTTTTTAATTGAATCATATAGAGTGTTCGTTTTTTGTTTTTTTGGATCAGGTAGAGAGCGCTCTTGTTCCGTTCTGTTTTAACTACCATAATCGCTCCTAGGATGCTCCCCTCTTTTACTGGGTTATCACACGTCAAGCATCTTATGGTCTTTTCCATTGTGTACCATGTCAAATGTGATATCTTAGGCATAGACGTCAAAATTTTTACAAAAATTAACACCTGTTTTTTTATATTCTATGTTGGATTCATCCTGCATCTCGCTCTATCATTCGTTAGAAGATAGGAGCAGCGGATGCGCCGCCATGCTGAAGTGCCTCAGATGTAAACAAAAAACTGGAAAAAACTCCATTTTGAAGTGCCTGTCAAACGTTTGACAGATAACATATCACACTTGTACTGATACACAATGGTCTTTTCTTCCACAAGGACTTCGTCAAATTTGTTGCTTTCCATATAGTAATATCGCTCCGAGACATCCAGGCTAACTTGGCCCTCATATGATAGAGGGCGTACTAAGGAGCTTCTTACCCTTAACAAATCGACAGTAGCATCCCTGATAATGGTTCTAACGGGGTACAACCTTCGCCTGTGTCCAACACCTTGGCAGGCGGCGGTTAGCCTTTCTAGGGCAACCATTTTTAGTAGACCTCTCTGAAATCTCTGGTTGTGAATTTCAAGGTTCTAGCTAAATTCATTGTTTCCACGAAGTGGTTCGATCACCATTTATAGGCAAGGAAGGGATTCCCCTGTTTTGAGTCCGTATAGGGTATCACAACGGGCCCACTGTTTGGCCTAAGTGTCGGGCCGCTACCTTGGTGTTTCGGTCCAGCCGTCGAAACCTAACCTAACCATTGTAATAGGTTAAACTCTTACCTCTCCAGACTTAACCCTACCATACCTAACACTTGCCCTACATGTGGTATAATCCCTCATGACACCAAACATCTCTTTTCCTGTTCAACTGAACATACCCAATATCACCCTGTCAAAACTGCGCGTTTCCTTGGACTTCTTTGGACAATTTACCCCTGCGGGTTGAGGTTTAGAATATGCCCGCGGTAGGCATACCGGTCGTAAGAGGTGACTAATATGCACAAAGGTATAGATGTGCAACTCGATAGTTAATCTAAGGATATGATGCCTCTCACCAGTCATTACCCATCTTCTCTTTTCTTTCGGAAGGAGGGATGACATGGAGCGTATCGGATTCATATCCGGCCAAGGACTGTTAATTCGACAACACTCCCCATAACTTTCGGGAAGTGATTTTGTTGCTAAAACAACAACAACAACAACAACAACGATTTCGACTGATCTTTCCCATTAGGAAGGGCGAAGCACTGTTAATAACAACAACATGCTTCTGCCTAGGCGTTGGTGCGTAGCATTCTAGAAGGTAAAGAAGCTTGACTATTGTTGTGTAGTGTAGACGGCTGCGGTGTATTACAGCAAGGCGCTGGGAACGTATCCGTCCAGAAGTTTCTGTTCACACGCCAATAGGCCGAGGCGGAGTAAACGCAGGAGATACAATCTCTTGGTCCGGGGTTGGATTCGATATCAGTCATGCCCGGGGTAAGCATACCGGTCGTAAGAGGCAACTATTATGCACAAAGGTAATGACGTGCAACTTGGTTGTTGATCTCCGGATGTGATTCCTCTCACCTCTCATTACCCATCATCTCCTTTATTACGGACGGAGGGATGACATGACCCAGAAGGTTCCACTGGTCATAAAGAGCACCGGAACGTACCGTATTCATATCCGGCCAAGGACTCTTAATTCGACTTCACTCCCACAAACCTTCGGGGAGTGTTTTAGTTGTTAAAACAATAACAACAGACAAATTTTGGCACGCATTGCTAACTATTAAGCTAACAATACGCTGGGTTTTTTGCCTTCTAAACGCCCTGTTCAATCAACTTTTACCAATTCATGAACCAACGGCGCCATCTGACGGTGAGATTTGGTATCATGATGGATTTTTTGCATGACTGTTTTGGTGTCACAGTTTGCCAACCATGTGCCCTTGGTTTTTGTTATTGAGATTTTACACAAACAACAAGCTTGTGTTTTCCGGTCTTTATATATGAAGTATCCTGGTTCGGTACGAGCTATAGACCTATTAATAATTTTTTCTGCAGCGAAAAATTATTGTTGTTTTTGGGTTTCTTAATAATTTTTTTAATTAATTATTAAAAGTTTTTTGTTGAATTGAACAGGCAAAATTTAGAGACAACCGCCATAGCTTTTCTTATAGATCCATTTCGAAAGTTGCTAACTTCACTCATCAGAGAAATTTTGGCACGCATTGCTAACTATTAAGCTAACAATACGCTGGGTTTTTTGCCTTATAAACGCCCTGTTCAATCAACTTTTACCAATTCATGAACCAGAAAAAATTATTAATAGGTCTGTAGCTCGTACCGAACCAGGATACTTCAAATATAAAGACCTGGAAACACAAGCTTGTTGTTTGTGTAAAATCTCAATAACAACAGAAGTTGGAGCAATTCTCCTATGTTCGCTACGAGGATCACAATTTTAAAGTGGGACTCTGAGGATGACAAAAGGTTGCATATAGTTTTTTTGTTGTATTTTTTGTATTTGTATTTTTATTTTGAATATTTTCCTGGCACAACAATTTTTACAAAATTATTTTACAATACCAGTCATGTATAAAATTAAGTACGTAACAATTATAAGAAAGAAAAACAATATTAAAATAAAACTTAGTCTAAAAGAGCTTAATCTAATAACAAAAGTTCGAAGAGTTGTTAAAGAGTTAAGGACAAGTTGAGGAGATGATTTAAGAGAAAATAATAATAGAAAAAAGAAAAAAATAAAATTAAATAAAAATTAAAAAATAGAAAAGGGCAAGTAAGAATGTATGTTAAGTTGTCAATGAGAGTAAACACTAGGAGCGGTTATAAAAACATATTAAACTTTTCTTGAAAAGCAGTGCATTGGTTATAGTCCTAAATCGGTTTGGTAGACAGTTCCAATGGCGTACCGAGGTAATGAAAATCTGGCGTTCAGACGTTCGCAAGCGATATATAACGTGTGTGAGAGACACAGACTCATTCGAATGCAGAAAGTTAAGCCTAATATAAGTAAGAGGGTTCCTTCGTGTATATTATTTTGTGTAGTGTGGTCAGCATTCTGTCTTTTAAAAGATTGTCGAAAGAGATGTTTAGCAATTTTTCAGCGTAGTAAGAGACGTGGTAGTCTGTTTAAAATATATATGTACATATCCAGCAATGTTGTTGTAAACAACATTTAGTTTCTTTTTGCTCACATAGTCACAGTTAGAATAAATCTCACAACCATGGAGAAGCGTAGGTATTAAGTACGCTTTAGATAAAAGTATTCGTATATGTAAGGGAGTGAAATACTGTGTTAACCATAATGTACGGTGCATTCCGTACACTTTTCCTACCGTACTAAATATGTGGTCTTTGCATGTCAATGTTTTGTTAAAAATTACTCCTACGTTCTTTGCTGTTTCGATATACTCAATCACAGAGTTATCAAAAATAATATTGTCTAGGCCATTAGTTTCGAGCGCCTTCCTATGAATGACAATACATTTAGACTTTTTAGTTTCACTCATGGTACAATTAACAGGTAGCCGCATCAGAGTTGCATTTTTTATTTTTTTTCATTCGAAGTGGTTTTCCAATTGTCAATGTCTGTTTATATGCATATTATTTTGTTTACATGTTTGTTTGTTTACATTAATCAATAGTTTTCTAAATTATAATTTTCCTGTGTTTTACAATAAAATAAGTCAGAAGAAAGCTTGTTGAATGATAAAAAGATGTACGCGAGTAGAGGGACCGGGGAAGGTTCCTTTACAGTTCTCAAAGATCCCAGAAGGAATCGGAAGCTGGAAAAATCTTTTATCTTTGGTTCACGTCTTGGCTTCACGTTTTTACTAGAAAAACATGAGATTTAAGTGAAGCATTTCAACCATCACATCTTTTTAATTCATTTACTTCTAAAAACAGCCACTAAACGCCCAAAATTGTAAAAATGTTGCTGAAAAAACATTAACTTTCATTTCGTTTTTTTTTTTAAACATGTAAACAATAATGAAACGTCAACTGCTTATATCAAAGCTGTATAACGCCACTACCTGTTATTGCGTTACTATAGCGCTTTTGCATTAACTTCATATTTTGATAAAATGTTAATCCGGGCACAAAATTATTTGAATACAAATTCTGTCAGTAGTTCAAAAAGATCAAGCAGTTTCGAAAAAAAACTTTTCAATTACGATAGTCTCGTAGTCAGTGCCGGCTATATAACAAATAACGTAAATTGCAAATTCTTGCTGGAAGTTCTTCCTTGCCCGAAATTCACTGCCAAGGGATTATCCTGGTTTTGAATAAACTTTTTCATACCTCTTTTGATGTTCACTGCCCCGGTACTCGAACGTTGGATCTTCGAGGCCAGCAATGGTTCCGCCACACCACGGCAGCCGCCGAAAGGTGTGTTCCGGTCCAAAGAATCATAATTCACTTTTGGGGGGGTTAGGTTTCCAATTCGGATTCTTTATCTTAAGATTGATTTTGTTTTCTAAACTGCGCTACCCTCAAGTTGGTGTCAGTCTTTATTCCAAGCAAATACACAATTGAGCGGAGCCAAATGAATACTTAGCTCAGTTGCGTAGACAAATTGCGCTAATACCAGCAATGCGCTGACTTCATGGCATCAGCGCAAAAAACTTTGCAGCAATAACCAGCCATAACTTATATCACTTTTGGCATGACTTTGACACAAGAAATTGTTGACATAGCAGGGTTGCTTTTTATTTCTGCGTCTACCTGTTACTTTTACCATGGTTTCACTATTGTAGCTCTTTATGTCTACTACGTTGTGGGAGTTAAGCTTGTACGGTTCAATTACCGCTTTAAAAAAATCCTTATCGTCAAACAAACGAAACGGAAGATTTTTTACCGTCACTGAACCAACGGTGGTGAGGTGTTGCAAAAACTCTTCCTTGTCCATGTTAACGTTGATGGAGCACACTTTCTGATTCCTTAATTCACTCGACTTTTTCCTGCTGCCGATATCCACTTTGTGTGTTAGTGCATAGTGCCGCTTTATACTGAATGTGTCAGTTCCACACAGCATCTTCCCAGTAAAAAATATCTCGAGCGCTCTATTGATGACCAGGAAAAGAGCGATCTTTTTGAGCAACCAGGGGATCAAATGTGGAGCAGCGCAATAGCTTGTGATCTCATTTGGTGCTTTGGGAATAAAAGGGATCTCTGTTTTTTTACAGTAACTTATGATCTCTCACTGTTTTATGGGGAGCAATATGGGATATTTTTTTCATGCTAATCGAAAATACAACGAAAGTCGTATAGACAGCAAATATGTGTACTTTTCCATATATATGATACTTCTATATTGCGCCTATTGAACTATTCAGTTGACCCAACATTACAGTACAGCAGCCGGATTCCAGTCATCGCCATCGCCTAAATGCTAACCTTCGCCAAAATGCCAAAGCAAAATGAACTCTCAGAATATTAGGAGATTTCGCTTATTTGTGATTCTGAAACGCAAGTCGCCTAGCTAAAATGTAGTACGGTTATCTTTTCGCTTGATGGCGCTGGGATAGCACCGCCATCTGTCAATTTAGTTGTGATTCCTTACATGCCATAAATCACCAAAAATAGCCCGAAATGGGCAAAGGCTATTAGAAGTAAACCCCATACTTTGGGCGCAGAGAACACTGAAAAATTTAATTACAGACAATTTCAGAAATGTTTCCTAGCATCTCAAAGCCACGAGTGTCCTAAAAGTTATATACATGAGATGCATCCTAGGTGAGATTTTATCCCAGTTAACTTTAAACATATTCTCAATGCTAGTAGAGTAGAAGAGATTTTTTGAGTGGTTGAATTGTAGACACAGGTATACGGCCTTGGCAGACACAGATAAAAAGTCCTCCGAGAAGTGCAAAAGTGTATTCTGCGAGTCCGTATTGGATCCGTGGAGGGTTATTTTTTTGAAGCGCGAACGAAGGACACCTTCTCAAGCCGATGTTCTGCCTATAAATAATTTCCTTGGATCACGCCTCTCATTTGGGATCGGACTATTAATACCGAGGTGAAAACGCTTATTTGATACCTCTTTCCACATTTTTGGACGTGGTTTAGCAGTTGTTTCCAAAAGGAAACCACTACCAATTTCTATTTTTCTTTTAAATGGCATATATTTTATGTCAATGAGTGTTTTTATGACATAAAAAAACTTAATTCTAACATTTTATAATATATTTTGTATTTTAGCAACAGATTTTTTTGGTTGCCAAAATAAGCATGCTTTAGGAGAAAAATAGAGATTTTCGAGATGGCTGAAATTCCAGAATCGCGAACTTAGCTAAATTAGTCGCCAAAAGCAGCTGATGACGTTATCTGGTTCATTCGTGTTCATTGTGTATCAGTACAAGTGTGATATGTTATCTGTCAAACGTTTGACAGGCACTTCAAAATGGAGTTTTTTCCAGTTTTTTGTTTACATCTGAGGCACTTCAGCATGGCGGCGCATCCGCTGCTCCTATCTTCTAACGAATGATAGAACGAGATGCAGGATGAATCCAACATAGAATATAAAAAAACAGGTGTTAATTTTTTTTTAAATTTTGACGTCTATGCTTAAGATATCACACTTGACATGGTACACAATGTTCGTGTTCATCGCTTAAATGTGCCAAAAAAATTAATCAGAATGAACCATAAAATGGAGATTTTAGGAGATTGTCATTGACGGGAATCGGAAAAGTCGCCAAAAGTTGCCAAAACGCAGTTCGAGATTTTTGGCGATCGAGATTAAGCGTTAGCGATTTGCAGAATCCTGCTGCAGGTATACACTAGAAAACGCGACAAAATATCAAAGTTGTCGTCAAACTTTTGTAAAGAGGGGGTCATGAAATATGTGGATATTTCAACAATTTCCTAATAAATGCATTTATTTATCATTCGATTTCCAGGAAAATTATACAATTTATAATATTTCGTGAATTTATACCTTGTCGCGTGCAATGAACACTGGGTCGGGTAGTGCTGCTGAGTGTAGCCTACCCTTAGCGCGGCAAGAATTAATCATCCCGCTCTACGCTCCGCTTGGATCGTAAATATGCATTCTGAGTTACGCTTGGATCGAAAGAAAAAGAGGAAGAGCTATAAGTTTTTCGAAGTCAGCTGTTTGCCTTGGAATGTGTGAAATTGAAACATAACAAAGCAATTTAAATTACACAAATTATTACTTTTGAAATAAAAGTAAAGCTTTATTATGATTTATAAACTTAATAATATATATGTGTGAGCATTATTGAATAAATTTGGTGAAATTTTATAGATCAATTGACTGATTGTAGCAGACAACGAAGGACCAACAAACAGCAAGAGGACACTGTTGGTGGATGTTACCACATCGTCAGTAGGTAGCTGGTATTTTCCATAGAGCTAGTGCTAGAAGAGTGCGCTTTGTCGACCAGGTACATAGATGGTTGGCGTCGCATCGTGGGGCCACACCATACGCCGAGCAAACATTAGACATGTCGGGGTTAAGTCTGACCGCAGGTGGTACTTTTCGCTGTAGGAAGACATTGGCCGACCCGGAACTGACAAAGAAGTTTACAGAGTATGAGTGGGTGCTGTGGAGTGGCCGCCGTTGCACGTTTGGATATCATGGCAAAGTCAAAGCCATTACCTTAGTTTTAATTTCGTTAGTAATATTGTTTGGTGTTTTGAACGCTAGTCCAATTTGTACTTGTTTACAACCGGTGCCGATGCTAATGCGCGTCCAAAAATATTAGATCTCCGTAGGCGGATTCACATTCCTGGCGTCGAAACGCGTCTTTTGATTTCCCTCCCTACATTTTTGGACAAATATTAGCACTCGGCACCGGTCGAAAACAATTACCCTGCAAACATATCAAAACACATCATTAGAGCACAAAAACAAAATATAGCGAGCGTTTTACAACTTTTAGATACGCGTTTTACTTAAATTTTAAGAATTTCAACAAAAAATCGCGGAAATTAATCGTAAATTGTTTGCAAAATAAAAAACAAGCTGTTATCCGCCAACAAAATTCCAACGTAGAAAAACGGAGCTACGATCGAAGTGCAGAATTAGCAGAATCGGAAGTTTCGAAGTTGAACGTAGCGGAATTGAAACGCAGAATACCAAAGTTGCCAAGCGGAGAAATTTTCGATCCAAGTCGAAATGCAGAATAGGGGTGAATAATGCAACTTACTGAATATCTGTTGTTACTTACTATCTAATGTTCAACGGATGATACTGGGGCCGAAGAACCAGGAAGCACCGTGAGTGAACCTGGTCCTTCCATAAAAGCCAGCGATGGGGGCACTTCATGCGAAAACACCTTGAGTGGAGCGGATGATGCTTCCGTCGCCTCGCAGACCGTTGCAGGCGGTGAAGGTCCCACGGGCAGCACCTTGAGTGAACCCGTTGGGAGTTCGCACTCATTGGTTGGATACGACTCGGCGAACGACTCTGAGAGCGACTCGGCCTCAGTGTCGGGCTTCGTCGGGTCTACCTTCGGCCGATGGGTGCACCAGTCCGAGAGCCAGCTACTCGACTCTGACGCGGAGGACGCGGCACATGACATCACAGTCATAGCCGCCCCCGAACGCGAAGAGGCGGTGGCAATGGACGAGGGCTCGGATACCGACCTGTAAATTCTGATGATGCGGGTTCTTCAAATCAACCTGCATCACTCCAAGGCAGCTTCGGCTGCCCTTCTCTTGCGCCTCGGCGAAACAGCCGAAGAGCTCGTACTTATCCAAGAACCTTGGACCGTAACAAGGTGTGCGGACTAACCTCTGATGCCTACCAGGTGGTTAAGCCCCCAACTACAGGTAGGACCAGAGCTTGCATCCTTGTTAAAAAGACCCTCTCTCACTTTCTGTTATCCAATTTCAGCGACGCAGATACAGCGAGCATCAGCCTCGAAGTTGAAGGCAAGCAAATCTGGCTAACTGCAGCCTACATGGCGCACGAAGCCCCCGAATTTCCATCCAGATGCCTAACAAACGCAGTGATGGAGGCAAATCGACGAAAGCTGCCGATGATTATAGGAGCTGACGCCAATGCACACAATTTAGTATGGGGTTCGACTGACACCAACACCAGAGGTGAGTGCCTTCTTGACTTTATTCTATTACACAATCTGTATATAAGCAATTTTGGAAGCGAACCAACGTTCGTTACCGCAAATAGAAAGGCCGGTACTGGGCCAAATTGAGAACTGGCATGTCTCAAGGGACAACTCCTTCTCTGATCTTAAATACATTTGTTTCTGTCTCCTTGTGAGACCACCTACTCTTGCAGCTTACAGAAATAGGAAGAGAACGGATTGGAACGTTTTCAGGAACGTTCTATCACACTCGCTCTATAAACACGCTTCTCACGGTAGACTCGGCCTACCGCAAAGACCTGATGAAGCGCACACACATCTGAAAAACGGGTCAGCTTCGATCGGTGAGCTCGACTCATCGTCTAAAATTGAAGAGGCGGTAGACTCGATCACAGAGTCCTGTAACGCTGCCTTTAACGTCTCCTGTCCGGTTACCAGACCGAGGAAAAAGACGAGACCACCTTGGTGGAGCTCCGAAATTTCCCAACTCAGGAAAAATAGCAGGAGATTGTTTAATGAAGCTAAGCGGACTGGTTCTTGGCACGAATTGAGGCCTTGAAAATTTTCAAAAAAGCAGTCAACAAAGCCCAGAAGAGTTCATGGATGGACTTCTGTACCAGCATTGAAACAAACTCAGAGGCAAATAGACTGCGTAAAGTTCTATCTAAAAGTCCCACTGTTCCGACCTTCATCCAGAAACCGGACGGAGACTGGACATCGTCCAGCGGCGAAATGGTCGAACTCCTAATGGAAACGCACTTCCCAGGCTGTTCCACGGAGCCACCTACAGCCGACAATGGCGGTACAATTTACAACTCTTTAGAGGGGATAATCACCCTCCAAAAAGTCGAATGGGCAATTGGAACCTTCGACCCTTTTAAATCTGCGGGACCCGACAACATCTTTCCCGCCGAACTTCAAATGGCCAGAGGCATTCTCTGTCCCATTCTGTCCGAGATCTACACATCATGTCTTAGGCTATGCCACGTTCCGCACAAATGGACCGAGGCCAAGATAGTCTTCATACCAAAAGGAGGACGAGTCTCGCACTCTAAACCAAAGGACTTTCGGCCTATTAGCCTTACGTCCTTTCTTCTTAAGGTACTGGAAAGAATACTAGACGCCCACATTAGGGATAATCTGCGCTCTCTTGACCTGTCGGAGGCTCAACACGCATACTCTAAGGGTAAGTCCGTGGAAACAGCACTCCATGCTATTACCACAAAGATAGAAAAGGGACTTGCCTTCAAGGAGTACACGCTGGGTATCTTTCTCGACATCGAAGGAGCCTTCAACAACGTCTTTCCGTAGGCCGTCATCGAGTCCCTTCTAGGAACGGGACTGGAACCTCCGCTTGTGGAATTCGTTAGCCAGCTCCTGGCAAAGAGAACTATCCATGCTAATCTAGGTGAGGCCTCAATAGTGCGATACGCATCTCGAGGCACTCCTCAAGGGGGAGTCCTATCTCCTTTACTGTGGAACCTATCCGTAAACACCTTACTTCTGGAACTGGAAAACACCGGTTGCCAGATCATTGCCTACGTCGACGACATCGCTCTTACGGCCACCGGCAGGCATCTTCAGACCCTAAGTGAACTGCTCCAATCGGCCCTGAACCTCGTGGAGGACTGGGCTATGGTAAGCGGCCTTAGCGTAAATCCTTCTAAATCGGAAATGGTCCTTTTCACAAGAAAGTACAAAGTACCAGCCTTTACACCACCCAGCCTAAACGGGGTTAGGCTCACGCTCTCCCAAGAGGTCAGGTACCTCGGCGTAATCTTAGATAGCAAAACTCAACTGGAACAGGCATATTGAGGACAGATCCCGGAAAGCTATCACTGCCCTTTATGCATCCAAAGCAGCCGTAGGGAAGAAATGGGGTTTGAATCCCCGTGTGATGCACTGGCTGTACACCGCTGTGGTTAGACCCATCCTCTTCTATGGTGTTGTTGTATGGTGGCCTGCACTAGAACGAAACAGCATCACTGGAAGGCTGGGTAGAGTACAGCGTTCTGCGGCGGTGCTTATTACGGGGTCACTTCCATCCACGCCTACCAAAGCTTTGGAAGTCATGCTCAACCTACTCCCGCTTGACTTGTACGGTAAACTCCAAGCAAGCTATAGTGCAGTAAGATTGAGCGCTGTTCAACGATGGAATGACACCAGATTTGGACACGCAAAGATCTTGGAGACCATACCCCAAAATCTGAAAACCGTGGACTACACCACACCTATAGGCCACGGCCCAAATACCAAGTTCTCCACCAAAATCCCTGCGAGGGAGGAATGGGAGGACAGACACATTCTAAACCCGCATTCAGACTCCATATTTAAAGACGCCTCGAAGCTCAACGGCAGGGTGGGCAGCGGCGTCTACTCGGAGGATCTTTCACTATGCTTAAGCATTCGACTACCCAGCCACTGCAGCGTATTCCAGGCTGAACTTACGGCCATAGAGGAGACTGCACGCTGGCTTTTATCGAAAAACCGCACATCTGTGTCCATATACAGCGACAGCCAGGCAGCGATCAAAGCTCTTCAGGGTAGTGACGCTACCTCGAAAGTAGCTCAAGACTGTAGGCAGTTACTCAATGAATTGTCTTCGAAATGCTCCACAGCGGTGGTATGGGTTCCAGGCCATAGCAGCATTCCTGGAAACTGTGATGCTGACGAGCTGGCAAGGGAGGCCACGGAGCACACCGAGGAGAACCACACTGGGAGCATCTCCCCGCCTCTTGCCACGACTAAGCTCTGGCTCCTACATGAGTTCGAAAAGAAGGCAATCTCTAGATGGGCTAGGGAAACGACATGCGAGGTGTCCAGGTTAACTTGGCCCCGCATTTGCAACAAACGAACAGAGTCCATGCTCAAACTCGACCGACCCTCTCTTGGTCAGTTGATAGGGGTGCTCACGGGACATTGTCTCATGGGTGTACACGCTAGACGCATGGGGGCCCCTTCAAATGACTTCTGTCGCAGCTGCAGGGACGAGGAGGAAATTGAAAGTGTCGAGCACTTCCTCTGCAGCTGCCCCGCTCTAGCCAGAACCCGGCTGGAGTGCCTAAGCAGGGGCCTACTCCTCGGACTAGCGGAGATAGGCTCTGCCGAAATTGGGGACATCCTGCGCTTCATTAAACGTACAGGGTGGTTCTTCCAATGAACACGTACACTTTAAGGTAGAAGGGGCGTTAACCCGCTCAGTGGTATCACAATGGGCCAGCCGGCCTAAGTGCGCCTCTCGGCACCGCAGAGAGGCAGCCACCTTACCTAACCTAACCTACTATCTAATGTTACTTACTGAATATCTGTTAGTACTTTAAATAATATGTAAAATTAATTAAATTCAACTTAAAAATATGCATTTATTGTTTTTTCTAGCATTTATGTGAATAGTACAAGTTGAATGACTGTTAGCCAGTAAAAATATTAAATACATCAAGATTTGTTTTCGATTGGTTGGCCTCTTTTCATTGTTTAATCAACTAAACTGTGATTTTATAACTTTTATGCACAATTTGTGCAAAGGGAATAACGACCCCCGTGATTCCCCTTGATAATATTTTTTCAACGCGCTGCTGCAGTTCACTCAGCTGTCGCATGCGCCGAACTTGCATTTGAACAGTTTCATACAAATAATGTTGGTATGAATTTTTGGTACTGGTGCAGTTCAGGGGGCCCAGCCAAAACTAGACCAAAAAAGCCAAGTGGGGTGTCAAAAGACGCGTATTCACGTCTAGATTTAGAATCTGAAATGAGATTTTCGGTAATACTTTACGGCTTACGTCAAGTGTTAATACACGTCCAAACATCTTGAGAGAGGTATCAAAAGACGCGTCTTGACCTCCGTAACAATTTTTAGAATTTTGCGAGATATTTGCAGTTAAAGTTCACAATTTTTCTGTCATTTTCATGTGGTTGTTGTAATCATATTACCCTGTGAGAAAAAAGTGGCACGCGGAAGGACATCACCGTGGCGGTAGCCACGGCTATGGCACACACCCGGAGTTGGAATGGCGTAGCCCAGGGTTATTTTTTGAAGCGCGGCCGAAGGCCGCCTACGCGGAAAGGAGTTCTGCACATAAAAAACGTGGATCGGGCCCCGAATTTGGGAGCTAACCCGCGTCAATTTTCGGTTTTTCACTAATAACTTTTCACAGAAACAAAATATTGTCGGATTAATGTTACGGAGGTCAAGACGCGTCTTTTGATACCTCTCTCAAGATTTTTGGACGTGTATTAACACTTGACGTAAGCCGTAAAGTATTACCAGATTTTCAACCGTTCAAAAGTTATTTGCAGTTAAAGTTCACAATTTTTTGTCATTTTCATGTAGTTGTTGTAATGGCATATTAGGCTGAGCCAAAAAAGTGAAAAAGAGTGGAAACGTGGCACGCGGAAGGACATCACCGTGGCGGTAGCCACGGCTATGGCACACACCCGGAGTTGGAATGGCGTAGCCCAGGGTTTTTTTTTTGAAGCGCGGCCAAAGGCCGCCTACGCGGAAAGGTGTTTTGTACATAAAAACATGGATCACGCCTCATAACTTTTGAACGGTTGAAAAAAACAAAAATCTCATTTCAGATTCTAAATCTAGACGTAAATACGCGTCTTTTGACACCCCACTCGACTTTTTTGGTCTAGTTTTGGGTGGGCCCCCTAAACTGCACCATTACCGAATTTTTGCACGTCGGTTCGAGTCCTAACATTTCAAAGCACAATAAATCGAAACTTATATTTCAGTATCAGCTAAGGAGCGCTCTATTTCCTTTTTAATTGAATCATATAGAGTGTTCGTTTTTTGTTTTTTTGGATCAGGTAGAGAGCGCTCTTGTTCCGTTCTGTTTTAACTACCATAATCGCTCCTAGGATGCTCCCCTCTTTTACTGGGTTATCACACGTCAAGCATCTTATGGTCTTTTCCATTGTGTACCATGTCAAATGTGATATCTTAGGCATAGACGTCAAAATTTTTACAAAAATTAACACCTGTTTTTTTATATTCTATGTTGGATTCATCCTGCATCTCGCTCTATCATTCGTTAGAAGATAGGAGCAGCGGATGCGCCGCCATGCTGAAGTGCCTCAGATGTAAACAAAAAACTGGAAAAAACTCCATTTTGAAGTGCCTGTCAAACGTTTGACAGATAACATATCACACTTGTACTGATACACAATGGTCTTTTCTTCCACAAGTAATATCGCTTTCCATATAGTAATATCGCTCCGAGACATCCAGGCTAACTTGGCCCTCATATGATAGAGGGCGTACTAAGGAGCTTCTTACCCTTAACAAATCGACAGTAGCATCCCTGATAATGGTTCTAACGGGGTACAACCTTCGCCTGTGTCCAACACCTTGGCAGGCGGCGGTTAGCCTTTCTAGGGCAACCATTTTTAGTAGACCTCTCTGAAATCTCTGGTTGTGAATTTCAAGGTTCTAGCTAAATTCATTGTTTCCACGAAGTGGTTCGATCACCATTTATAGGCAAGGAAGGGATTCCCCTGTTTTGAGTCCGTATAGGGTATCACAACGGGCCCACTGTTTGGCCTAAGTGTCGGGCCGCTACCTTGGTGTTTCGGTCCAGCCGTCGAAACCTAACCTAACCATTGTAATAGGTTAAACTCTTACCTCTCCAGACTTAACCCTACCATACCTAACACTTGCCCTACATGTGGTATAATCCCTCATGACACCAAACATCTCTTTTCCTGTTCAACTGAACATACCCAATATCACCCTGTCAAAACTGCGCGTTTCCTTGGACTTCTTTGGACAATTTACCCCTGCGGGTTGAGGTTTAGAATATGCCCGCGGTAGGCATACCGGTCGTAAGAGGTGACTAATATGCACAAAGGTATAGATGTGCAACTCGATAGTTGATCTAAGGATATGATGCCTCTGACCAGTCATTACCCATCTTCTCTTTTCTTTCGGAAGGAGGGATGACATGGAGCGTATCGGATTCATATCCGGCCAAGGACTGTTAATTCGACAACACTCCCCATAACTTTCGGGAAGTGATTTTGTTGCTAAAACAACAACAACAACAACAACGATTTCGACTGATCTTTCCCATTAGGAAGGGCGAAGCACTGTTAATAACAACAACATGCTTCTGCCTAGGCGTTGGTGCGTAGCATTCTAGAAGGTAAAGAAGCTTGACTATTGTTGTGTAGTGTAGACGGCTGCGGTGTATTACAGCAAGGCGCTGGGAACGTATCCGTCCAGAAGTTTCTGTTCACACGCCAATAGGCCGAGGCGGAGTAAACGCAGGAGATACAATCTCTTGGTCCGGGGTTGGATTCGATATCAGTCATGGCCGAGGTAAGCATACCGGTCGTAAGAGGCAACTATTATGCACAAAGGTAATGACGTGCAACTTGGTTGTTGATCTCCGGATGTGATTCCTCTCACCTCTCATTACCCATCATCTCCTTTATTACGGACGGAGGGATGACATGACCCAGAAGGTTCCACTGGTCATAAAGAGCACCGGAACGTACCGTATTCATATCCGGCCAAGGACTCTTAATTCGACTTCACTCCCACAAACCTTCGGGGAGTGTTTTAGTTGTTAAAACAATAACAACAGACAAATTTTGGCACGCATTGCTAACTATTAAGCTAACAATACGCTGGGTTTTTTGCCTTCTAAACGCCCTGTTCAATCAACTTTTACCAATTCATGAACCAACGGCGCCATCTGACGGTGAGATTTGGTATCATGATGGATTTTTTGCATGACTGTTTTGGTGTCACAGTTTGCCAACCATGTGCCCTTGGTTTTTGTTATTGAGATTTTACACAAACAACAAGCTTGTGTTTTCCGGTCTTTATATATGAAGTATCCTGGTTCGGTACGAGCTATAGACCTATTAATAATTTTTTCTGCAGCGAAAAATTATTGTTGTTTTTGGGTTTCTTAATAATTTTTTTAATTAATTATTAAAAGTTTTTTGTTGAATTGAACAGGCAAAATTTAGAGACAACCGCCATAGCTTTTCTTATAGATCCATTTCGAAAGTTGCTAACTTCACTCATCAGAGAAATTTTGGCACGCATTGCTAACTACTAAGCTAACAATACGCTGGGTTTTTTTGCCTTATAAACGCCCTGTTCAATCAACTTTTACCAATTCATGAACCAGAAAAAATTATTAATAGGTCTGTAGCTCGTACCGAACCAGGATACTTCAAATATAAAGACCTGGAAACACAAGCTTGTTGTTTGTGTAAAATCTCAATAACAACAAAAGTTGGAGCAATTCTCCTATGTTCGCTACGAGGATCACAATTTTAAAGTGGGACTCTGAGGATGACAAAAGGTTGCATATAGTTTTTTTGTTGTATTTTTTGTATTTGTATTTTTATTTTGAATATTTTCCTGGCACAACAATTTTTACAAAATTATTTTACAATACCAGTCATGTATAAAATTAAGTACGTAACAATTATAAGAAAGAAAAACAATATTAAAATAAAACTTAGTCTAAAAGAGCTTAATCTAATAACAAAAGTTCGAAGAGTTGTTAAAGAGTTAAGGACAAGTTGAGGAGATGATTTAAGAGAACATAATAATAGAAAAAAGAAAAAAATAAAATTAAATAAAAATTAAAAAATAGAAAAGGGCAAGTAAGAATGTATGTTAAGTTGTCAATGAGAGTAAACACTAGGAGCGCTTATAAAAACATATTAAACTTTTCTTGAAAAGCAGTGCATTGCTTATAGTCCTAAATCGGTTTGGTAGACAGTTCCAATGGCGTACCGAGGTAATGAAAATCTGGCGTTCAGACGTTCGCAAGCGATATATAACGTGTGTGAGAGACACAGACTCATTCGAATGCAGAAAGTTAAGCCTAATATAAGTAAGAGGGTTCCTTCGTGTATATTATTTTGTGTAGTGTGGTCAGCATTCTGTCTTTTAAAAGATTGTCGAAAGAGATGTTTAGCAATTTTTCAGCGTAGTAAGAGACGTGGTAGTCTGTTTAAAATATATATGTACATATCTAGCAATGTTGTTGTAAACAACATTTAGTTTCTTTTTGCTCACATAGTCACAGTTAGAATAAATCTCACAACCATGGAGAAGCGTAGGTATTAAGTACGCTTTAGATAAAAGTATTCGTATATGTAAGGGAGTGAAATACTGTGTTAACCATAATGTACGGAGCATTCCGTACACTTTTCCTACCGTACTAAATATGTGGTCTTTGCATGTCAATGTTTTGTTAAAAATTACTCCTACGTTCTTTGCTGTTTCGATATACTCAATCACAGAGTTATCAAAAATAATATTGTCTAGGCCATTAGTTTCGAGCGCCTTCCTATGAATGACAATACATTTAGACTTTTTAGTTTCACTCATGGTACAATTAACAGGTAGCCGCATCAGAGTTGCATTTTTTATTTTTTTTCATTCGAAGTGGTTTTCCAATTGTCAATGTCTGTTTATATGCATATTATTTTGTTTACATGTTTGTTTGTTTACATTAATCAATAGTTTTCTAAATTATAATTTTCCTGTGTTTTACAATAAAATAAGTCAGAAGAAAGCTTGTTGAATGATAAAAAGATGTACGCGAGTAGAGGGACCGGGGAAGGTTCCTTTACAGTTCTCAAAGATCCCAGAAGGAATCGGAAGCTGGAAAAATCTTTTATCTTTGGTTCACGTCTTGGCTTCACGTTTTTACTAGAAAAACATGAGATTTAAGTGAAGCATTTCAACCATCACATCTTTTTAATTCATTTACTTCTAAAAACAGCCACTAAACGCCCAAAATTGTAAAAATGTTGCTGAAAAAACATTAACTTTCATTTCGTTTTTTTTTTTAAACATGTAAACAATAATGAAACGTCAACTGCTTATATCAAAGCTGTATAACGCCACTACCTGTTATTGCGTTACTATAGCGCTTTTGCATTAACTTCATATTTTGATAAAATGTTAATCCGGGCACAAAATTATTTGAATACAAATTCTGTCAGTAGTTCAAAAAGATCAAGCAGTTTCGAAAAAAACTTTTCAATTACGATAGTCTCGTAGTCAGTGCCGGCTATATAACAAATAACGTAAATTGCAAATTCTTGCTGGAAGTTCTTCCTTGCCCGAAATTCACTGCCAAGGGATTATCCTGGTTTTGAATAAACTTTTTCATACCTCTTTTGATGTTCACTGCCCCGGTACTCGAACGTTGGATCTTCGAGGCCAGCAATGGTTCCGCCACACCACGGCAGCCGCCGAAAGGTGTGTTCCGGTCCAAAGAATCATAATTCACTTTTGGGGGGGTTAGGTTTCCAATTCGGATTCTTTATCTTAAGATTGATTTTGTTTTCTAAACTGCGCTACCCTCAAGTTGGTGTCAGTCTTTATTCCAAGCAAATACACAATTGAGCGGAGCCAAATGAATACTTAGCTCAGTTGCGTAGACAAATTGCGCTAATACCAGCAATGCGCTGACTTCATGGCATCAGCGCAAAAAACTTTGCAGCAATAACCAGCCATAACTTATATCACTTTTGGCATGACTTTGACACAAGAAATTGTTGACATAGCAGGGTTGCTTTTTATTTCTGCGTCTACCTGTTACTTTTACCATGGTTTCACTATTGTAGCTCGTTATGTCTACTACGTTGTGGGAGTTAAGCTTGTACGGTTCAATTACTGCTTTAAAAAAATCCTTATCGTCAAACAAACGAAACGGAAGATTTTTTACCGTCACTGAACCAACGGTGGTGAGGTGTTGCAAAAACTCTTCCTTGTCCATGTTAACGTTGATGGAGCACACTTTCTGATTCCTTAATTCACTCGACTTTTTCCTGCTGCCGATATCCACTTTGTGTGTTAGTGCATAGTGCCGCTTTATACTGAATGTGTCCACACAGCATCTTCCCAGTAAAAAATATCTCGAGCGCTCTATTGATGACCAGGAAAAGAGCGATCTTTTTGAGCAACCAGGGGATCAAATGTGGAGCAGCGCAATAGCTTGTGATCTCATTTGGTGCTTTGGGAATAAAAGGGATCTCTGTTTTTTTACAGTAACTTATGATCTCTCACTGTTTTATGGGGAGCAATATGGGATATTTTTTTCATGCTAATCGAAAATACAACGAAAGTCGTATAGACAGCAAATATGTGTACTTTTCCATATATATAATACTTCTATATTGCGCCTATTGAACTATTCAGTGGACCCAACATTACAGTACAGCAGCCGGATTCCAGTCATCGCCATCGCCTAAATGCTAACCTTCGCCAAAATGCCAAAGCAAAATGAACTCTCAGAATATTAGGAGATTTCGCTTATTTGTGATTCTGAAACGCAAGTCGCCTAGCTAAAATGTAGTACGGTTATCTTTTCGCTTGATGGCGCTGGGATAGCACCGCCATCTGTCAATTTAGTTGTGATTCCTTACATGCCATAAATCACCAAAAATAGCCCGAAATGGGCAAAGGCTATTAGAAGTAAACCCCATACTTTGGGCGCAGAGAACACTGAAAAATTTAATTACAGACAATTTCAGAAATGTTTCCTAGCATCTCAAAGCCACAATTTTCCAAAAAGTTATATACATGAGATGCATCCTAGGTGAGATTTTATCCCAGTTAACTTTAAACATATTCTCAATGCTAGTAGAGTAGAAGAGATTTTTTGAGTGGTTGAATTGTAGACACAGGTATACGGCCTTGGCAGACACAGATAAAAAGTCCTCCGAGAAGTGCAAAAGTGTATTCTGCGAGTCCGTATTGGATCCGTGGAGGGTTATTTTTTTGAAGCGCGAACGAAGGACACCTTCTCAAGCCGATGTTCTGCCTATAAATAATTTCCTTGGATCACGCCTCTCATTTGGGATCGGACTATTAATACCGAGGTGAAAACGCTTATTTGATACCTCTTTCCACATTTTTGGACGTGGTTTAGCAGTTGTTTCCAAAAGGAAACCACTACCAATTTCTATTTTTCTTTTAAATGGCATATATTTTATGTCAATGAGTGTTTTTTTGACATAAAAAAACTTAATTCTAACATTTTATAATATATTTTGTATTTTAGCAACAGATTTTTTTGGTTGCCAAAATAAGCATGCTTTAGGAGAAAAATAGAGATTTTCGAGATGGCTGAAATTCCAGAATCGCGAACTTAGCTAAATTAGTCGCCAAAAGCAGCTGATGACGTTATCTGGTTCATTCGTGTTCATTGTGTATCAGTACAAGTGTGATATGTTATCTGTCAAACGTTTGACAGGCACTTCAAAATGGAGTTTTTTCCAGTTTTTTGTTTACATCTGAGGCACTTCAGCATGGCGGCGCATCCGCTGCTCCTATCTTCTAACGAATGATAGAACGAGATGCAGGATGAATCCAACATAGAATATAAAAAAACAGGTGTTAATTTTTTTTTAAATTTTGACGTCTATGCTTAAGATATCACACTTGACATGGTACACAATGTTCGTGTTCATCGCTTAAATGTGCCAAAAAAATTAATCAGAATGAACCATAAAATGGAGATTTTAGGAGATTGTCATTGACGGGAATCGGAAAAGTCGCCAAAAGTTGCCAAAACGCAGTTAGAGATTTTTGGCGATCGAGATTAAGCGTTAGCGATTTGCAGAATCCTGCTGCAGGTATACACTAGAAAACGCGACAAAATATCAAAGTTGTCGTCAAACTTTTGTAAAGAGGGGGTCATGAAATATGTGGATATTTCAACAATTTCCTAATAAATGCATTTATTTATCATTCGATTTCCAGGAAAATTATACAATTTATAATATTTCGTGAATTTATACCTTGTCGCGTGCAATGAACACTGTGTCGGGTAGTGCTGCTGAGTGTAGCCTACCCTTAGCGCGGCAAGAATTAATCATCCCGCTCTACGCTCCGCTTGGATCGTAAATATGCATTCTGAGTTACGCTTGGATCGAAAGAAAAAGAGGAAGAGCTATAAGTTTTTCGAAGTCAGCTGTTTGCCTTGGAATGTGTGAAATTGAAACATAACAAAGCAATTTAAATTACACAAATTATTACTTTTGAAATAAAAGTAAAGCTTTATTATGATTTATAAACTTAATAATATATATGTGTGAGCATTATTGAATAAATTTGGTGAAATTTTATAGATCAATTGACTGATTGTAGCAGACAACGAAGGACCAACAAACAGCAAGAGGACACTGTTGGTGGATGTTACCACATCGTCAGTAGGTAGCTGGTATTTTCCATAGAGCTAGTGCTAGAAGAGTGCGCTTTGTCGACCAGGTACATAGATGGTTGGCGTCGCATCGTGGGGCCACACCATACGCCGAGCAAACATTAGACATGTCGGGGTTAAGTCTGACCGCAGGTGGTACTTTTCGCTGTAGGAAGACATTGGCCGCCCCGGAACTGACAAAGAAGTTTACAGAGTATGAGTGGGTGCTGTGGAGTGGCCGCCGTTGCACGTTTGGATATCATGGCAAAGTCAAAGCCATTACCTTAGTTTTAATTTCGTTAGTAATATTGTTTGGTGTTTTGAACGCTAGTCCAATTTGTACTTGTTTACAACCGGTGCCGATGCTAATGCGCGTCCAAAAATATTAGATCTCCGTAGGCGGATTCACATTCCTGGCGTCGAAACGCGTCTTTTGATTTCCCTCCCTACATTTTTGGACAAATATTAGCACTCGGCACCGGTCGAAAACAATTACCCTGCAAACATATCAAAAAACATCATTAGAGCACAAAAACAAAATATAGCGAGCGTTTTACAACTTTTAGATACGCGTTTTACTTAAATTTTAAGAATTTCAACAAAAAATCGCGGAAATTTATCGTAAATTGTTTGCAAAATAAAAAACAAGCTGTTATCCGCCAACAAAATTGCAACGTAGAAAAACGGAGCTACGATCGAAGTGCAGAATTAGCAGAATTGGAAGTTTCGAAGTTGAACGTAGCGGAATTGAAACGCAGAATACCAAAGTTGCCAAGCGGAGAAAGCACCTTGAGTGAACCCGTTGGGAGGGCGCACTCATTGGTTGGATACGACTCGGCGAACGACTCTGAGAGCGACTCGGCCTCAGTGTCGGGCTTCGTCGGGTCTACCTTCGGCCGATGGGTGCACCAGTCCGAGAGCCAGCTACTCGACTCTGACGCGGAGGACGCGGCACATGACATCACAGTCATAGCCGCCCCCGAACGCGAAGAGGCGGTGGCAATGGACGAGGGCTCGGATACCGACCTGTAAATTCTGATGATGCGGGTTCTTCAAATCAACCTGCATCACTCCAAGGCAGCTTCGGCTGCCCTTCTCTTGCGCCTCGGCGAAACAGCCGAAGAGCTCGTACTTATCCAAGAACCTTGGACCGTCGGTAACAAGGTGTGCGGACTAACCTCTGATGCCTACCAGGTGGTTAAGCCCCCAACTACAGGTAGGACCAGAGCTTGCATCCTTGTTAAAAAGACCCTCTCTCACTTTCTGTTATCCAATTTCAGCGACGCAGATACAGCGAGCATCAGCCTCGAAGTTGAAGGCAAGCAAATCTGGCTAACTGCAGCCTACATGGCGCACGAAGCCCCCGAATTTCCATCCAGATGCCTAACAAACGCAGTGATGGAGGCAAATCGACGAAAGCTGCCGATGATTATAGGAGCTGACGCCAATGCACACAATTTAGTATGGGGTTCGACTGACACCAACACCAGAGGTGAGTGCCTTCTTGACTTTATTCTATTACACAATCTGTATATAAGCAATTTTGGAAGCGAACCAACGTTCGTTACCGCAAATAGAAAGGAAGTCCTTGGCATTACGCTAATCTCTGGCCCGGTACTGGGCCAAATTGAGAACTGGCATGTCTCAAGGGACAACTCCTTCTCTGATCTTAAATACATTTGTTTCTGTCTCCTTGTGAGACCACCTACTCTTGCAGCTTACAGAAATAGGAAGAGAACGGATTGGAACGTTTTCAGGAACGTTCTATCACACTCGCTCTATAAACACGCTTCTCACGGTAGACTCGGCCTACCGCAAAGACCTGATGAAGCGCACACACATCTGAAAAACGGGTCAGCTTCGATCGGTGAGCTCGACTCATCGTCTAAAATTGAAGAGGCGGTAGACTCGATCACAGAGTCCTGTAACGCTGCCTTTAACGTCTCCTGTCCGGTTACCAGACCGAGGAAAAAGACGAGACCACCTTGGTGGAGCTCCGAAATTTCCCAACTCAGGAAAAATAGCAGGAGATTGTTTAATGAAGCTAAGCGGACTGGTTCTTGGCACGAATTGAGGCCTTGAAAATTTTCAAAAAAGCAGTCAACAAAGCCCAGAAGAGTTCATGGATGGACTTCTGTACCAGCATTGAAACAAACTCAGAGGCAAATAGACTGCGTAAAGTTCTATCTAAAAGTCCCACTGTTCCGACCTTCATCCAGAAACCGGACGGAGACTGGACATCGTCCAGCGGCGAAATGGTCGAACTCCTAATGGAAACGCACTTCCCAGGCTGTAATCACAAATTACACTGTGAGAAAAGAGGACATCACCGTGGCGGTAGCCACGGCTATGGCACACACCCGGAGTTGGAATGGCATAGCCCAGGGTTGTTTTTGGGTAATCGTTTACGTGGGGTACCGAGCGCGGTAATCGTTGACGTGGACTACCGAGTGGAGGGGTCTCAAAAGACGCGTCTCGGTCCCAGGATCACGAATATAACTCCGCTCAACCGATATTTTACTTATTTTATAAAATATTTGCGAAAAATTACCCGGGTTTAGGGACCCGATCCATGTTTTTTATGTGCAGAAAACCTTTCCGCGTAGGCGGCCTTCGGCCGCGCTTCAAAAAATAACCCTGGGCTACGCCATTCCAACTCCGGGTGGTTGCCATAGCCGTGGCTACGGCCACGGTGATGTCCTTCCGCGTGCCACTCTTTTTCTCACAGGGTAATGTGATTACAACAACCACATGAAAATGACAGAAAATTATAAACTGCAAATATCTCGCAAACTACTAAAAATATTGGTTGACATTCTTGTGTAAATATTAGCGCTCGGTAGTCCACGTCAACGATTACCCCGAGCGCTAATACGCGTCCAAAAATGTCAAGATAGGTATCAAAAGACGCGTTTCTGTCCCAGGAGCATGAATATAACTCCGCTCAACCAATGTTTTCATTATTTTGGAAAATATTTGCGAAAAACCGAAAAATGACCCGGGTTTAGGGGCCCGATCCATGTTTTTTATGTGCAGAACACCTTTCCGCGTAGGCGGCCTTCGGCCGCGCTTCAAACAATAACCCTGGGCTATGCCTTTCCAACTCCGGGTGGTTGCCATAGCCGTGGCTACCGCCACGGTGATGTCCTTCCGCGTGCCATTCTTTTCTCACAGGGTAATGTGATTACAACAACCACATGAAAATGACAGAAAATTCTGAACTTTAACTGCAAATATCTCGCAAACTACTAAAAATATTGCTTCAGCGGAGTTATATTCATGCTCCTGTGACCAAAGTGCGTCTCCTGATACATATCTCAACATTTTTGGTTGTGTATTAGCGCTCGGTACCCCACGTAAACGATTACCATATTCTGAAGCGCGGCCGAAGGCCGCCTACTCGGAAAGGTGTTCTGCACATAAAAAACATGGATCGGGCCCCGAATTGGGGATCTGACCCGGGTAAATTTTCGGTTTTTCACTAATAACTTTTCACTGAAACAAAAAAATGGAATTTCGACTTCGGATCATTGATCCTGAGGTCAAAATGCGTCTTTTGATACCCCTATCATATTTTTAGCTAATTTATTAGTAGTTGAGTCCCAAAGGAAACAAATATGTACCAAAAATAATTTTTTGCCCTAAAATTTCATTTCTTTATATGGCAAGAAAAAATTGTGTTTTGTTATTGAAATACATACAAATACGCATACACAAGTAAGTTTTTTCTACACACAGCACGAGAGTATGTACATAAATATTTTATAAAAATGCACGCACGTGTGCATGTGCCTAACTTGAATCAACACGCACATGTGCCGTGTGCTACACAACTTTTCTGGTGGCACAATGCACACAATGAATTTACACAAATGTGCTGCACACGTGCGTGCAAATTCGAACCCTGATTTTCTAACAACATACAGTATTGGATATAAAAAACAGGCTAATAAATTTCAGTATACTTACACAAACAATGGTTTTAGCTCAGAAATCGTTGAATAATTTTACACAAAATTTCAGCTTACATTTATATTTACATAATGAGGTATACTAAGAACTAATATATGGTGATTAATTGAGTGTCCCCCGGCAGCCTTGCGCCCCACATAAACATGGAATTTTCTCATCTTCTAATGGGAATTTATAGTCATAAGTAATCTCTTCGTTTACACCTATTGGTTGTTTGGAGTAAATTACAATTTTTTTTTCAGATTCAATGGTAATGACCTTTGCGTAGCAGTTAGGCTGTAAAATAAATAACATTCTTAAAGGTTCGTGAAATTATATGCACATACTCACGTTACAACTATGATTGATAAAACGGGCCAGGTTTCCACACTTTGTGGCATCGATAATTGTCTCCATATCGATTCTAAATAAATATGAACTACCGATACCTATTGCTTCATATTTGGATTCGCGCAAATCAGCAACAATTGGACGTATCATTTGGCCAACGTATTCTATTACCATTTCATCGGCTGCAATTGGTTCCATGGCAAATAAGCCCCAGTCGTGGATGGCTGATTTGGCGAATTTAAGCTGTTTCTTTCGAAATTTAAGCTGATTAAATTTCAACAATTCAGACTCCCCTATTGAACCAAATGCAGTAAGCAAACGACGTTGGTTAGAACGTGCTTCTCGTGAAATTCCTTGCATCTTCGATATAAGCTTATTGTGTGATTGCTGGATTTGTTCATCAGAGCGGTTAATGCTAGAAGCTTTGTCTACACTAGATTTGGTGTGATGATATTTATGTTTTGCTTTTTCTCTGACATCTAATTTATAAAAACCTTCTGTGCGAGCACATCCGGTTGTGTGTCGTTTAAGTTCATCCTCTCGCTTTTTTTTTTTTTGAGGTGGTGGGATGAATCCACGATCCGTTACACAGTGGTCTACCCAATGAGTATTATTCAACCAAAATCTGTAAGAAATTATTTTGCGAATATTAAAAAGTATTAATGCATACCTGATGCTCAGTTCTAGATAGCCATTTAATTACCCATATGTGTCTTCTTGCAAGTGAATATCATAGCTTTTTCTAATATATTCGATGTCTTCGAAATCAATTCCTTTTGTAAGAAACTCGTATAGTACCATCAATTCGTCAGTAGCTTCGCGGCATTTAAAGAGCTCAAGGGGAATAAAGTTAGGTTGTGACGCTAATTTTGCCATTAAAACTTCTCTAGGGAGCAAATCATTCTTTGAATTTAGTTTATAAGAACTACGCCCAAATACGTTTCTCCTTTGAACTTTTGCACAATTTTTTTTTGGCCGTCCAGGCCCTTGTTTTGTTATTTGTTCCGGGACCTTGTTTTCCTTCGCAGTAAAACCACCTTTTTCTCCTGTTGTGTTAAGAGATACATAACCACCGTGGTCATGTACCAAGTTTTGCTGCATGTCTGTGGCACAGTCCATATAAGAAACATTACTTTCCTGGAAATTGGAGATTGTCGATGTGTCAGCATACGGAGGGAGTGAATAACAATGCTCCAGTGCCACTTGACTAGCCTGACTGGCTTGACTACAATCACCATCAGATGACGAAGAAATTTTGATATCATTGCCGATATTAATAGCCTTCCTCGGATCTGAACGATTTGGCGATTCAAGGGCTTGTTCAATAATAGCATGTCCAATTTCTGTTCTTTGCAGCTGTATAGGTAAAGCTCGACTGTTCTCTTCCGATTCGTATTTACTTTTCCCCTCTAGCTCAGTATCGGTATTTAGCGAGACGAATGAGGATTTATTATCCCTCTCTTTGTTCTGCTCCCCGTTACTGTTGCTATTATTAGTATTGTGAGTATTATTTTTATCTATCAAACAATTGTGTAAGCAATCAGTTGTATTTTTATCCTCCTGATGACTCGACAGTCCTGTGCTATTTTTACTTTCTATTGCAACATTTTCATTTTGAGTATCGGAAGTTTTTAGCGCTTGCTCTTCCAGAAATTCACGTTCAATTTGAGCCATGTATTCAGTATTACGACGGCGTCGTTCTTTGTATTCGCGCTCTTCTTCAGAATCACTATAAATGCGATCATAATCGAAGATTGACGAACTTTCCTGTTTTCCCGCAATCGTGACATCGTTTCCAAGAGATTTATATAAGTTATCGGTAGTAATTTTTCCCTCATTTGTCTCGTTATCCTCAGTTACTATAATAGTACTATCTTTACTTATCTCCTCTAAATCAGGTGTAATTGGAACATTTGTTTGTTCTTTCGGCGAGCTTTCATATTCTTTATGCGGTGTTATTTTTTCTCTATTTTTATAGTTTTGACAATCATCACTATCAGAATAAACATAATTTTTCCAAGACATGGACTGCTGACTTTCCGCACCTTCTTTCCAACTAACTAATTGCGGCAATCCCTGTTTCATTTTTGTATCACGTTTTGTCTTATAAGCATTCTCGATTTCTGGATAAAAACTAAAATCATCTTCGGACAAGATGCTTTCATCACTTGTCTGCCTATCTTCACTGCTCTCCTCAGATCCCGAAGACGAAAGACTTGACGAACTGGGCTTTCGTTTAGATTTAGAGAAGATATCTGCGATTGGAATGAACTTTTCACCTTTATTACGAGATGTTGTGACTGTCAAATCGTCATCATCCTTTTCTGAATCAGACCCTTGGACCATTTCTTCTTGATCGCTTAAATGTTTTTCAAAATCATCCTTAGCCTGTGGAATTGACACTTGGGGGATTCGACGAAAAGATGGTAATTTCGGTATTGATGCTCGAAACCCAATGCTGCTAAATGTTCGCAAATCAGAGATATCACATTGACTATTTATAAGCTGATTGATGTCAGGAGCTTTGCTAGTGCGTATAATATTTGCATTTGTGGAATATTGTTCAAACTTGCCTTTCAATGCTATAGTTCTTTCCTTATGACGACTTTTCTGCATTTTATCATCCCACCAAGACTCAAAACATTTGAATGCTGTATTCTCAATCATTTTTTTGTTAAAGTCACGTTTTAGGATTTGTTTCAATTCCGCACTAACACGTCCCAACACTGCACCTATTTGCTTCTTAAAAGGGTCGTTTTGATGGTAATTATATGTATTTAGGTTGTACTTATCACTTGGTAATTTTTGAACATATCGACCAAATTCACTATACGATGAACCATAAGCCATACTGCAAAAGCCAGGTATATAGGATGAATGCATATAAGCCGGGTTTGGAAATTTATACGACAATGTTGTGTCATTATTTGGATTTGGCCCATATGTCAAACTGGGCTTAAAATATTCGTTTTTCTTTTTAGAATATAAATCAATAGACCAATTTCGTGTTAAAGAAAGCTCGTCAAAACACTGAAGCTGGTTCAAGAACACATTTTTTTTCGAATGGTTTGGATCGCGCTGTTTAACGTTGCTGGGTGAACATCTCGAGAAAAAGTCATGTCCTTCTTCATGTGATGGAATAGGACTCGATTCTTTTTTAAGAATTCCGTCATCGCTTGATGATATATCACTAGCATCATTCTGCTCAAATAAGTTTAACTTTGGTGCTGGACCCCTATAACAGCTATTTGAATCTGTATTGCTCTTACCATCTCCCAAGCTTTCCTCCAACCCATCATCTGATTCACTGCTTTCAATTTGAAGAAAAGGTGGTGCATTCCCGAAAGATTTCCGTTTAAACATTAATTCTATTCGAGTATCTAAGTCAACATTGTCTGTTTCATTTACATCATGTTTTGTCATTGATACAAGCGGTTCATCTGTTTTCGTTTCAGAGAGTTTCCTTACTTTATTTAGCATTTTAGATTCTTTAAAATGTTCTAGAGGTGAATTTCCCGGCGGCGGAGGTTCTGGGTCGTCCCAATTAGGGGTTCTATCCAGAGGAGAAGGTGGAAGAGTTTGGTCTTTCTTTTGTAATTGAGTTTGCGTAGCAGACCAGGTTTGTGGACCATTCCAGGAATTGTGAACAGTAACAGCATTATAACTATAAGAATATGTAAGATTTTGTTTAAGGGGGGCATTTACTGTTGTTTCCAAGTTCGACATAGTATTTGGTTGAAGGTTATAAGTGCCCAATCGGGACAATTTAGGTATTTTATAACAATCCTTTTCGTCGTATTCATTTCCTAAATTAGGATTGCGAATATTATCACCTTTACGCATAGCCCGACCATTGTCGGAACGAACGACACTTCTGTCAGAATATATACGACCATTCGCTTTAGGATAATCTCGACGCCTATCTCGCTCCCGATCTCTTAATTTTTGGTAGTCGCTTTCCCGGCGGCTTATCCGTTCTTTTTTTTCTTTGGATCGACATCCTTCATTTTCTAGGCGATTATATGATTTTATGTCATCCCTAAAATTAGGATAACTATCCCGATTTATATCTTTATCCCTTAAATCTGTAGTTTTTCTCCTATATGCCTGTGAATAGCTGTTAGGGCGGTCTAGATCACATCGAAAACCTATGATATTTTGATTATGGCTATCTCTCATCGCTCCGCTTACCCCGTCATATTCGGTGCAGCTTTGAAATATTCCTACATTTGCGTCAGAAGATAAGGAAATAATTGGTACCTTACTTTGCTCCGATGTAAGACGATCTATTAATTGTTTACATATTCTACCAAACGGGTCATTAAACACGCTCAAAACCTAGAAAATTATAAAAGATTAGGGAATATCATATATTATGTGTTCGGAGGTATCACCTTTCCCATGACAGATTTTTGGTTATATTTTTCGATACACATTCTGGAAGATTTTACATTTTCAAACACAATCCGTGCTATTCCAAGATGTTTATTATTTGCTGGGTGATGATATATTAAGAGCTCATCGTAAACACCACATTTATTCAACATTCCCGATAAAAATTGTCTATCTATGTTATCATTCAAATTTGTTATTGTAACTTCTAGAGCGGGAGGCTTTCCTATGTAATTGTGGTCGATTTTTAAACTGAAATTATTAAATGTCAAAAATACTATATATACAAAAAATATCGTGTTTTTTACCGCGGCACAACAAGAGTCATTGCTTCAATGGGTTTTGATCGCAAACGAAGAATGGGATTTCGTGGATCTCTAGGAACTATATTGGTATATGTTTGACCCGTTGACACTACACCATCATACCGATAAATCTTGGTCGCTCCTTTCATTAATACCGGATCGCAGAGCAATTTAAAATTGCGGTGAGCTTTAGAACCTAAATTTGAAGACACTACGGAGCCACTGTCGATATAATTAGATTTAACATCATTGCTTCCCAAAAAGCTTGATAACTGCGATAATTTGCCGTCCATCAGGCCAGGTATTAATTAATATGAAAATTGTCAACAGCTAAACTATAAAACATAGATGAACAATATGTGAGGAAAGTATTGTGAATGTTATTGAATTTTCGGATACATATCTAATTTTTTCACTATTATTTTCCAAAATTTGAACAGTACTTTCAATGTACAGATAAAACTTGACATGTATATAATAGCACCGATACAAATAACTACAAGATATAATCGATTAATTCCAAAAAAACCCCTGTTAATGGTGGCATAGCCATATCCATATAAAACGTCTAAAGGCCCTATTACGGTTTACAACTCAACTGAGTTGAGTTGTATTTAAGACAACTCAACTTTAAAACAACTCAACTGCTTTTTGGCATTATGGACTACAACCTTTTTTAGTTGAAGTTGAATCAGTGTTGCCAACCTAGAAAGAGACATTTTGACAGATAATTCAACAGCTGATTATTTTGTTACGAGAAATCAAATCTATAAAATTCAACGAATAATTGTAAAATTGTTTATTATTATAAATATATTTTAAAAGGGACATAAGTTTCGATTTATTGGTGCTAAAACAGATGTGCTGCGCATACGAAAAGAGCTTCGTGACCACTCAAATTATTATCATTGCATTGGCCTAGTTCCATGACTACTACTTACTCGTCCCCACTCCTCCTAAGTTATTGAGCTGTAGGCCAAATTCATCCCACAATGCCTTCGTTTGGCTTTTGGTGCACCCAAATTGCGCCTTGCCTCGTCCAGTATCGGGATGCCTCTCCATTAATTCAACAAGTTTTTCAAACTGCTGCTTTTTTGAAACCTTGTTTTTTCTATAAATCTGTACAAAACTCACGATTAAATATTATTCTGAAATAATTTTAAAAGATTTATTAACCCGCTCTCCATTTTTCTTTATATATTTTCCAAAATAACAGCAAAAGTGTATATTCGCTATCCAAATACAACTGCTAGTGAGCAGTTGTCAATTTTCGATATTGTAGACAACCAAACTAGCACAGGGTAGTAAATGGTAATGCCACACAAAAGTTGTTACACTATCAATTTCAACTAATAATTTTTGACAGGTTGGGTTGTAATCTATTATACCAAATTACAACTTTTGACAGGTTGGGTTGTAATCGCTAATACCAAATTGCAAAATTTCAACTAAAGTAAAGTTGAGTTGTAAACCGTAATAGGGCCTTAAATCAACCAAAGGTAATATTTTCCATCAAACGTCAACTCTACATACACCTACAAAAATATCTGGAGAGGTATCAAACGACGCGCCTTGACCTCGGTAACAATGATCCGAAGGGGAAATACGATATTTTATTTCGTTCAAGAGATATTTGCAACTAAATTTGACATTTTTCTGTGATATTCATGTGGTTGCTGTAGACACAGATATAAGGTGGTATAAAAAGTGCAAAAGGATATTCTGCGTAGAAATACTGGGGATCGCGTAGCCGGTGTTGGGCACATAACTTCTCACTAAAACAAAATATTTACTTTTCCAACTCCGCCATTCAAACTCCGGGTGGTTGTCATAGCCGTGCACTCGAAGGTTCCAGATGTCAAGAAGTTAAGTAAAAGCAAGTACTGAAGAGTGGCCAACAGCTGGGTGTTGATTTTTGAAGTTGCCAGATCTATTACTTATTGTATATTAGTAAATCAATACATAATTACTTAACAGAGGTCAAAACGCGTCTTTTGATCAGGGTTTGAATTTGCACGCACGTGTTCAGCACATTTGTGTATGTTCAGCTCATACGCGTGTGCATTGTGCCACCAGAAAAATTTTGTAGCACACGGCACATGTGCGTGCTGATTCGAGTTAGGCAAATTCGAAAAAGAGGGTAAGATTCTTGACGTGTTATAAGATGCTGTGTGGAACTAACACATTAACCATAAGACGGCAGTATGCACCAACACACAAAGTGGACATCGGCAGCAGGAAAAGAGTGAATTAAGGAATCACCTTAAAGTTCCTAAAGTGTGCTCCATCAGCGTAAACATGAACAAGGAAGAGTTTTTGAGGTGTTGCGAGCGCTAATATTTACACAAGAATGTCGGGAGGGGTCTCAAAAGACGCGTCTCGGTCCCAGGATCACGAATATAACTCCGCTCAACCGATATTTTTAGTAGTTTGCAAGATATTTGCAGTTAAAGTTCAGAATTTTCTGTCATTTTCATGTGGTTGTTGTAATCACATTACCCTGTGAGAAAAAAATGACCCATAGAGTCGGAACGGTGGCATGTTGCCACCGTTCAGGGCAACCACCCGGAGTTGGAATGGCGTAGCCCAGGGTTATTTTTTGAAGCGCGGCCGAAGGCCGCCTACGCGGAAGGGTTTTCTGCACATAAAAAACATGGATCGGGTCCCTAAACCCGGGTTATTTTTCGGTTTTTCGCAAATATTTTACAAAATAATGAAAATATCGGTTGAGCGGAGTTATATTCGTGATCCTGGGACCGAGACGCGTCTTTTGAGACCCCTCCCGACATTCTTGTGTAAATATTAGCGCTCGGTAGTCCATCGCAACGATTACCGCGTTAATGAGAAGCTTCAAGTAATTATCCTACGACAGTGTTTTGTGATTGTGTTTTCCAAGGTTATGTTGTGACAGTTCAAAGTGCGATCGGTTTGTTGACGTTTATGTAAATCGTTTTGTATTGGCAATTTTTAATCAAAATTTTAAAAAACCGCAATCAAGGCGTTGTGGAGTATTCCCCCCTAATCATTTTCCACTTTATTTCATTTCTCTAGATTGAAAAGTAGCGGAGAAATGCCAAGACAACGAGACTAGTCGCGAATCGCGACGCCAGGGTCACGCGTATACGACAGCCAAGGGGAAAAACATCAGTGCGAAACAGTCTCCGACTGTTGATGTGAGTGTGCAATAATAATTAAATAAAAACAGGGTAATCGTTTACGTCCGCTACCTAGCGCTAATATTTACACAAGAATGTCGGGAGGGGTCTCAAAAGACGCGTCTCGGTCCCACGAATCACGAATATAACTCCGCTCAACCGATATTTTTAGTAGTTTGCGAGATATTTGCAGTTAAAGCTCAGAATTTTCTGTCATTTTCATGTGGTTGTTGTAATCAGAATACCCTGTGAGAAAAAAGTGGCACGCGGAAGGACATCACCGTGGCGGTAGCCACGGCTATGGCACACACCCGTAGTTGGAATGGCGTAGCCCAGGGTTATTTTTTGAAGCGCGGCCGAAGGCCGCCTACGCGGAAGGGTTTTCTGCACATAAAAAACATGGATCGGGTCCCTAAACCCGGGTTATTTTTCGGTTTTTCGCAAATATTTTACAAAATAATGAAAATATCGGTTGAGCGGAGTTATATTCGTGATCCTGGGACCGAGACGCGTCTTTTGAGACCCCTCCCGACATTCTTGGGTAAATATTAGCGCTCGGTAGCGGATGTAAACGATTACCAAAAACAGGAAATGAACAATAGCTGACGCCGGCAAAGTGAAAGGCACCTTCGGGTTAGGCCCTTTTGCACTCTCGGCACCCCTTGGGTTAGGCCCATCAGAAATTCGAAGTCTCGTAATTCCGAAGCTACTGCACCGAATCGCATGAAATTTGAACCCCTAAGAAATGCTATCAAGATCTAAAAGTGATTTCACTTTCAGATCAATACACTGAAAATTCGAAAAATGCGAACGTTTTTCTCGCGCCTTGAAAAATTTTGAAATTGTGGGTTAGGCCCTTTTGCACTCTCGCCCTTCAATTGTGTGAATTCGGCAATTAAGTTTAGCGTAGTATGTTGCGAGATATTTAAATTAGGTCGTAAAAAAGTCAAAAAGGGTGTTCTGCGCTGAAATACTGGGGATCGCTTGGAGGGTGATGGAAGGGCTGGAGGTTATTTGGTAATCCTGGTTGTTAGTAGTTCTTCGCCCTGCGCAAAGGGCCAGTTCACTCTAAATTGTCATCGAGCTCTTCAAACGGGAGTCCAAGGGGTAATCGTTTACGTGGACTACCGAGTGTTTATACGCGTCCAAAAATATCGGGAGGGGTATTAAAAGGCGCGTTTCGGGGCATAAATGCAGAATACATCAACCTCTAGAATTAAAAATTTAAGTAGTGGGATCGAAAGTTATAAGTAACGTGAGTATAAATATGTAAATTTTTGGTATTTGTTTCCTTTGGCACTCAACTACTAATAAATTAGCTAAAAATATGATAGGGGTATCAAAAGACGCGTTTTGACCTCGGTACCAATTCTGCGAACTCGAAATTGAATTTTTTTGTTTTTGTGAAGAGATATTTGGAGTTAAAGTTCAGAATTTTCTGTCATTTTCATGTGGTTGTTGTAATCACATTACCCTGTTAGTAAAGAGGGGCACGCGGAAGGACATCACCGTGGCGGTATACACGGCGGTATTTGTTTCCTTTGGCACTCAACTAATAAATTAGCTAAAAATATGATAGGGGTGTCAAAAGACGCGTTTTGACCTCGGTATCAATGATTCCGAAGTAGAATTTAATTTTTTTGTTTTAGTGAAAAGTTATTAACAAAAAACCAAAAAATGACCCAGGTCAAATCCTGATTTAGGGGTCCGATCCATGTTTTTTGTGTGCAGAACACCTTTCCGCGTAGGCGGCCTTTGGCCGCGATTCAAAAAACAACCCTGGGCTACGCCATTCCAACTCCGGGTTGTTGCCATAGCCGTGGCTACCGCCACGCTGATGTCCTTCCGCGTGCCCCTCTTTTCTAACAATTCAATGTGATTACAACAACCACAGGAAAATGACAGAAAATTCTGAAATCCCCGGCGGGTTGGGGCTTAGAATATGCCCGCGGTAGGCATACCGGTCGTAAGAGGCGACCAATATGCACAAAGGTAATGATGTGCAACTCGATGGTTGATCTACGGATATGATGCCTCCCACCTCTCATTACCCATCTTCTCTTTCCTTTCGCAAGGAGGGATGCCATGACCTAGAAGGTTGCACTGGTCATACCAAATCGCTCCCACGACAGTCGGGCAGTACCGCAAGGGAGTACCGGATTCATATCCGGCCAAGGACTGTTATTTCGGCAACACACCCCAAAACCTTCGGGGAGTGATTTTGTTGTTAAAACAACAACAACAACAGAAAATTCTGAACTTTAACTACAAATATCTCTTCACAAAAACAAAAAAATTAAATTTCGAGTTCGCAGAATTGGTACCGATGTCAAAACGCGCCTTTTGATACCCCTATCATATTTTTAGCTAATTTATTAGTAGTTGAGTGCCAAAGGAAACAAATACCAAAAATTTACATATTTATACTCACGTTACTTATAACTTTCGATCCCACTACTTAAATTTTTAATTCTAGAGGTTGCTGTATTCTGCATTTATGCCCCGAAACGCGCCTTTTAATACCCCTCCCGATATTTTTGGACGTGTTACGCAGCTACGTACGGTCGTATAGAGTTACCCCTGTGGAATTTGTTTGCGAGACGGAGTAAAAGCAGCAGCGTATGACTACACCACACGTCCAGAAAAGGGAGAGAAACAAAAAATTAATGTCGAAATATCGAATTCGCGAGTAGCAGTTGAAACAGACGAAATATCTTAGCAATTCGAAATTTAATGTTATGAGAGTAGCGGTTCTTCTAAATTCAATAAGCAATACCTGCGGAAGACATTTGTCGTATACTACTAAAAAAGTTAAATAAACAAGCACTTTGTTATACGAATTTTCATTCTAGCTCCCTCCTTAATCTTCTAGCGTGTTATTCGGTTTCGCAACGATTTCATGTATCACAGAGCCTCTATATAGACTGCATTACCAACTTCCACAGCGAAATTTGCAATCGACATTTTGTCATAACGATGACTATAAGGAGATTATAACGATATCGGTATTCACTATCTTCTTTTTTTTACCGATATTCGTTTATTCGCGAACAGCTGTGCGGTTAAGTAAACAACACAATTTGGGATTGTTATCTATGTCGTTAAATCAACAGCACATAATTTGAAGTATTAGTAAAAAATAAAATGATATATGCATACCTATTATTATATATCAAAATGGCATTATCGCAGGATGAGGAATCTTTTGCCCGAATCTTTTTAGATAAGTTAGTGAATGGCATATGCATTTGGCAGTTCGTTTGCCGTGCCTCCAGTACGTAAAGTTTCAAAAACTTGGAAACCAACAATACGGTTATAATTCAAACAACCATTCAGAATGCTCGAGGCTTTCGTTCCAAATTGAATTTCTTGTTGCTGTTGTAGCGCTACTTAGCCCTACCTACATAGGTAGTCAGTATCTTACCCAGTAGTATGATCAAACTCTTCTAACGGAAGTCCTAGAAACCTAGCGGGGAACAACGACAAAATATCCATCGCCTTCGGCGATAAGGTTCAGTCGAAACCTAAACGATGCGCGAGCGCTTTCTGCCGACAGTTTGTAATGCATCCTCCGTTGGACAAAGAGATTCGCCGAGCCACCAGGGAAGCGCATAAACCCAAAAACAGCGATGCGCCCATTTTTTTTATGTGCAGAACACCTTTCCGTGTAGGCGGCCTTCGGCCGCGCTTCAAAAAATAACCCTGGGCTACGCCATTCCAACTCCGGGTGTGTGCCATAGCCGTGGCTACCGCCACGGTGATTTCCTTCCGCGTGCCACGTTTCCCACTCTTTTTTCACAGGGTAATTTGTGATTACAACCACATGAAAGTGACAGAAAAATTGTGAACTTTAACTGCACATATCTCGCAAAATTCTAAAAATATCGGTTTTCCCCCTCCAGATGATTGTTACGGAGGTGAAGACGCGTCTATTGATACCTCTACCTAGATTTTTGGACGTGTATTAACACTTGACGTTGGATGGAAAGTATTACCGCAACTTTGATTGCAAATATCTCTTCACAGAAATACAATTTTTAATTTTCGCTTTCGGATTCTTAAGGCCCTATTACCATTGTGTACCATGTCAAGTGTGATATCTTAAGCATAGACGTCAAAATTTAAAAAAAAATTAACACCTGTTTTTTTATATTCTATATTGGTTTCATCCTGCATCTCGTTCTATCATTCGTTAAAAGATCGGAGTACCGGATGCGCCGCCATATTGAAGTGCCTCAGATGTAAACAAAAAACTGCCAAAAACTTCATTTTGAAGTGCCTGTCAAACGTTTGACAGATAACATATCACACTTGTACTGATACACAATGCCTATTACGGTTTACAACTGAGTTGAGTTGTAATTAAGACAACTCAACTTTAAAACAACTCAACTCCTTTTTGGCATTATGGACTACAACCTTTTTTAGTTGAAGTTGAATCGATGTTGCCAACCTAGAAAGAGACATTTTGACAGATAATTCAAAAGCTGATTATTTTGTTACGAAAAATCAAATCTATACAATTCAACGAATAATTGTGAAAGTGTCTATTATTATAAATATATTTTAAAATGGACATCAAAATGTTGGTGCTAAAACAGATGTGCTGCGCATACGAAAAGAGCTTCGTGACCACTCAAATCATTATCATTGCATTGACCTAGTTCCATGACTACTACTTACTCGTCCCCACTCCGCCGCAGTTCTTGTTGGTGGTCCTAAGCTATTGAGCTGTAGGTCAAATTCCTCCCACAATGCCTTCGTTTTTCTTTTGGTGCACCCAAATTGCGCCTTGCCTCGTCCAGTATCGGGATGCCTCTCCATTAATTCTACAAGTTTTTCAAACTGCTGGTTTGTTGTAACCTTGTTTTTTCTATAAATCTGTACAAAACTCACGATTAAATATTAATTTGAAATAATTTGAAAATATTTATTAACCCGCTCTCCATTTTTCTTTATATATTTTCCAAAATAACAGCAAAAGTGTATATTCGCTATCCAAATACAACTGCTAGTGAGCAGTTGTCAATTTTCGATATTGTAGACAACCAAACTAGCACAGGGTAGTAAATGGTAATGCCACACAAAAGTTGTTATACTATCAATTTCAACTAATAATTTTTGACAGGTTGGGTTGTAATTGATAATACCAAATTACAACTTTTGACAGGTTGGGTTGTAATCGCTAATACCAAATTGCAAAATTTCAACTAAAGTAAAGTTGAGTTGTAAACCGTAATAGGCCCTTAAATCAACCAAAGGTAATATTTTCCATCAAACGTCAACTCTACATACACCTACAAAAATATCTGGAGAGGTATCAAACGACGCGCCTTGACCTCGGTAACAATGATCCGAAGGGGAAATACGATATTTTATTTCGTTCAAGAGATATTTGCAACTAAATTTGAAATTTTTCTGTGATATTCATGTGGTTGCTGTAGACACAGATATAAGGTGGTATAAAAAGTGCAAAAGGATATTCTGCGTAGAAATACTGGGGATCGCGTAGCCGGTGTTGGGCACATAACTTCTCACTAAAACAAAATATTTACTTTTCCAACTCCGCCATTCAAACTCCGGGTGGTTGTCATAGCCGTGGCTACCGCCACGGTGATGTCCTTCCGCGTTTTCTCACAGGGTAATGTGATTACAACAACCACATAAAAATGACAGAAAAATTGTGAACTTTAACTGCAAATATCTCGCAAAATTCTACAAATATCGGATTTCCCCCTCCAGATTATTGTTACGGAGGTGAAGACGCGTCTATTGATACTTCTACCTAGATTTTTGGACGTGTATTAACACTTGACGTTGGCTGGAAAGTATTACCAATTCTTCTTTATTTCATAGGTTTAATAAAGTTACATTAATTTAGAATACAATATACAAGTTATTAAAGTTTGGCGCCAGGCACGTGCACTCGAAGGTTCCAGATGTCAAGAAGTTAAGTAAAAGCAAGTACTGAAGAGTGGCCAACAGCTGGGTGTTGATTTTTGAAGTTGCCAGATCTATTACTTATTGTATATTAGTAAATCAATACATAATTACTTAACAGAGGTCAAAACGCGACTTTTGATCAGGGTTTGAATTTGCACGCACGTGTTCAGCACATTTGTGTATGTTCAGCTCATACGCGTGTGCATTGTGCCACCAGAAAAATTTTGTAGCACACGGCACATGTGCGTGCTGATTCGAGTTAGGCAAATTCGAAAAAGAGGGTAAGATTCTTGACGTGTTATAAGATGCTGTGTGGAACTAACACATTAACCATAAGACGGCAGTATGCACCAACACACAAAGTGGACATCGGCAGCAGGAAAAGAGTGAATTAAGGAATCACCTTAAAGTTCCTAAAGTGTGCTCCATCAGCGTAAACATGAACAAGGAAGAGTTTTTGAGGTGTTGCGTTGGTTTAGTGACGGTTAAAAATCTTCCGTTTCGTTTGTTTGACGATAAGGATTTTTTTAAAACACTTATTGAACCGTACGAGCTCAAGTTTGGAACATCCCTTAACTCCCACAACATAGTAGACATAACGAGCTACAGTAGTGAAACTATACGCAAGTCTATTTCTAGGAAGTTAAAAAACAAATTGATTTGCCTAAAAGTCGACATCGCCAGCAGGATGGGAAAGAGTATACTCGGAATCATTTATTCATGTATTCAAACATTAGGTAAGGATCAACTGCGTTTTGCGTATTCTTAAATAACGCTAACAAATATGTACTTTTTCTTCAATATAAGTGGTTTTCATTTACATACATTACTAAGTTAAGCCATGGATTTTAAGTACTTGCAATTTAAATTTAACGAAAACGAAATGCTCCTCCAAATTGCCTTTGAGTTTTTTGTAAATCTAAAAATAATAACTTAAAATTGCAAATAATGTCGAAAACGGGGATTTGAGAAGTCCCTATAATCCCAGGGTTCATCTGAAAAACTTTTAATATCTTTTTTCATTTCTTTTGCTAATTCAAAAAATATAAAAAAAATTACGATTCTTGGTTCTTTGCCACAAGGATGATAAGTTTACATAAAAGGCATAAGGCAGTTTTTATAAAGGAGCAAATTGTTAACTGTTTAGAGAAGTATGGTCTAGATATACAGCAAGTATATTCAGACACCACTGATTACGGAGCAAACGTAGTTAAAGCAATTACAATTTTGAAAGAAGAGCAGGAATTTAAAGTATTGGAAGAACAATAGGCAGATTTGAATGAAGAGGAGAGTTTGCACTCAACAATTGAGTCATTGTTTCCGGAGTGAGATGTGCAGCTCACACAATACAGCTTGCTGCTTACGACGTCATAAAGACTTTAAAGCGACGAAGGTTCCTCAATGGTGTATTTAATGACAATCTCTCCAGAAGTGACGGGCAGTCAATCTTACCAGAGATAATGTCTAAGATGAAAGATAACGCCAACAAAATTCTACGATTATTCAACGATAGAAAATTTAGCAGTTGACATCGTGAATCATAGGACGGAATCGGCTCCGTGCGCAAGAAGGCAAGAAGATCTTTTGTACCCTTTCCAAACGATTGGTGTGAACGGCATGGTAAGGCCGCCAGATAAAAGATGCATATTCCAGCTTGGAGCGAACCAGAGTAGTGTATAAGAGTTTAAAAGTATAGGGATCATTGAAGTGTGAGGAGTGGCGCCTCACAAAAGCATGCATAGCCAACGCTTTGGGAACAACAAAATTTACATGTGTTGAAAACGTAAATTTCGAATCAAAAAATACACCAAGATCCTTAAACTCAGTAATATTGGGAAGATAAGTATGATCGATATGATAAGATGTATTCAGCGGGTTCTGTAACTTAGAATAAGTTACAGCATTGCACTTATGTATATTGAGGAAAAGGCGATTTTTGACGCACCAGCTGAAAAGCTTATTGACTTCAATTTGCATAGCAGTGGCATCATCAAGACAAGTAATTTTAAAGTATGTATATTTTCATATCATCTGCATAAAGCAGATATTGAGAAAAGGAGAAACAAGAGCTAACATCATTAATAAATAAGATAAATAATAATGGTCCTAGAATACTGCCTTGAGGCACACCCGAGGTAGCCGAAAAATGCTTCGAATGAACTCCATCAATGTTTACAACATTATTTCTGTTATATAAATAAGACTCAATCCAGCGGAGGAACGTAGAATGGAAACCATAGGAGGCTAGTTTCATTAATAAGATTTTATGTGAAATTTTGTCAAACGCCTTGGAGAAGTCGAGATAGATAGTGTCAACCTGGAATCCTCTCCGGAATGACAAATGACAATCCTCTGAAAAAATTGAGAGGTTGGTAATGGTGGATGTAGTCGGGACAAAACCATGTTGCATAAGTTAGGTTAGGTTAGGTTTAATTGGCTCTCATAACGGCACACTTAGGCCAGTTGTAGTAGGCCCGTTGTGATACCACAGAAAGACACCGTTACTCCTCATCCTCGAATCACTTTGCTGACTTGATGTACGTCATCAAGTCCCTGACGTCCAGCTCCGCTACTTGGCGCAGGTTGACCAGATAGGAGGCTCCCAGATAGCGCCGTCTGGCCTCAGTTAAGGCGGGACAGGCGCAGATTAGGTGTTCGACTGTTTCCTCCTCTTTACAGCTTCTGCAACACCGACGATAGGGCACTCCCAGTCTCTCCGCATGTTTGCCTATGAGGCAATGTCCGGTTAGTACCCCTATTACTTTGGATATTTCATCCCTTCTTAAAGTGTAGATTCGACGAGATTTCTTCGGATCCCATTTTGGCCAGGTCTGTTTAGATATCTGGCAACCTGCTGTTTGCAGCCATATGTTTTTGGCTTGGTCGTAGATGTATTCTTTCAGCATTAGCTTGCATGTGGCGAAGGGCATCCCTAAGCGTTCTTTATCTGGAAGAACCTACTCGGTCGTGCCCTGCTTGGCAAGTTCGTCTGCCTTGCAGTTTCCCTCGATGTCCCTGTGACCCGGGACCCAGATGAGGTACACACAGTTCTTTTGGGCCATCTCCTGCAGAGATCGGCGACAGTTTAGCGTGAGTTCAGAATTGAACGAGTACGAGCCGAGAGCTTTGATGGCCGCTTGGCTATCACTAAAAATAAAAATTGCTTTGCCGATAGTGTCATTCCCTATCTTTTTAGCGGCTTCCCATATTGCTGAGACTTCAACCTGGAAGACACTGCAGTGATCCGGTAGTCTGAAAGACAGTTCGAGGTTTTGGTCCTTTGAGTAGACCCCTCCTCCCACTCTGCCGTTTAATTTAGAGCCGTCGGTGTATACGGATACACCGACTTTCGCCGTGAAGCAATTATTAGGCTCCTCCCAGTCTTCCCTCCTGGGAATACGTATTTTGAAGTAACGGTCATCAGCTGTTGTTGTCGCACAGTGATCCGTTCTTGTGGGGAGAAAACTGTATTGGTTCAGTATGCTGGAATGCCCCGTGGTTGTTGTGCTCCAGCAGGACGTTTCCCTTAAACGCAGGGCTGATGCTGCCGCTGCTTGGTATCCTGCAAGGTCTACAGGCAGTACGTCAAGGATGACCTGAAGAGCTTCACTCGGTGCAGTCCTCAGGGCCCCACTGATACTGATCATACTGGACCTGTGGACCTTGTCAAGTAAGTTTCTGTATGACGCCTTGCCCAGGGCAGGCCACCATACTACGACTCCGTAGAGAAGTATGGGTCGTATAATCGCAGTGTAAATCCATTTGCAAGTTTTGGGACCGAGTCCCCATTTCTTCCCAATCGCCCTTTTACACGTGTATAATGCTATGTAAGCTTTATTTTGACGCTGAACGAGATTATCTTTCCAGTTCAGCTTTTTGTCTAGAATTTCGCCCAGGAATTTCGCCTAGGAATTTCGCCTTATCGGCTAGTTCAAGGCGCACCCCGTTTAGTTCTGGTAGAGCTAGGGGCGGTATTTTGTACCGTTTGGTGTATAGAACAAGTTCCACCTTCTCTGAGTTGACGCTTAGCCCGCATCGAGAGGACCATGAGGCAACCTCCCGTAGAGCTGCCTGCATCAAATCGCATAAAGTTTGTGGGAACTTGCCTCTGTATGCAATGGCCAGATCGTCCGCGTAAGCCACAACCTTCCCGCCTCCCCAGCAGGTATCTCTTAGCAGCGAGTTCACCGTGAGGTTCCATAGGAGCGGCGAGAGGACACCTCCTTGTGGTGTGCCCCTTGTGACGTAGCGTTTCATCTCAACTTCCCCAAAGGATGAGAGTATTATCCTCCCTCTTAGAAGTTGATCGCTAAATCCCACCAGGGATGTATCTACACCCAAGTTTGTAAGGGCAATGTTAACGGCTTCCGGGGTTATGTTGTTGAAAGCCCCTTCTATGTCCAGGTAGGATACCAGGCAATATTCTTTGTTTTCCAAAGATGTTTCAATTACAGAGACTAGGCTGTGAAGCGCCGTGTCTTCCCTTGGTGTACGCGTGTTGATAGCCCGATATTAGGTTGCTATCAATAGTGGTAGTGAGGTGTAGTGTGTCCAATGCATGCACATGCCTACATACAGACGGTATATTAAAATATATATGTATCCAAAACGCTTGCATATATAAATGCTTACATATGTATGCAAGCGCGAGCAGCGGCTTATGCACATGCATGCATTGGAATGCATTCTCTCTTGATTCTCTTTTACTTTAATATGTAAGAATTAGAGTAAATATGTATCGTAGTAAATAAGTAAAAAGTAAAAAATATTTTGTATAAATAGGCTAACATTTTTATAATAAAACAGAATGATTCTTTGGCACACAGCCAACACACTAATTTCTATTTCATTCTTTGGATGCCCCATTCTTCATGGCGATCCTGCTTACGAATCTGTAAATAAGTACAAACGTAGCAAAGAAATTTGCTGCAGTCCTTTCAATAATATTAGGACAGGACATACGTAGCAAGGCAACTTGCTGCTGTCCTTTTAATAAAAATAAGACCAGGACAAACGTAGCAACTTGCTGCTGTCCTTTTTAATAAATCAAAAAAAACTAGGACAAACGCGGCAATACAATTAGCTGCTGTCCTCGTAAATTAATTCAAAATACAGATCCGCGAATATTTTATGGACGCTTTCGGTAAAATCTTAAAAAAGTGGGAACACCAACCACGTTGAATTCTTTGAGCTGCTTCAGCTCGTCCTGGAAGTCTAACTGCTGCGTTGTTCGAACGATGACCATAAGCGAGGCTTTTAGTTCAAGCACTGTCAATGAAATTCCCGATTGGTGTGATCGTTTTCTGGTCCGATTGATGGATCTTAACTTGTATCCTGCAACTCTTCGTAATATGTTGAAAGAGCCATTATGTCGGATGTCATGAAGCATGCTTTCCTGAACAATGGTACTTGTTACAGGCACTGATGTCAGCTTCTTGCGTTCCATGTTAGTAGACAGAAAAATGTCTTTACAAGTCGTTATAAGCGGCATAATAAGTGGAATATAGAAACCAAATAAAGCAGATGCAAGATGTTCCCGAAGACCAATAGCCTCCTGGAGTATTTTTATACCCAGCGTACTAGTACTAGTACAAGGGTATATTAATTTTGTCCACATAACGGTACTATGTAACGGCACAAAATAATCGAGTTAGATATAGAGTTCCATATATGAAAGTTCTAAGGTTGAAAAGAGGAATTGATTAAGGCATGTCCGTCCGTCTGTCCGTCTGTCCGTCTGTCCGTCCGTGTACACGATAACTTGAGTAAAAATTGAGATATTTGCATGAAATTTTGCATACAGGTTACTTTCTGGCCAAGGTAGGTTGCTATTGAAAATGGGCGAAATCGGATGATAACCACGCCCCCTTTTTCGATATCGAAAATTTCGAAAAACGTATAAAACGGGTTAATTCAATATCAGAAGCAGCTACAATGATAAAATTTGCAATATGTATTGATTTATATGTTCTTAGGCGGATTTTACCAAATTTTTTGAAAAGGGGCGTGGCACCGCCCCCATATATTTGAAGAAATTTTAAAATTTTGACTCCTAATAACTTGAGAACAGTTTATGCTAGTATAACGAAATTTTGTAGAGGGCATACTATTGTTGTGTTAAATTCAGATATAGAAAATAAACGAAATCGCTTGGCGACCACGCCTACTTTTTTATAAAAGTTATATTGAAAGGAGGTGGAAATATTGAAAAGTCCATATCTAATTAACTGATACCGCTATAATAATATAATTTTGTACATACATCAATTTTCATATTCTTTACATTATTTTTGCAAAATTTTGGAAAGTGGGCGTGGCACCGCCCACTTATGAGTCAAGCAATTTTCAAATTCGACTGCTAATAACTTCAGAACGATCTGAGATAGGTTTACGAAACTAGGTTCCAGGTATGTTATGTTTATGTAGAGTACTACCACAGAAAATAAGAAAAATCGGTGAACGACCACGCCCCTTTTTGGACTAAATTTCTCTAAACGAGAGTTAGGAAACCGGAATATGCAATATCTGTTTAACTGATACAGATATAATGCTAAAATTTAGTACACTCATTCACCTGATGATGTTATTTGTGATGTTTAAAGGTTTTTTGGTAATATTTTGGAAAATGGGCGTGGCACCGCCCACAAGTGAATAAACAAAATATCAACATTTCACTATTAACAAGCCACTGTGAAAGTATCATAAAGATCTGCAATGAAAACTGATCTTCAATAGGGACAAACAACATAATAAAATCCGTGGGCGTGCCACCACCCACTTTTTTAAAACTATGTAAATATTGATTAATGGACACATATATCCGTACATCGAAAAATTTCACAAAATACGTTAAAAGTTATGGGCATGGCACGCCTTCTTTTCCAAAGTTATATATAGGACATGGCATAACCCTTGAAAAGATCGATTCAGTACTTTTGGCTCATGTAAGCGGTTAAAGCTTTATAAGCAAGGAGCTTGGCCGCTCCCACCAAATTCGCTATTGTTTAGGCTCGGCATAGATTGGTTTTTAAAATGGGCGAAATCGGATGAAAACCACGCCCCCTTTTTCTAAAAACTAACGCTGGGTATTTAATGTTCGGTTCACCCGAACTTAGACTTCCTTACTTGTTCTTATTAGCTTAGATTAATTTGAATATTAAAATTCGAATATGTACTAAAGATTTTTTTTAAATAAACTAAAAATGCATAGGGATAAAAACCCTAGATAGATGAAGACAATTTTTCTCCATTATAGTGTTTAAAGAAATTTTTTTTAAATTAACAATAAAATCTTGTTATGGAGAAAGCCTTACCTGATAACCTTGATTACGAGGCTATCAACAGTATCGTTGATAACTTGGAATCAGCAAGCACACAAGAGGCACATGAAAAATTAAGAAAGATAAAAGCTTATAGGCAGGCGGAAAAAGATCTAGTTTGGCTTAGGAAATGGTGGAGACTAATTGAAATGCCTAGGGAACCCACAATTGAAAACGCATTAGAACCATTATGGACCACTTGTGAGGAAAAATATAGATTCGAGGTCAAATTTATGGGACGAACAGACCCACATTAGGGAAAATTTTGTTTCCATTTATTGTACTTTTTCTTTCTTTTTGTCAATGGGAGGCCACGAATCGAAATTGGAAGAGCCTAATGCGAATGTGATCAATTCCATTCAAGTTTTTGACCACACCGAAGCATTGGACTTCATAAAGGTATTGCTCTTGATTGTGACGGTCTGCACATGTCTGAATCTGTTTTTAGAAATATACTCAATCCATAACAAGGTATTGAAGAAGAAATACCTGAGTCGCGCCGACGGACTGGATAAAGTCTAAGAATTTCTCTACCTATTCCAAATGAGTAAATGGGATGAAATTCTTACAAAGCTGAATGAGGAAAAAACCAACGCAGAAAAATCATATAAATGCATATGCAAAAATATAAAAATAAAAGCAGAGACAATAAAGAAACATCTCAATGTTATACTGCTGTCACTGAATAACACAGGAAAGATAATAAAATCCATAAATAATACCCTCACACCAGCTCACCAGTCAGAATCCTACCAAATACACACATATATTAGGGACAAATTGGTATCATCATTATCAAGATATAATATTGATATTGTGATACCTACATACTACGGGAGAAACATCGAAATTGATTTCGACACATATTTGATCGAAAGCGGATCAGATATTGAGGAAAAACAAGAAACAGGCCCTGCTGCAACTTCCTCGAAACAGCCAACAGTTGCACTAACGGAAGGAAGTGCACAAACAGACTCCAAAATGGCACAAGCAATCACAACTTTTATTAAAACTGCGTCATCGATCTTACCAGAGTTCGATGGCAAGGCAGAAAACCTACCTAGTTTTCTGGACGCCCTCGATATCCTCGAATTAATCAAAGAGGACCACGAGGCTATCGCAGTATCTCTTATTAAAACAAAACTAAAGGGCACAGCTAGAAATTATATAAGCTCTGAAACGACCATAGTAGCAATCAAACAAAAATTAAAAACAGCAATTAAAGGCGAATCAGTTGAAGTTTTGGCAGCAAAACTCCTGAATGTGCAACAGCGGAGCAAAACGGCAAACCAATACACTGCCGAAATTGAAAAATTAACAAAATCATTGGAAGGAGCATACATATCTGACGGATTAACGGATTATTTTAGAGGTAACTTCAGCAGAGGTTATCAGAACGGTAATTATAGAGGTAATCAAAGAAGAACATTCAATAACTACAATAACAATAATAACCGATCAAATAACCAAAGATCCGGTCGAAGTTTCGGATCGCGAGGAAATACTCGCAATAATACTAGAAATGTCCGAACTGCTACGCAACAGGAAAACCAACAAACTCCACCTCAATAAATAAAAAATTATATGTTTTCAATTTACACCTAAATAGCTACATATCTTCCAAGACAACTCTGAATGATTCCATTTCAACCCTCCTGATCGATACAGGAGCGGATATTTCAATTATAAAAAAGGGTCAAATTGACGATCATGTCACTATTAACAATTCACAAAAAACAGATTTAAAAGGAATTGGCCAAGGCATAACAAGCACTATTGGCACCGTTAAAGCAGATTTAAAGGATGATTATCTATTGATTAAACACAAGTTTCATATAGTAGAAGACAATTTTCCAATTCCATGTGATGGAATACTGGGTTTAGATTTTATCAAAAAATATAATTGCATTTTAGATTACAACAAAGATGGGGACACCCTAATATTGAGACCGTATGATTACCCAGAAAACATAATAATTCAGATGACTAGCAACCCAACAATTGATAGTATTTCAATACCAGCAAGATCAGAAGTAGTAAGACAAATTAAAGTTAAAAATAATAAATATTCAGAATTACTAATTCCACAACAAGAATTGGCTGAAGGTATATTTATTGCAAATACCTTAGCAGATTCACACCAAACATTTATTAGAATTATAAATACAACAGATGAAAATGCAACTTTTCATGAATTTAATATAAAGACAGAAAATTTTAATGATTATACAATAATTAAAAATAATAAAATAGAAAATGAGTCCAACAATATAGAAAAATTAGAAAGACTAAATAAAAACTTTCCACAGTTTGCAAATAAATCACTTAATGAATTATGCACAGAGTTCATTGATATTTTTTCATTAGAATCAGAACCAATTACCACTAACAACTTTTACAAACAAAAACTCCATATGAAAGATAATAATCCAGTTTATGTTAAAAACTATAGAATACCAGAAGCCCACAAGAGCGAAATAAGTAAACAAGTAAATAAATTAATTAAAGACGATATAATAGAACCTTCAATGTCTGAATTTAATAGTCCAATTTTACTAGTACCGAAAAAATCACTCCCTAATAATCAAGAAAAAAGATGGAGAATGGTTGTCGACTACAGACAAGTAAATAAAAAATTAACCGCAGATAAATTCCCTTTACCACGAATAGATGACATATTAGATCAATTAGGAAGAGCTAAATATTTTTCATGCTTAGACTTAATGTCAGGCTTTCATCAAATAGAACTTAGCCCAGAATCGAGAGATTTCACGTCATTTACGGCCGACAATGGCACGTACCGCTTTAAAAGATTACCGTATGGTCTTAAGGTAGCACCAAACTCATTTCAGAGAATGATGACATTAGCATTCTCAGTCTTAAAACCTTCACAAGCATTCCTATACATGGACGATTTAGTCGTACTAGGATGCTCCGAAAAGCATATGATCAAAAATTTACGAGACGTTTTCGCAACTTGTAGAAAATATAATTTAAAATTACATCCAGATAAATGCATACTTTTCAACCAGGAAGTAACTTATCTTGGTCATAAATGCACAAGCAAAGGCATTTTGCCAGATCCCAGTAAATTTGAAACTGTTAAAAACTACCCAACTCCTAAAAATGCAGATGAGGCGAAACGATTCGTCGCATTTTGCAATTACTATCGGAGATTTATTCCAAATTTTGCGGAATACTCTAGAATATTGACAAGACTTTGTAAGAAAAATGTAGTTTTTGATTAGACGGAGGATTGTAAAAAATCCTTTGACTATTTGAAAGCTGCGTTAATGAGCCCTAATGTTCTACAGTATCCCGATTTCAGTAAACAATTCTGTATAACAACTGACGCAAGTGGTTATGCTTGCGGGGCTATGCTAAGCCAAGAGTATGAAGGAAAACAATTACCAATTGCATATGCATCTAGATCGTATACAAAAGGAGAAATTAATAAAGCAACAATTGAGAAGGAATTAGCGGCCATTCATTGGGCCATAACCTATTTTAGACCATATGTCTACGGAAGAAAATTCTTGGTCAAAACAGACCACAGACCTTTAACGTTCTTATTTTCGATGAAAAACCCTTCATCAAAATTAACTAGAATCAGATTGGATTTGGAAGAATATGATTTCGAGGTGGAGTATATAGCAGGGAAAGAAAATTATGTAGCAGACGCGTTATCGCGCATTAATATTAAAGATTTAAAAGAAATGTCAGTAGAAGCATGTAAAATATTAAAAGTTACGACTAGATCGGAAACTAAGAAAAACCCCAGTAGTAAAAATGAAGAAATAAAAAGTCACAGAGAGAACCCAATCATATATGAAGCGCTATATAAATGTGAAGTAAAAAGACTAGTCCAGCTCGTTTTCGATCCTCCGAAATTATGTTTCAAAAAAGGAAAGAAAATTTGCAGCGAAATTAATATAGAAAACCTAATTGTTGAGGCGAAGATTGACTTAGGTCAATTCTTTGCCAGGCTTATGAAAGAAGCCGGCAATTTGGGAATTGAAAAAATACAGTTGTCCTTAGGAGACAAATTGTTTAAGAATAATTATACCCGGGTAGACACATTTAAAGAAATTGGTACCAAAGTTCTCAAAAATTTAATTATAGCATTAACTCCGGAGGTTATGCATGTGACAAATAAGGGAAAAATTAAAGAAATTCTTCATAAATATCATGACGATCCTGTTTTTGGTGGCCACCCAGGAATAAATCGCATGACTAATAAAATAAGACAAAAATACTACTGGAGAAATATGAAAAATGATATTAAAAATTATATCAAAAAGTGCATTCATTGCAGTAAAAATAAAACAAGTGTGAACTTAAAAGAACCCATGACAATAACCGAAACACCAACAAAAGCGTTCGATGTTGTGCAGATTGACACGATCGGACCACTACCAAAATCAATTCACGGAAATGAATACGCAGTTACAATTGAGTGTGATCTAACTAAATATTTAGTTGCGGTCCCTGTTCAAAGTAAACATGCAGTAGTAGTAGCTAAGGCTGTGTTCGAACATTTCATTCTAATTTATGGTTGCATGAAAACAATCATAACGGATATGGGAACCGAATACAAGAATAGTTTATTTGAGGAATTATGCAAATTGCTAAAAATCGAACATAAAACATCTACACCGTATCATCATCAAACTTTAGGCACGATTGAGCGTAGTCGTAGAACATTCAATGAATATGTACGTTCTTACATATCCATTGACAAAGACGATTGGGATGAGTACCTAAAGTATTTTTCGTATTGTTACAATACAACACCATCTACAGTACATGGTTACTGCCCATTTGAGCTTGTTTTTGCAAAATCCCCCCTGACTTACGAATTTTTAAAAGAAAATGTCATTAGCCCGGTATATAATCATTAGGCTTATGATAAGGAAATTAAATATAGGCTCCAACTAGCACAGGAAAGAGCTAATAGGTTAGTAAAACAGGCTAAGGAAAAACAAAAAGTCGTTTATGACAAAAATATACAACTTAAGGAAATAAACATAGGAGATATAGTTTTAGTGAGAGACGAAGCAGGTCATAAATTAGATAGTAGATATAAAGGGCCCTATAGAGTAGTAAATATCGATAAATATAATAATTTTTCATTAATTCCGTATAGAGTAACAAATATTGATAAGCACAACAATTTTACTTCAATTCTTTCTAATGTAGAAAATAAAAACCAACATAAAAATACTTTAAACGATAAGAAAATAGTAATACATAAAAATAGACTTAAACTACTAGAATAAGTTCATTACACTTTAAATAAACACCAAACGAGAATGTGTACAAAAGAAAAACACAAAATTCTCTAAACAAACTCTTTTCAAAATTACGTAAGAAAAATATGACACATGTATAAACAAAACAAACAAAATAAGTCAGCCCATTGTAAACATACAGAATAAAGAGCCACTTGAAATAATAAGCAAAACAAAAAAAAATTGTAAAATTTTACTGAAATAGAATAACTCTTATAGTAACCAAATGCAAGTCATAAAATTTGATTTACGCCAAAGCAATTAAATGAAATAGAATCGCTGTCGCATTAAGCACAGCTATGCTACGCGATTCTTCTTTGGTAAGGAGGTGTAGTGTGTCCAATGCATGCACATGCCTACATACAGACGGTATATTAAAATATATATGTATCCAAAACGCTTGCATATATAAATGCTTACATATATATGCAAGCGCGAGCAGCGGCTTAATTACCGACCGCCAACGTAAACAAACTCCCAGCCAAAATTATTGCTCATGTTATGTATTTTGGCTATGCGTAGTTTTCCCACGAATTGGGCAAACTCTTTTATATGCTTTGACAAAATATGTATGTACATATGCACATGCATGCATTGGAATGCATTCTCTCTTGATTCTCTTTTACTTTAATATGTAAGAATTAGAGTAAATATGTATCGTAGTAAATAAGTAAAAAGTAAGAAATATTTTGTATAAATAGGCTAACATTTTTATAATAAAACAGAATGATTCTTTGGCACACAGCCAACACACTAATTTCTATTTCATTCTTTGGATGCCCCATTCTTCAGAGGTGATAGCTGATTATCCTCTCCAGAGCCTTGAGTACAAAGGATGAGAGACTGATGGGTCTGTAGTCCTTTGGGTCGTAGTGAGAGGCCTTCCCTGCCTTAGGGATAAAGACCACAGTAGCGCTTTTCCATGCACTCAGAATGTGGCCGAGAGCTAGGCATGCTTTGTAAATATGACTTAACCATTTGGCTGTTGTGTCCAAGGTAGTGATAAGTTGTGCGGGGATGATCCCGTCAGGTCCGGCAGCTTTGAAAGGCTTAAAACTTTTCACTGCCCATTTTACCCTTTCCTCCGTTATGGGTATGTTCACCGCCCGGTTCGTTGTAGGTATTGTCGGTGCACTCTGCAAGTTTCCCGGGAAATGTGTATCCAAGAGCAGCTCTAGGGTTCCCCCTTCTGAGCTGGTCCAGGTGCCGTCAGATTTTCGCAAGAAACTCATAGCGGTCTGCGTCTTTGATAGTATGCACCTTAGTCTCGAAGTGTCCTCGACACTTTCAACACCAGTGCAGAAGTTCTTCCACGAAGTTCTTTTCGCCTGTCTTAGAGCCTTTTTATAGGTTCTTAATTTTTCCTTGTATTCCAGCCATTGGAGCTCGGTGTCGAGGCTCTTGGCTGTGTTCAATTGTTTCCTGCAGGATATGCGAAGTGAGTCCAAGTCTTGGGACCACCAATGAGGTTTACGCTTACCGCGCGCTGTTGGCACTGGGCAGGCTTGCTCCAGGGCATTCGAGAGTGCCGAGTTGAGGGTTGTGACCAGATCTTTCAGTTCCTCAGTTGATGAAGGAATTTGGGAGGGTAATTCCGGTAGTTCCCTAGCTAGTATTTCGTTGTGTACCTCCCAGTTTGTATTACGTAGGTTACGTTTCACAGTGGGTTGTTCCACTAAGAAGTCTAAAACTATTTCTATATATCGGTGATCAGAGAACGAGTGTTCATCGAGAACGCGCCATTTCCTGACCCACCTAGAAGTGCTTTCGCTACAAACAGTGAGGTCTATTACCTCTTTTCGGTTTTTAGTAGTAAACGTTGGCTCATTGCCTACGTTGCAAACTACCAGGTTAGTTGGTAGCAGGTAACACTGTCTTACAAAATTTTAAAAATTATTTGCACCAAAGCTGAGGTATTTTTCTTCCACCTCAAAGCATCGAAAAACATAGAAAAATGTGAAAAAAGTGGGGGGTAAACCGGAGAAATTCTGAGTTATTTCAATTTGACTGTTTTTTGAAAAATTTGCAAAATTTATCCCTGTTTTCTCACATTCAAACCTAATTATCTTCTTTGGTACATTTGCTATATCGACAATCTTTACTTTTATTCAAAATTTTATGCTATCGCTCACTTTTTTTGACTTCCCCATTTCAAAGATATCGTCGAAAATGTCAACAATCAAATTTAACGAAAACCTCATTTTCGTTATATATACCGAGCTTTGACGTCAGAAATCTATAGAACCGCTTAAGACACGACCAATTTTTTCCCTCCTATCTTGTAGGAAATTTTATAGCAAAAATTTCGGTATATATAGATAGGCAAACTAATTGGCAATGTGTGAGAAAACAGGGATAAATTTTGCAAATTTTTCAAAAAACAGTCAAATTGAAATAACTCAGAATTTCTCCGGTTTACCCCCCCTTTTATTCACATTTTTCTATGTTTTTCGATGCTTTGAGCACGAAAAAAAATATTTCAGCTTTAGTGAAAAATCATTGTAAAACAGTGTAATCAAAGTGTGACTCACCTCGATTGTTGATATCGGAACTCCCACATTGGATGTGGTGGGCATTCGCATCCATTCCGATAAGTAAGTGGCCGTTGCTGTGGTCGGGCACCAATTGCCTCACGTTGTTTTGTGGTGGACTTCGTGCCGCTGGCGGAGATAATGACCACCGTTGCGTCGCCGTTGCTATAGTTAGGTAAGAGAAATGTGTTTAGCTCAGACTTAACCAAAATATAGGTTCTAATTTTAGCTTTATCATCAGCTCGATACAGCTTGAATCCATTGGCCCCCAGTCCGCAAACCCTTGAGTTATTGACCCAGGGCTCTTGGACGAGGACCACGTCGCCGTCGCCTTTAGAAAGGCATTTTATTAGAGCAGCTGACGCTGTTTTAGATTTGTGGAGGTTTATCTGGAGCACTCTCATCCCCATCAGGACTGTGCCCAGACTTCCCTTCCACCACCGTAACAAATAGGTCCTCCCCGTCGGACTCAAGCAGAGCATCCTCCATCGTCAAACTGCTCAGTGCGCCTGCGCAGTTTGACGTGGCGGAAACCATGCTCTCCACGTCGAAGAGTTCCAGTTATTCGGTCGCCTCTGTGTCAGTGGCGCCGGTTACTCCAGCGCTGTGCGTAGCCACGATGGCGTGTATTACGACCTCCCCGATGCCGTAATACACTCGACCATTCCTCTGTTGAAGAGGTTCGATAGACTCCCTGTTGAGAGCCAGAACTATGTATCTGCCTTCTAAGCCCTACCGCGTCCTCGACCAAAACGAGACTCCAGTCCTGCGTCGGAAGAGCCGGATTCATCGCCTGCAGCATCCTCAGAATCCTCTCAGGCTCTGCAGGGACCGATGGAACCCATGCCCTTGCCCTCGGCCGGGCTGGAATGTCCCTCCAGTTGACGACCTCTATTCTGGCTCCGGGGTAGACCTCACCCAGCCTTGCGAAAGCTGCCCTGTATAGGTAGACCGTCCTCGAATCCTCGCAAGCGAGGACCTTGACCTGCCCCTGGTACCATCCCGCGTCGGACCCCCTCGGCGGAGTGCCCGGAGGCTCCATCAGAACGTCGAGAACGGCGTTTCCGATTTCGTTCCCGACATACGGCCATCGGTCTCTGGGGATGACCCAACGGGCATTGCCACGGTCCAGAATGCCTATGAGGATTCGGTCCTTGGCCTACCCCAGTCGCATTTTGGTGCCGTTTCGGAGGAGGTTTCATTTCCTCATCCGATCTTTGGCGCTTGTACGGGGTCGAGCTTTCCCCAGTTGGTCCCAGATTGCGTTGGAACCGCGGTAGCAGAGCTTGCGCCCTTTCTATCGCGACCCTAGCATTCTCGGACAACGTGTCCAGCGCTACCCCCTGATATTTTTTTAGGACCCTCGCTGCTTTCTTCTTGTCCCGATGCGATGGGTCCGAAGATAGGGGGCGACCCGTAGTTGCCATCGTAGCCGCCCCTTTCGTTGTGAGCCTTGCAGCTTCTCTCTCCCTGGGACCTTCGTGGCCAGGTCGTGAAACCTCAGCCGCATTCGTCGGGAGAGTAATAGCTGTGCCAGCGCTTAGTGGGGGTACAGGATCAGCAGGTCCAGCTGTGTTAGCTGTTGCCATCGCAACTATCGCTGCGGCCTTACCGATGCTGGCCCTCACCTCGTCGCCCATGCTCAAAGAGGTTGCCCTCAGTATATCCTGGTTGGACCGACCCGTAGTTGCCACCGCAGTCGGTTCACCGGTTGGAAAATTGTTTGCGGCCTCCCTCTCCTCGAGCTAAGCGTGGCTTGGTCGTGAGACCTCTGCCACATCCCTTGCCGTGTGGAGACGGGTTGCGGTCCGTTAGCCTGATGAGCGGTCGGCATCAGCAGGGGGGAGCGAACCCGTCGTTGCCGACGCAGATGCACTCGCCACCCTGCTTGTGCCGCCACCCCCCAGGTCGCTCTTAGTTGCTGCTTGGTGTGAGGTTGCCCTCACGCCCATAGTGTTTGTGCCGCTTTGGCGTGGCACCCTCGCCGTTGTCCTCCTCTGAGAGGAGGAGGACGAAGTTTTGTTTTGTTTAAAATTGTTGTTCATCTTGTTCGTACGACCCTTTGCCGGACGAGGCCGGCTTGTGGTCAAGGATATAAAGGGGGGAAATGTCGTACGCCGCGGCAGAGCCCCATGACCCTGGATTGGGAGGGGGTAGATCTTGGTCATCCCGTTCCAGAGAGACTGGGCTTGCCGTTTGATGGTGTTCCATGTGGGAAGCCATCATCCGATAAGCTTAGTCCTGTGGCTCGCGACTAAGCCCTCGCACCACGTCAAGGTATATACCCTTCGCGATGATGCATAGGAGAGATCATATGTTTAACACTAAAGTAGATCTCCGCTTTCACAATGCATTCGAAGAGCTCTGAGGTAGTTGAGAGTTTCGAAATGGGTCTATAATTTGAGCAGTTGCTTTTATTACCAGACTTAAATATCGGCGTGACCGTTGCCCTCTTCCAGTCATCGACGAAGATTCCTGAAGAGAGAGAAAGATTAAAAATCAACTTAAGCGGTCTAACTAAAGAATCACAATTTTTCAGCAAAATAGCTGATAGGCCATCACAGTCAGACATTGAGGAATTTTTAAGATTTCGAATACCCTCAATTATATCCTTATCAGACAGGGTAAGTGAATCGAAGTTATTAGTAGAAGGGTGCATATGCAAAGTTTTGAAATGTTCTAAATCATCACTAACAATGTCAGTATCAGACGAGAAATTTGACCAAAAGAAGTCGGCAAACAAATCAGCAGCCTCAGCAATTGTCGAGGCAGTACCATCGTTGTAAGAAACCGATTTTGGTATACTTGACCCGCTTTTCATTGAATTAACATAATTCCAAAAGTTTTTGGGGTTGGCTTTAATATTCGTTTCAAAGTTGCGATATTTAATTTGTTAAAACTTCTCTTGTAAGAAACGTACAAGTCGTAGTACCGAGCGATATTTGTGGCCTTAAACTTTTTAAAGAATTTATTTCTCAAAATTTTTAAGTGTTTGAGTTCTCTGGTGTACCATGGAAGTTTATAATTTACTTCCCTACAAACAGGCACAATGCTAAGACAAACATTCGCCCCTATTACGGTTGTCAACATCAACTGTCACTTCGTATCAATATCAACGTCGCGTCAATGCAATACTGGTATTTACTTCATCAATGTATTGACGTTGATGTGTTATCGATAATTTAATAGCAAAACTACGATCCTTATACTTTTGACAGTTGGTTATTTACAATTTGTTGCGCATATAATTCTGCTTAAGATTTAAACTTTTGTTTAAAGATGTTTTTTTTACATTATAAGCCGGAAAGGCAACGCAAATCGCGGTAAAACTTTCCATCGAACGTTAAGTGTAAATACACGTCCAAAAATCTGGGTAGAGGTATCAAGAGACGCGTCTTCACCTCCGTAACAATAATCTGGAGGGGAAATCAGATATTTTTAGAATTTTTCGAGATATTTGCAGTTAAAGTTCACACTTTTTCTGCCATTTTCATGTGGTTGTTGTAATGGCACATTAGGCTGAGCCAAAAAAGTGAAAAATGTGGGTACCGTGGCACGTTGCTACGGTTCAGGCAACCACCCGGAGTTGGAATGGCATAGCCCAGGGAAAGGTGTTCTGCACATAAATACCATGGATCACGCCCCGAATTGGGGATCTGATCGGTTTTTCACTAAAAACTTTTCACTGAAACAAAATATCGGATTTCCCCCTCCAGGTTATTGTTACGGTAAAGACGCGTCTTTTGATACCTCTCTCGAGATATTTGGACGTGTATTAACACTTGACGTTCGATGGAAAGTATTACCCAAATCGCAAACGCTTGTGCTGCCTTAAATAATAGTTGTATTGACTTTAATGTAGAGTCATCAAGCTACAATTCATCATCCGAAGCTGAAAATGTTCAAGATGGGTTTGAAGTTAATTTATCTGACGACTTGCAAAACATGGAAGCTTCGCAAATACGTCAACAAATTAAAGAAAGCTTTTTGTAATTCGTTTTTGGTTGTTTTTATTAAAAAATATGAAATACTTCAGTATTTTCTGCATAAAATAAAAATATTATTCTGTTTTTAAAAATTAATTTTTATACAATGCAATTCATGCATCTTCCACTTTTGGGAACACCTTGAGCCATTCCTTTCGGGTTAAGCTGCTTGCCGAATTGAAGAAGGTTGGCAACCTGCTCCTCCAATGGGCTCAGCACCAATTGCCTGTAGCTTCCTCCTCCTGTGGCACGGCATTCCTGCTTGTTGTGCACTAGCTTTTGACCTCGCACTTCAGATCCCTCCAAACCTTTAAATTCACAAAAGAGTTAAACGATATAAGTTTAAAAATAAGATGTTTTTTAACTTTTTCCAACCCTCACCATCCCTGAGTGGTGGACCGAGAGTATTGATTGTACTTGCATTATCCATTGCGACTTAAACTTATTGGGAACTGTCGCTTTGGAAAGCCTTTAGCAAGCGTAGGATTTTTTCTAGTTCTAAAATATGCTGCGCAAATTGGTTGTTGTTTGTTATTTTAATTTTTCTCTCCATTTTCCTGAATTAAATAAAAACGAAACAAATAAAGTGTTAAAAAGGTATAATTCAGAATTATTTTACCAAATTTTTACAGTAGGATATTTAATTGAGCGCTTGTCGTCACCAATAGAATATCACTATTGTTGTCGTAAATACCAAAATAGTATCAACAGCTCTCAATAGTTATCGAAATTGACAATGTCGATACCAATTCGTCAACATCAAGTCAATACTTAAAAGTATTGACAACCGTAATAGGGGCGATTATGTATCTCACGCTTGAAAGAATTAAAACAAACAGCGGTTCCATTTTCACCAAACACAGTATACCAACAACATTACTAAAATCACATCGACGATAGTTGAATGTGACAGAAGAAGAATCAGTAGTAGGAATATTAAAAAATTCAATGAAAACAATATTTAGGATTAGAGGAAAATGATGAGTGTTTGCAGACGAAAATGAAGACGCTGGTTCACTTAATTTAAAACTAATATTATTTGTAACGAAGATTAAATCAAAAAGACGGTTTAATGCGTTGTAAAAATTATTAATTTGAGATAAACCCAAACCAAGTAAGTGATCAATAAAAAATGACTCGCTAGCACTGTTGAAATTCATAGGAGTCAGTCCAATATTGTTATCCAAATGAAGCCACTGAATGTTGGTTAGATTGAAGTCTCCAAGAAGACAGAGTTGAATTTCACCAATGCTGTGATGCAGAGCCAAAAAATTATCAACATGAGCTTTATAAATGCTATCAACGCTCAACGGTGGTATGAAAGAAGCGCAAATATATAAAAAACCAGTAGACCCACGAATTCGTACACAAGAGTGAATCAGAATTACAGAGAGGGTACACCGACGCCTCCAAACAGCATCGGGTTGCTATGAGGACGCCTCCACCTCTAGACAATCCAGTCTTTGAAGTATCCCTGTCCTTCCGGAACACATGATAAAGCTTCGGATCAAAGAATTCGGTATCAAAGAAATTGCAACTAAGCCAAGTCTCGATGATGACAAAGACATCATATTCAAGCAATGAGCTGAATAATCGCAAAGATTCAGCTTTAGTTCTTATACCCTATGCATTTTGGAAATAGATATTTAGATGCTTCGTGTTTTGTAGATTTAGCTGATGAGTTAAGGCATTAGGTGATGCTTCCGGTCCTTTAGAAAAAAACGGAACGGACTGATAGTCACATTAACAGGCCACATCTCAGGATTAAGGACTTTTTGAATATGTAGTTCAGCCACACCAAGTTTAAAATTTATATATTTGATACAGTTTAGCTTCTTAACTAAACTGAAGCATTGTACGAGATGTTTATCTAGACCAGTATATTTCACCACATAGTCCACAATTGAAACTGGAGTAACAGCAGGTAAGAATGACGATAAATGAAACCACTCGAAGCGGGCAGCTACATCGAGTTCATTAGACGGATTAGAACCAATCACGCGCCTCTGTGCGCGACTAAGGCTGCTTCGGTTATTAAAAAGATTTCCACTATGGTTTGCTGTCATTAAAGAATTTCCCGGATCAGCTGAAATCGGGTCATCAACAATACCCAAATCATAAAACGAATTAGACTGATCAGTTGATCTGCCAAAGTGGCAGATACAGAAGAAGACTTTTTGGACCGCTTGGTTGTTCCTACAGCAAATAATGTTAGGGGAAGGCACCGTAACAGACGACGACGACTGCATGTTAACATGATCAGCTGCGGAGATTGTATTAGATGAATTTGTATTGTTGTATTGTTGTTTACACAGGAGAGAATGTTAGGGGAAGTCACCGTAACCGGTTGACTGTTATCATTGTTTTAAGTGTCTTCAACCATATGAACAGCGGGGCTGTTAGAGACAGAATTACCAACTGCCAAAGATAAAAATTGTGTATCACTCACATTGACATGTTTGTTGTTGTTTTGCGAATTAGGAAATTGCATGCATCTCTTTATTAAATTCTTTAAATCCTCAACTTCCTTTGATATTTTTACGAACTTACTTTCAAATATCTTCGAAAGAGACTCCACACTAAGTTTATGGGAGGCAATGCAAGAATCAATCGAGGAAATCAGTCTTGTAGGCAAACCAATACATACATATCACATCAACTTCATATTTTGCAAGAGATCCCTCACAGCAGGCTCTATGAAAACGTTTATTGCAGAAACCAGCGCATGGCACCACATATAAATCCTTTCGCGCAAACAAGTCCTGGCACTTTCCACAAATATCATCCATTAGGAATATAAAAATAAATCACAAACGGTAAATAGAAGAAAAAAGAACAGAGCACACAAAAACACGTCTGCACTCTCCGACTGCTTTGAAAGCATTCGAACCACTTGCCATATGCACAAAGCAAATGCAAAGTGAGCATCACCTAGTTGGCGATTTTTATCGAGATTAGTTATCTTGTGAGCTGGAGCTACAAGATCTCGGTTCGACAGTAACGTACGCAGCGGAGTTGCTTGCAGCAATGGCAAGCCGAAAGAAATTACTTATGGGCAATAATTCTTTAATTGCAGCATTATATCTAGACCCTCGTTTTAATTTTCAAGGTTCGCTTTTACTCTCCTCAGAACGAAAAGCGAATGCCGAGGTAAAATAACATTTTTTCTACATAACTCGCTATTAGTGATTTTTACCAAATAATTTCTTCATACAGAATCATTTAGTGAAAACTTAATAATTAATAATGATGACATTAAAAAAGTTTCACAGTTCAATCAAAATTTGAATCCTATAGAGTATCCAACTATTTCAACCAAATCATTTTCACTTCTGGAAAGGCACATATGCGAAGAGATGGTAGAGAGCTCAAGTTCGGTAGAAACAGAGCAAAACATACGGCAACAACTAATTGCATTTTCAAATGGAAAAATGATGGGAATGAATGCCGTCATTCTTTCATATTGGAAAACACATTCCTTAGATAAGGACCTACAAAACCAAGCTAGTGTAGTTCCAGCTGTTCCAGCAACTCAAGTTTCTGTTGAGGGGGCCTTCAGCTCATTATCGGTAATTTTAACGAAACAGCGCAAAATTGAATGACACTACATTAAATAATTAAGTTTTGATTTGTTTAGTGTTATTGCTTCTGATTTGAATTCGAAACTCGCTCTATAATAAAATGTTATACTTTCTGCCCTGTTACCTTTTATTTAAAAATAAAGCACGTCTTCCCTGGAAATGGGACAAAAACAATTACTTTTTGCCAAATTATATGCCTAAATGCCTTTGAGCAATTGTCTTGTACTACGGTCTAGCCTACGGTTGGAACGCTCTTTGTTCCACCAGATGATATAAGTTTAGTTAAGATGTAATTTACTAGGCTATACATAGTGCAATCAGCACAAATATGAGCTGGGAGGTAAAAATGTCTGATATCCCGAAAATCATGTACAAGAGCAAACAATGTGCTGCAATCCGAAGATTATCATTGCACTCAGCACAATTATGTGTGCAAGTGTTTTCAACAAAAAAACACACACATGAGTATGTGCGTTCATATTTTCAATACCAAACACTCACATGTGCAAGTGCTTCTCTTCCAACTGCACACACACGTGTTGTGTGGTCAATATTCTTTTGCGTGCAAATCCGAACCTTGCTTTTGACACCTCCTTCGACATTTTTGGACTTGTATTAAGAGTTGACGTTCGATGGCAAGCATTACCCCGTGTTGTGCATAGAAAAAACATGGATCGGGCCCCAGAATTCAGGATTTGACTTATGCCATTTTTCGCTAATATCTTTTCCCTGAAACAAAATATTTATTTTTTTTTTATACCTTTTTCCACTTTTCTGGACATGTATAAACAGTTGACGTTCGATGGAAAGTATTACCCAAAATGCAATTCGTTGGCTAAGGTGTTAGCGTTATGGTAAGTCACCATTAATTGTTTATATTGATTCCCATACGGATAGTTGGGTAATACTATTCATCGAAAGTCAAGTGGAAGAACTGTACTAAAAATTTCAAGATTGGTACCGAGTCTCAGGGAGGGAAATCCGTTATTTTATTTCTGTCAAGAAATATTTAAAGTTCACAATTTTTTGGTATTTTCATGTGGTTGTTGCAATCACAGATGAGTCCGTCCTAAAAAGTGAAGAAGTGTGTTTGACACCGAAATACTGGGTTTTTCTGCAATATCCATAAGGAGCTGACTGCTGATTATGCAGAAAAGTGGAAGCAATCTGTTGTTGATGAAAAAGTTTACATCGCAGCTGGTTATGGCTATGGTGACAAAAGATGTGATTAATTACACTGGTTTACAGCCAAAATGTACCAGAGACGCCATAGTGAAATTCCTATGTAAAATCACCTCCTAATTCCGAAAATCAAGGTTATTTTTACTTGAATGGTACCGTTTTTGAGATATTTACGATTTACCGTTATTTCAAAAAACAAAAAAGATGGCTGCACTTAATCGTGTATATCTCAAGAACAAATTGAGCCATTCGAAAACGGTTAGAAAAATTTTAAAGCTTATAAAATTTACTATAATCAGTACATACAACACTTTTTGCTAGGTCCTGCAGATTCAAACATAGTGAACAATCATTACGGATTTTTAAAATTTTTTTTTGTGAAAATATAAAAAAATTTGTACTTTGCGAGGAAGCATCTCGAAAACTTTTTGTTTTTTTGCAGATATTTTTCCCCCCCTCTAAGCTCTGTTTTATTACAAAAAACCAAGCTATCAGCGAACAAAATCGATGAACTAATACAAAAGTTATAAGCATTCAAGTAAATATATCCATTTAATACTTAAGTACCCTACAAATAATAGCATATGTACATATGGTTCTGTCTTAGCTCTATGATCTTATTTTATAATTGAAAAAGTTATGTGTCTTGTTTTGACGCTTATTTAGATTAGGATCGGTTTCTCTTATGAGAAACCAACAGTAGTCGCCCATCATAGCGACATCCCAGAATCCTTGATACCGACTTTCAATCACTTTCATTTGCTGGTGAAACCTTTCGCCATGCTCGTCACTTTCGTCGCCAAGATTTTGCGGGAAAAAATTTAAGTGGGAGTGTAAGAAATGAGTTTTTAAAGACATATTTACTCCTGAAAGAAAATAAAAAAGTAAATTAGATAAATACATAAGTGACACATTAGTATATAATTTTCTTAGGCTGGATTTATCTTTCAATTCAGAACAAATTTTTTGTTTATATTTTTCCCGTTCTTGTTTGTTCGGAACTGGACGATGAATTCAGATTTATGGCTATATATTCTCATGTAAATTTATGTAATATATAATTTTTTATAATATGTTTTTTTATTTACCCATTTCCGCATAGTTTTTGATTAAGTCGTTCACTATCATCTCGTAGTTAGGACTTTTGTGGTTGCCTAAAAAAGAAGTAACGACCTTTTCAAAAGAATCCCACGCTGCTGCCTCCACTGGTGACAATAGTTCTTTGAAATGGTTATTGGTCATCATTTTCCTTATTTGCGGTCCCACAAAAATGCCTTCCTTTATTTTTGCTTCTGAAATCTCTGGGAAGATTGTCTTCAAATGATGAAAAGCTTCGCCTTCTTTGTCCAAAGCCTTCACAAAGTTTTTGATGTGGAGCGGAGGTAGAATTATTTTTTCCTTCTTTATAAGTGGAGAGTATTTTATGTTATCTACCCCAACTTGAAACTCGATTCGTTCTGGCCAATCCTTTATGATGTAGTGGTCTTGACGAGCTCGGCTATCCCATTTGCATAGAAAGCAACAGTATTTTGCGTATCCACTTTGTAGACCACATAGCATTTCAACGACTTTAAGATCGGCACATATTTTCCAATCATGTTCTTCGTATTTGATGAACTTGAGCAAATTTTTGCATTATCTCATATGTTTCCTTCGTATTTACTGCGTGCGCGATCGGGATAGATGGCTTTTGGTTGCCAATATGCAATAATACGGCCTTTAAACTTAATTTATTGCCGTCTATGAACAATCGCCACTCTTTTGAATCATACGGTTTACCAAATTGTTTGAATAGACCAGCAATGTCTTTGCAGTAACAAACACTGTCCTCCTTCGTATAGTACTTTGAAAATTCTTCGTGACGAGTTCTATAATATGTTACCTTAACATCGGATGAAACAAATTTAAATTGTTGCATTCGAGAGGCGTGTAGTTCGGCCTTTTCCTTTGACAATTCCAAATCCCTTATCCAATCATTGAGTTGTGCTTGTGACAAAGAATTTCTTTCGTTTTCCGTTTGAAATTCAGTACAACATGATGCCGCGTAATCAGATACTACTGTTGACAATGAAACTGGAGCCGGAACTAAAGTTAAATTTGATTCTGGCAATGTTCTGGTAATGACACTGTAGATACGCTCGCATAGGTTACTTTTCTGGACTTTCCAACCCCAAGTACTTTTGTAGTACAAATATAGCAGTCCGTTGAATGGCAAGTTGGTTCCCTCCACTTCATTGGTGTAATAAATTTCACACGTCGCCTAAATAGATAGTTTCAGAAATTAGTCAGCTATGCATTAAAAGGGAACAAATTCCTAATTTTTACAACGTACCTTTTTGTTCCGGTTTCCGAAGAAATCAATTCGACTCGGCATGTGGTGCACACAGTGTTCGGTTTACATGGTTTTTAGGCTCAATTCCAAAACACTTATAGTATGTAACTTTCAAAGGATTTGAAAACACACGTCTCATACTTTTAACAATAAATTGACCGCGGATGAAACAGAACATACATATCTGGATCATTTGTACACTCAAACTCTCGCGCCCTTTTATTCATTTTTTATTTTTAAGTAAATGACGGGTTATAAACTGCAATTATAAACTGAACAGTATCCGGCGAGCCTTGCAGATATTATGAAGGAACAAGGCGCATGTACTCTTATTTATACTTAGATCCAGTAAAAATTCAAGCCTACCTAAACAAAAAGGTTCCCTAGTTCTACAAAGAAAACACTACCTGCCTCAAAAATATGCCCTTGTTTAAAATGTACCTAGGTTTGAGAAAACGACACTAACAGCTTTTTGTATCTAATAACTTTTCGAAAATCTACCTGCTAACTAACTGATATACGAATACTAACACATATGTACCTACCAGTAGGGTACCCTACCCTAAGTACGTACTTAAGCATTAAATGGATATATTTACTTGAATGCTTATAACTTTTGTATTAGTTCATCGATTTTGTTCACTTATAGCTTGTTTTTTTTGTAATAAAACAGAGCTTAGAGTGGGGAAAAAATATCTGCAAAAAAACAAAAAGTTTTCGAGATGCTTCCTCGCAAAGTACAAATTTTTTTATATTTATACAAAAAAATTTTTAAAAATCCATAATGATTGTTCACTATGTGTGAATCTGAAGGACCTAGCAAACAGTGTTGTATGTACTGGTTATAGTAAATTTTATAAGCTTTCAAATTTTTCAAACCGTTTTCGAATAGCTCAATTTGTTCTTGAGATATGCACGATTAAGTGGAGCCATCTTTTTTGTTTTTTGAAATAACGGTAAATCGTAAATATCTCAAAAACGGTACCATTCAAGTAAAAATCACTTTGATTTTCGGAATTAGGAGGTGATTTTACTTAGAAATTTCACTATGGCGTCTCTGGTGCAGAAAAAAAGTTGGAATTTGTGATCCAGTGTAATTCATCGCCGCTATTAAAATTGCGTGGTGGCGAGCGTTTTGCATTGATCCGTGCATTTCCAATTAAATAATAATAATAACACAGTCTTCGACTAACACTCAAAGAGAACGGTAGTCTAATACAGCAAAGAAGTGTTCGTTTTGCAACTTTCCTTTGTGCTATATTCTTATATATGTATATTCGCGTAACACGTGACAATTTCAATATAAGATAATTATAAATATTAAAAACTAAAAATGGGTGACCCACCCGATCCGGGAAAAACACAAACAGCTATTCAGATGTTAAAATGGGATAAAACAAAGGCTGGAAATTTCACCAACAATGGACCTATATATCTGGTCATGAACAGAATCAATAGCACCGATTCCCTAACAAATGTCTGTCCTTTTCTCATTAAAAAAGCAATGGACGCAACATGTGGTACTGAAATTGAAGAGTGCAAAAAAACCAGGACAAATTTTAATTAAAAGTAAAAACTACATACAAGCCAATACGTTTGTGAAGTGAATAAAATTTTAAAGAAAATAAATGCCGATCTTGTTGAGACAGGCTTAATTGTAAAAAGTAACGTCCCTATATCCGATGCAAGAACTGTCTCAGATATGGACATACAACAAAGGATGCCGATCTTGTTGAGACAGGCTTAATTGTACTAACATTCGACTCTACAACCCTCCCTTCAGAAATAAGAATTGGCTATGAAAAAGTAACGTCCCTATATCCGATGCAAGAACTGTCTCAGATATGGACATACAACAAAGGTATGTACAAGCGAAGAAATATGTATAAACTGCGCCAACAACTATCACGTCGATGATGATAAACAAGAAAAATGCACTAACGAACCAGCTTGCATTAACTGCATCAGGCAAAAACTGCAACCTTACCACTCCGCCCTCGACAAAAATTGTCCAATCTTCATTAAACAAAAGGAGATCCAAACTATTAAAACTACACAAAAAATTGATTTCAAAGCAGCCCTAGCGGCATACAATGAAAAACACCATCACCAGCAACAACAATATTCAACAATACTAAAAAATCAACTAACTCGAAAAAACGAAACCATATATAATGCCAACAACAACTCTAATACACCAACAGCACAACCATCTGACAAACGCATTACAGAAAGACGAAAAGCAGTTCACTATTCCGACTTATCAGTATCAACAAGCGAATCCGATCCCGAATCCGAATACAAAAAGAGCCTACCGACACCTTCGCATACGAAAAACACAGTAGAGATTGTCCCAGTCAACACTCCAAAACGCACACTGACAAAACTAAAAAGAGCCCGCAACACGAACGCGGCCAACAATCAATCGAAAAACATCAAAAAATTGCTGAAGCTAAACGCAAATGCCGTAGGCAAAACTGGCTTAAAACGAGCTTAACTCACCCCCCACCATTTTATTTTATTATTATTACTATTAATATTACTATTAATTCTACTATTATTAGTACTATTAATATTATTACTATTAATACTATTACTATTATTATTATTATTACTATTACTATTATTATTACTACTAGTATCACTATCACTATTATTGTGATAATTTTTATTAAAACTATTGCTATCAATACTTATTTACTAAGACATTTAATATTACTACTCTATGCATATATAGCCATGACCATTAGCATTATACAATGGAACATCCGAGGTTATGTAAATAACTATAATGAGTTACAATATCTCATAAAACTATACTATCCAAAAATCATATCCCTCCAAGAAACCCATATTAAACCCAGAGACCCTACCCCAATCCCAATAAACTACACTTTATACAATACCACACACTGTAACAACACCTACGGAGGAGCTGCCCTACTAATCCATAATTCTATACAACACAAGAAAATCAGAACTAACAATGATTTCGATGCTGTAGCAGCAGAAATACTCTCCCAAAAGAAATTCACGATACTTTCAGCGTACATACCCCCTAACCACAACTTCAATAGAAATAACCTCGAAAACGTATTCAATAGACTTAATGAACCTTACCTCATAACAGGTGACTTTAACTCCTGGCATAGTACCTGGAGTTCGAAAAACAACAAGCGAAGAGGCGTAACCCTCTTCAACTACATCCAACAAGAAAACTACATAACTCTAAATGACGGATCACCCACACACTTTTCAACATGAAACTCCTTTACGCACATTGATTTGACCTTCGCTAGTCCAGATATAGCATTAGCATCCAACTGGAAAGTTCTCGACGACCTTCACGGAAGTGATCACTTACCCATACTCATTTCGATCTCCCCACCCAACTTTCAAGACAGAAGCCCAACAAAACCTAAATTCCTAACCAAGCATGCTGACTGGGAAACGTTTAAATTGAAAACAAAAATACACGACGAGTCCAAACCCTTTTCAAACAATATCAACCAAGAATGTGCTAACATTAAAAGAATTATCCTACAAAGTTCGCACAATCCCACAAAGTAATCCTAGCAAGAAGACTAGACACATGCCATGGTGGAATGAAAAACTACATAAACTAAAGACAGACAAAAATAAATGTTGGCACAGACTGAAAAGAGTAATTAATCAGGATAACATTCTACAATTTAGAAAAGCAAATGCAATATTTAAAAGATAAATTAAAGATGCAAAGAGAAAAGCGACCTACAAGTTTACCACAGAAATAAATCCCGAAACCCCGATAGACAAAATATGGTCCAACATACGGCACTTCACAGGACATAAAGCGACACATGGCATTCACGCTGTTGTTAAAACTAACCACGCTGACACTGTACTAACACACCCCAAAGATATCGCAAATGAGTTTGGCCAATTCTGGTCCAAAGAATCCTCAGACGAAAACTTTACACAAACCTTCCAACACCACAAACAACACATAACAATTTCAAACAACACAGTATCCTCTAGCGCCCTTAAGATAGAAGAACCCATTAACTTAACCGAACTCGCATCAGCTTTACAAACCCTTAAAGGGCACACCCCAGGTCTAGATAGAATATCTTACCCTATGTTACGCAACCTTCCAACCCAAACCAAAACAAGACTTCTTAACTTATTTAACAACATCTTCAACACATGTATCCCCCAATCGCTCAAATCATCAGTAGTGGTGCCGATCCTTAAGCCTAAAACCAACAAAACACTTTTAGATTCTTATCGCCCCATCTCCTTGAACTCTTGTATAGCTAAACTAATGGATAAAATCATCGCCAACAGACTATGGTGGTTTGTGAACAATAATCAACTAATCCATAACAACCAAATCGGATTCAAAAGAGGGAAATCGATAACTGATGCTCTATTGTACGTAGAGCACATGATTACCGAGTCCCTCTCCAAGAAAAAACACGCATCCATTATATCTTTAGAGTTTACCAAAGCCTTCGATAAAATAGGTATCCATTCAGTCATAGACCAGTCACCAAATGGCATGTAGGCCAAAACTATATCATAAATTTCATGACAAACAGAGAAATAGTAGTTAGGATCGGTAAACATTACTCCGACATACACAGCATACACAATGGTATACCCCAAGGTTCACCCATTTCCGTTCTACTCTTCCTTATTTCATACAACAAACTCACCGAAATTATCACGTTACACAAAGAATTAAACTTCTGCGCCTACGCCGATGACTTCCACTTAGGCCCGGTTTTCCAGTGCAAGTTTAACTCAATTTGTCAGTTAAACTAAGCTTAAACTTGTTATGCAGTTTTTCAGTCAACTTTGAACGAAGTTTAAACGGAGTTTAAGCGGCCAATCTGCCAGGGTTAAACTCTAGTTAACTTGTCAGCTGTTTGCATAGTTGATTGTTTTAATTGTGAAGTATTTGGTGAGAAGTTCTTGCTTCTGGACATTTGAAATTTATTTATATTTATATATTTTATTTAACTTGTATACGGGTTATCTTTATCTTTGTTCACACCGATTTTTCATTTAGCAATTTCGTTAAATATGTAAAGAATGTTATCTGTTGCCGATCTAGATAAAAAAAAACCAATGTTGCCGTATAAAAAGCAGACCAAAAAAGCGGCCTTAAACTCTCACTGAAAAACCGCTTTGCAGTTTAACTGGAGTGTAAATTTATGCCGAGATTAGGCAAACTTAGTTTAAACTGAGCTTAACCAATGACTGAAAAACCGGGCCTTAATCATAAAACACAACAAACACAAAAACCCAAACATTAACTTAAACGAATTCTTTAACAAAATAAAAGACTGGTGCAACTATTCTGGAGCGAGTATATCGCTACACAAAAGCAATCAACTACATATTTGGCGTAAGCACAACTGCGTGAGCACAATAAGCAATAACACCATACAACTAGCAAACGTAGACGAGCTCAGATTGCTCGGCGTATACCTAAACAAAAAATTCAACTGGAACTCCCATATTAAATACTTGCAACACTCACTAACTCAAAGACTAAACGTCATTAAGTGTATTTCTAGCTTAAAATTCAACTCCAGTACACAGACCCTAGTTTCAGCTGTAAAAGCGCTAATAATATCCAAATTAGACTTTGGCCTTTTTCTATATGGAAATGCCCCTCGATCCCAACTAACAAAGCTAAACACCATACTAAATACTGCAGTAAGAAACGCCATTGGCGCATACCGTACTACTGCAATTAACAACATCCTATTTGAAGCAGGTGTAAAGCCTATCGAAAGTAGGAAAACTTTAGCAATCAACAAACTAACGAAAAACCTAGCAAACAGTTACAATTCACCAATTTACAACATAGTAAAAAACTACAAAACCAGAAAAAAAACACAAAAACTTAACTCAGCCATTTCGAAGATTACAACAGCCAGTAAAATACTCGACCTACCGTATAAACCCACAAAGCACCTAAAAACAAAATGGCCACCCTGGCATATCAAAACGGAAATGATAAACACAAGCTTGAGCAAATACAATAAGACAAACACCTCAGAAGACACCTTTAGAAAAGCGTTCCTAGAACTAAAAAACAAAATAAGCGACAGGAAAATCATATACACCCACGGCCACAATCACAGAACAACATCGGACTAAGCGTCACCACAGAAAACTCGACAATTTTTTTGCAAACTGCCCAGAATACACAACAGTATTCACAGCTGAAATACTTGCTATTCTATCAGCCATAAACTATGTTAGAAACAAAAGAGGCAAATACGCCATATGCTCCGACTCATTATTATCCCTGACAGCTATTCGGAATATCAACAATAACGAATACTACCCAAAACTAATTAGAAGTCTCCTCATAGACGTGTACCCAAAAATCACCCTAACCTGGATCCCAGGCCACACAAATATACCCGGAAACGAATATGCAGACAAAACAGCCAAACTTGCTACTACCTCACCAGTACATACTATAGCAAACCTAAACCAAAAAGACATACAAAAAGTCCTAAAGAACAAATTAAACCAAACGACCATACAACAAACTTGGAACCGGACATCAGAATGGCACAAAACAAGCAACACTGGTAAAACCAAAATATCACAACTTCCAAACATCAATACACACCAAACCTTAACTAGATTAGATCTCACCAAATACTTAAGACTACGCCTCGGGCACACACGAATTACACACCAACCCCTACTCAACAACACCTCCCCAAACAATTGCACACGCTGTAGCAACAACTCACCGCTTACAGTTAACGACTTCCTCCTAGAATGCCCATCCTTAAATTACATCTGAACTCACACCTTCCATAATCATAGTCCAACACACCTCCTTTGCAATCCCTCAAGCGAAAACATAAAAAAAATAATCGAATTCCTAAAAAAAGCCAGATTATACTTCCACATATAACAACCTACAACCTCTATAAAAATAAATATATAACAAAACAAGTAAGGAAGTCTAAGTTCGGGGGAGCCGAACATTAAATACCCAGCGTTAGTTTTTAGAAAAAGGGGGCGTGGTTTTCATCCGATTTCGCCCATTTTAAAAACCAATCTATGCCGAGCCTAAACAATAGCGAATTTGGTGGGAGCGGCCAAGCTCCTTGCTTATAAAGCTTTAACCGCTTACATGAGCCAAAAGTACTGAATCGATCTTTTCAAGGGTTATACCATGCCCTATATATAACTTTGGAAAAGAAGGCGTGCCATGCCCATAACTTTTAACGTATTTTGTGAAATTTTTCGATGTACGGATATATGTGTCCATTAATCAATATTTACATAGTTTTAAAAAAGTGGGTGGTGGCACGCCCACGGATTTTATTATGTTGTTTGTCCCTATTGAAGATCAGTTTTCATTGCAGATCTTTATGATACTTTCACAGTGGCTTGTTAATAGTGAAATGTTGATATTTTGTTTATTCACTTGTGGGCGGTGCCACGCCCATTTTCCAAAATATTACCAAAAAAAATTTAAAAATCACAAATAACATCATCAGGTGAATGAGTGTACTAAATTTTAGCATTATATCTGTATCAGTTAAACAGATATTGCATATTCCGGTTTCCTAACTCTCGTTTAGAGAACTTTAGTCCAAAAAGGGGCGTGGTCGTTCACCGATTTTTCTTATTTTCTGTGGTAGTACTCTACATAAACATAACATACCTGGAACCTAGTTTCGTAAACCTATCTCAGATCGTTCTGAAGTTATTAGCAGTCGAATTTGAAAATTGCTTGACTCATAAGTGGGCGGTGCCACGCCCACTTTCCAAAATTTTGCAAAAATAATGTAAAGAATATGAAAATTGATGTATGTACAAAATTATATTATTATAGCGGTATCAGTTAATTAGATATGGACTTTTCAATATTTCCACCTCCTTTCAATATAACTTTTATAAAAAAGTAGGCGTGGTCGCCAAGCGATTTCGTTTATTTTCTATATCTGAATTTAACACAACAATAGTATGCCCTCTACAAAATTTCGTTATACTAGCATAAACTGTTCTCAAGTTATTAGGAGTCAAAATTTTAAAATTTCTTCAAATATATGGGGGCGGTGCCACGCCCCTTTTCAAAAAATTTGGTAAAATCCGCCTAAGAACATATAAATCAATACATATTGCAAATTTTATCATTGTAGCTGCTTCTGATATTGAATTAACCCGTTTTATACGTTTTTCGAAATTTTCGATATCGAAAAAGGGGGCGTGGTTATCATCCGATTTCGCCCATTTTCAATAGCAACCTACCTTGGCCAGAAAGTAACCTGTATGCAAAATTTCATGCAAATATCTCAATTTTTACTCAAGTTATCGTGTACACGGACGGACAGACGCACAGACGGACGGACATGCCTTAATCAATTCCTCTTTTCAACCTAAGAACTTTCATATATGGAACTCTATATCTAACTCGATTATTTTGTGCCGTTACATAGTACCGTTATGTGGACAAAATTAATATACCCTTGTACTAGTACTAGTACGCTGGGTATAAAAACAAAAAAAAAAGAAAATGTATATATATAATATAAATATATACATACATACATATACACAATAGCAATAAATCATAAAAGTTACTTAAAACCAACGCAGTGTAATCAAACAAAATTCCAGAATGTAATAACTTTATTGGCTGAAGGCCAAAGCAGCCATAGCTCACTGTACGCTTAGCTTATAATTTTAATTCTAAGCTATAACTTTATATAATAATAATAATAATAATAACAATAATAGTTTCCTGTTCATGTAACACCAGTGCCTTAATATTCTCATGTGTTATATCCCTAAAGCAGGCCCGTTCGCACGGTGGGTTTTGGGGGTTAACCCCCCCCCATGACCAAATCTAAGTTGCAATGATTTTGGAAAAATTTTCAAAATACAGTTTATAAATCATGTATTGAATCGTGAATCATAATTTTTGACAAAATTAGTTAAAATAATTTTACGGAAGAAGAAATTGGTGAAAGTTGCAAAGAATAAGGTTGGCCAATACATAAGTCCGGCACTTTTAATTGCACTTGGAGCTTTCCGAAATTACAAAGTTGTGTATCGTATGGGCATTTTTAAAAAAAATTTACTGATGAAAACAGTGAGCAGTTTCAATTAACAAGTACTGTAAACAGTACTATTCAGGACCTGATTAATTACGTTTTGATGAATCAGAATTATGACTAATCAAAATATGATTTAATCTGTTCATCGCAAGTCCCTAATTTGTACCTACCAGTACAATTGATGTCATGGCCAAATGATGCTAAGGTTGTGTCAAGTGACCAGCTGACTTCTACTTTTTTCATGAGTATTGACAGAATTCTTTTCCGTACCTCGAAGAGTTGCAATGTTAAACGGACTTTAATTATAGTATTCATAACAGTGCGAATAATCCCAGCTTTCCAAAGTCGGAGCGCTCTAAAAAAGGCATCCAAAAAGAATGAATGCTTTCTGAGGTTTTTTTTTTATTTTACCTAACAGAAGATAAAGATCGCATTTTTCATGGACGTTTATCAATAGTCTGCAGAAAATAAACATAGCACATTTCATATTCTCCGAATTGTGTCAATAAAACTTCATGAACCTTTTTTTTATTATTTATGACCCAAAAGAAATAAAAAACGACCCCAAATAAGCTTCAGAAAAACACCAATAAAAGGCTCCGAAAAGAGTCCAAAAAGGTTCCAAAAACCCTCTGAATGGATGAATAAAAGAAAAGCGCCAATTAAAGGGCTCCGAAAGGAGTCTGAAAAGGCTCCTAAAACCTAAGGAATAAAAGGCTCCGAAAAAGGTTCAGAAAACCACCAATAAAAGGCTCCGCAGTTCATTTAAAAAGAGTCATAAAACGCTTCAAATTCATCGAAATCGGACTCATTTCGGACTCTTTTTTATGACTCCCGTTGGAGTGCCCGCGTAGAGCGATTTTTCGCTGCATTTGGGCTTCGAAAGAAGCTCATTTTGGAGAGTAAAGCTCTGAGAAATGAGCGTTTTGTGGCTCCGAAAGGAGTCTTTTTTTGCACTTTTGGTTAGCTGGGATATGCCATCATATCAACAATTCTCTATCAAATACAGAAAAATGTGTACAACCAAAAAAATTTTCTGGGGTACAGTTTTAGGCATCAGAGTATGCAGTTTCAGAAAAGTTAAAGAGCATTTAAATTTATGATGTATGGGTCTAGGTATCTGTTTCAGCAAATATGTTTATCTTAGTGAAAATTGTATGCGAATTCAAATCTAAATTAAACCCCCCCCCCCCCCCAAGGCTAATTCCTGGGCACGGCCCTGCCCTAAAGTCCCTCAAGCTTTGGTAGTTAACTCTAGCTGTTTTGTTGAAGAACATCCTACCGGCTTCCTTTTTGCTGCGGAATGGAACGTATTATTTTACCTGTCTACAACTATTGCTACCTTTTCCTTGGGGGTCATCCTAGGAAATACAGATTTCTATTAGGGTTGAGTGTAACCTCTCTACTTGCCCATTGGGTGAAAAATCTTAATCCCATCTTTTGTTAATACCTACTTGCCCCCCAGCGGAATTCAAAGGGTCACTTCCAATCACAACCGTTTCACTTATAAAATTTATTTGCGCCTGCATCAATAAGAAAGTGTAGGGTGCGGCCGTCATTGACGTTCACTCTAAGCATGGTACTCCAGATTCCATTCGTTTTGATTCCTGTCTCGTCTTCGATTTTTGCATCGTCATCGTTGATGCCGGTGGTCGAATGGAAGAGCCTCTGCGGCTTCCTAGGCTAGTTTCCCGAGCTTGCCGCTCGTTGTTGATAGGGACAACTGCCCGGTTTGTTCCTTGGTGGGAGTGCAGAGAAAAGTTCCTAAAGTTGGCATTCTAAAGCTCCAAGTAATCCGAATAGGCTTCATGGAGAGTCTTTGGGCATTGGACAAGGAGCATTCGCGATAGCACCCCATTTAGCCCACGAATAAAAACATCAAGTGCCCTGTTGCGGTAAGTGTCCACGAGGACCCTTACAGTTTCGTCCGTATGGGACTCAGTTTCCAATTTGTTAATTATTAAAGAGAACTGATGGTTTACTTTAGCGTAAAAGTCATCAATTCTAGAACCTTTCTGTTGCAATTGATGCGGTTGATGTTCTAGGGTACGAATATCACGCTTGTCCGCGTAATGGAGTGAAAGGCACTCCTTTATTTATGACCAATTGTTGTCAAATATATTGTACAATACTAAGGCCGAATCTGCCGCCTCACGCACTTTTTGGAGGACATGTTGCAATATGGCACGGCAAATGGGTTTCCCTTCTACTACAGAAAAATCCGCGAGGATAGTTTCTACAGAATGCACCCAGGATATGTAATGCACCGGGCTACCGTCAAAAACCTGAAGCTCCTTGGCACAGTCAGGCAGACGACTTATGTAGCGCAAATCCATCTCGGTCATGGGAACTTGCGCCACCACTTCTTCGACTTCGTTGACTTGAGATAGTACACTGGGAGTATTTCTGGCACGGTCCAAATCTGTGACGAGTCTTTCCAGAGTCCTCATTTTCTCTGGGAGGGCATTGACGGCCCCCGTTAGGTTTCTGACATTGGTTTTCAAGTCCTCCATCTGTAAGTATATCAAAAAATGTATGCTGTCTTCAATCTATACTTACAACCACGCAAGGTTTATAGAAATTGGCACTGTTCACTGTTGTATTTCTCTTTTCGAGTTTATTTTGTTATGCTTTTAAATTTTCTTGTCACTTTCTTATTCACCTCTAGCAACCTTGTTGCTTTCCTTGTATTTTCCTTTTTCCCACTTCTAGCAACCTTGATGCTTTCCTTATATTGTTCCTTTTTTCCACTTCTAGCAACTTTGTTGGTTTTTAGAATTTTCCCCTTAAGGCTATTTATTCACTTCACCCTATCTTTCTTACATTTTTTCACTTCACTACTGGTCCCTGCCCGGGCGCCACTTAAAGGTCTGCAGGTCCTTACACTCAAAAAAATAACGTTGCTGGGCCAACTCGCCCAGATATCCTATCAATATAAAAACACCACTATTTGGGGAGAACGCAGTTTATTTTATTAAAACTTAATTAAAGACTACTGATAGCAAATACAGTTACCTTTATGGCCGATGTCTAGCAGCGGCGTGCCTGCTGCCTAACTGTTGACGGTCCGTTAGTTCCCACGGGCTCGTTTTGCGTTCGTTCTATTTCATAAGCATGTGACGAAGCGTCTGGATCAATGCCTTAGCATACGTATTAGCCGCCGGTACTAACCATGGCCGTGAATTTGGGTGTTAGGTTGCCATACGCTGTGAGAATATAATTGTGCTGACTTGGCGGCACGTGTAACGGTCAACTGTGGAAGCGTCTCAGCGAGCGCGACTGATACGTGTTAACTTAGATAAAGCTGGAAAAAACCTGCCCAAGACAGGTGGAGCCGTCCCACAGACTTTGAACTCTTCTAAGCGTACATAGCTTCCGAGTAGAGTTCCCCTTGAACCTGACTTAAGTCCGTCTTTCTGCCGTTACATGCCTTCCATCTTTCACTCTACTACGCCATCTTACCATCAGTTGCCATAAGGACAACACCTGCACCAACCTAGAAAAGCCTTTAGCCTTCCATGGTCTCCATGATCCCCTAGCAAAAAAAAAATTTTTCAGCCTACTACCATTTTTACTTCAAAATAATGGACAATATTTATTTATGTATGTAACTTTCAAATCTATTCCTTATAGTTAATTACCCTAGATACTATATCTAATGTCTTTAATCGTTAATTCTTCCATCAAAATTTATTTATTATTTTTATTTAATAAAAAAATCCGAAACTTCAAAATTTACAACCGGCCTAATGCCTATTTAGCTTTTTCTGTGCACAATCACACGTATAAACATATGTTAATATGTGCGTACGTGTGCTCTCTCACTCTCAAATTTTTTGTTAACATAAAACAAACGTGCGTGTTGGTGTGCGTGCCTAGAGAAACTCCGCATTAATATGAGTCTGTGCATATGTATGTATTTTACTTTTTAAAAACTCACCTCGCTTATCCGTATGATTTTGGTACCAAAAACAACACTTAAGCTGAAAGAGAAAAAAAACAAACAACACATGCAGATCACTGAGTTATCCCTGGTACGGTTAAGGGCTTTGGCCTCTTGACCGTGATCAAGGCAATTTTCAATAACAAGTGGTTTTTAACTATTAGTTTTCTAAAACGGCTCGGTGCATTATTCTATGCATGGGCGAAAAAAAAAACAATCGAAAACGGATATATCTGATACATAAAAAGAATTAAAGATAAAAAAAATATTTTTTGTTTTAAATATTTGATCTAACCGCGTTTTCGAATCGTAAATTCAATTCACAAAATGTCTCGACAAGTGAAGAAAAATTATCAAGAACGAAGTAAACAAAATATATCCAAAAAAGTAAAAAAAAACAAAAAGTAAAAAAATATACATTGTATATCAAAAAAGAGTGAAACGAAATTGTATAAGAAAAGAACCGAGATTTCAAAAATGTCAAAAGAAAATTAAACAGTAACAAGTTTTGATAAAAAAAAATTTAATTAATTAGCAAAAAAAAATTATGTAAATAAAATTTAGGTCGGCCTAATGGCAATTACATGAAATTCGTTAGGCGTAATGCAAAACTACAATGTGTGTAACAAAAATGTAAGTGGAATATGTAATCAACTTATAAACTAATTGTAGAACTATAAAATAAAAAAATTACAATAAAAAAAAATATATGAATTCAATTTGGTAATTTAGCTTTTCTAAATAAAAAATATGATTGGGTGGTGCACCCTAACAAAATGTAAAAAGTGAGTGTTGTATTAATGGTGTGGTGGAAGTCCAATGCTGGTGAGCGCGCTCCCCGTGAGCTGCGCTTAGCTTCTCTCGCTCTTTGGTGTTTTTGTGCTCGTGGTGTGTTTTCGTGTTAGCGTGTGAATGTGTGTGGGGAGAGAATGTTGATCTTGATGTTGCAGTTGAATGTTGCTATTTTATCGATGTTGCTGATGCGTGTATAGTTGCGCCACAAACTGTTTTGCAACACACCGCTGATGATGCCGAAGTTCGTGCAATAATGTTGCTGCTGTAAAGGGTTTGTTGTGTGTGTTGAAAAATAATGTGTTCTACCCTTGTTTGGCTGTTTAGTGAAAAATGTATGATCAATATTCGTGTTTGTTAGCGACTTTATGTTGTATCGAACTCTTTATGCAATGTGTGGGTGTTTGTATTTGTTGTTGTATTGCGTGTTTCCTCGACTTTGTGTATTTTTAAATTTATTTATTTAATTTAATTTAAAGTCGACAATCAAATACGGTCTACTAACGAATCATACAGAGTAATGTAAAGAAACAAGAATAAACAAAACATAACTACAAGCTAGACGAGAGTATCAACATTTAACCATTTAGAAATAAAGTTAAAATATCAAGTAAGGCACGAAAGTATTGCCTTATGTAGGGCTACAAACGAACATTCGATACCAATACATTTATATAAGTCATTGTAGTACGAGCATCAAATACGTAAAGGATAACTTTTGACAAAGTTTAGACGACAAAGAGGCAGTTGCAAAGGCACATAGTGTCTTGATGTCCTAACGGGAACAGAAAAGTTTAGACGGCTTAGCAGGGTAGAAGAGTCAATATCACCAAGAATCAGCTTATGAAGAAACATTACCCCAAGCAATATTCTACGATTTTCAAATGTTGGCAAATCGATAAGAAGAAGCCTGCATCTATAAGGGGGAAGACGAAGATTAGAGTTCCAATTAAGAGCCCGGAGGGCAAAAAACTGAAAATTGTTTCTGCACCGACTCGATTCTCGTAATATGACTGTTATGTGTTGGACTCCAGACACAGGAACAATACTCAAGTATTCATCCGTGTACATTATAGCGCAAGAATGGGACAAAGTCAGTGGTAAGTCATTTATAAACAGCGTAAAAAGCAATGGACAGAAATGACTACCCTTAGGTACGCCGGGGGTAACATTAAATGACTTTGAAATAACATTTTTATACAGTACATTTTGAATCCTATTAGTAAGATAGCTTTTCAGCTGATATTAGGGAATCCCAGTAAATCGAGCTTTTGAATCAGAAGCTCATGATTTACTGAATCAAAAGCATTACGAAAATCCGTATAAATCACATCCGTCTGCTTATTAGCCAAAAACCCCTCTCGAACTATAGAAGTAAACTCAAGTAGGTTGGTGGTGGTGGATCTTCGACGCACGAAACCATTCTGGCAAGGTGCTAATAAGAAAGGACCCGTGTGCTGAAGTTGAGAAGTTATGATCTGTTAAAAAATTTTAGGAATAGTTGAGAGCTTAGCTATGCCTCCATAATTCTCGATATTAGATCTACTACCATTTTTGTGCTGAGGTAAAATAAATGATGGTTTCCAAACTGATGTAAATGACGACGACTGAAGCGATAAAGTAAATAGCTTTAAGATTGGTTCCGATAAGTTGGCAGCACAGTACCTGAGCACACAACCAGGAATACCATCAGGGCCAGGCGAAAACCCCGGCTTTGAAGCTAGCAAACTCTGAAGAACAATACCACTATCAATGATTGGATTAAGAAAACCGTTTGAACTTGCTATGCGATACGGATAAATAGCTGGTTGGTCACCATAAGACGAGTAGGTCGACTTAAGAAACTCAGCAAATAATTCTCATCATGATCAAAACAGGCAGTGTTACTACCAAACGACAAGACGATGGAAACCCTGACGATTTTCTTTTAGAGTTGACCAAACCATACAATTTCTTCGGATTATTAAAAAACTCAGCTTTGCATCTAGTTAGGTAAGGCTTATATGATTATTAAGGCACTGGAAGTTGGAACGAACAACTATGTACTTAGAATATTTAATCAACGGAGGACCCAGTAATCTTTGATGGCTTATACAGCCTAGACATGGAATTATTCAGGTTCGAAAGTTGCCTTGGAAACCAAGGAGGTTTACTGGTTTTAGCTTTTATGAAGTGAACCGGAACACATCCTACGATAAATCCATTAAGGTGTCTGTAAAAAATGGATGTACTAGACTCAACGTCATTATATGCAAAGTGCTCAGACCAGTCTTGGGTAGCAATTAATCGGTTCAGTAAATCAAAATTCGCCTTATAATACCATCTCATAAGAGAGCGAGAGCACATTTCTGAAAAATTGATGTTATGTTGTACAGACCCAAGTTGTTGTTGTTGTTGTTAGCAGTGCTTCGCCCTGCCCAAAGGGCCAGCTCACTTCTTAATTGTCATCAGGCTCTTCTAACGGAAGTCCAAGGAAACGCGCAGTTTCGACAGGGTTGCACCAGAGTGATAAAGGTGATAGAAGAGTGTGTTCAGTAGAACAGGAAGAGAGATGTTGTGTGTCATGAGAGTTCAGCCTATTGCAGCACCCAGACCGAAGTTGTGCCAGCATGAATCTAGTTTCTCTCGGAAGGACACGTTCTTCCTCAGCAATAACAGGTTGATAAAGGGTGTCAATAAGGAGTCCGGGATCTGTCCACCGACTCGGTGTGGAGGTCCTTTAGGGCCCGCCTGTGGTCCCGCAGATAAAACGGCAACGAGATGTGATGCCGGATCTCATCATAATGCTTTCGGAGATATTTCCTTATGTCTCTGGGGGGCGGAGTTTCAGCCAATAGTTGTCGGTTTGGATGGCTGGGTCTATGACAGTTCAGAAGGAACTACCTACTTAAAAGTTCCGCATGCTCGCTAAAGTTGAGCATTTTAGCTTCCTGGTGAAGGTGAGACTCAGGTGACACAAGCAAACAGCCAGTCGCAATTCTGATGGCGGTGTTTCGGCAGACCGGCAATTTCCTCAAGTTGGTGTCGTGAAGGTTTGGCTACCATATGGGCGCAGCATAGTCAATTACCGGTCGGCCAATAGCCTTGTAGATGGCTACTGTAGGTAGTGGAACACCATCTACGTGGACATTCAACTCCTGCCCCATCTGCGCATTCCACGTGGTGAACAGGGTAGCTGTCGATTAAGTCGGGGCAGTGTCAGGTTCTGCTCGGTGAAGGAGCTGGAAAGATCGACCAAGTAGTTTTTCAGTCTCGTGCACAGTTCGTCCGTGGAAGGTCCCTTTCCCGTGGCCATCACGGTGCAGTCGTCAGCGCATGAAACGATGGAGGCCCCTCTGGTGGGGGAGGGAGGCCCGAGATGCAGAAGTTAAACAGAAGGGGTGAAAGGACACCGCCCTGCGAAACCCCTTGTCTAATTTTTCTAGGTCTACATCTCTCGTTCCGGAACTTCACTGACGCTATCCGATCGCTTAGATAGCTGGCGGTCCATCGTTTAAGGCCGGCAGGAAGTGGCGTCTCCTCCAGATCTCTAAGGAGTGTGGCATGGTTGACTGTGTCGAAGGCTTTCGACAGGTCGAGTGCCACGAGAACCGTTCTGTGGTTTGGTTGGTGTTGATTCAAACCGAAGCTAATCTGCGTCGTGATGGCATTTAATGCAGACGTTGTGCTGTGAAACCATGTTGATGGTTGGCCAGCTGCAGATTTGCAGTATAATATAGAAGCAAGATAGCCTCTAACAACTTCACTACCGGCGAGAGGAGAGATATCGGTCGAGAAGAAGAAGTGGGACCACAGTCGCATGTTTCCAGATATCTGGTATGACGAATGTGGTCAGTGAGAGGTTGAATAGAGCCACCTTACAACTTCCTGCGCGGTTGTGTGTTTGTGTTTGTGCGTACGTCGAATGGCTTTTCTCTTAGCCCTATTCGCAGGAGAATGCAGCATGAATTGCTGGCAGAATAAGCTCGCGCATTTCCTGGGGTCCGATTTGACGCTGTCGCCGAAAGCAATGGCGACCTTTTTATTGTATTTAGTCGGGTTGGATAGGGCCTTGACTGACGACCATAATTTGTCGACCCGGCCGGAGAGGTTGCATGGCTCGAGGTGTTCTTTACACTTGGTCAATTTGTGATCATTGACAGTCCGACGGATTTCCGCGTTGAGATCTTTTATTCTTGGATCTGCGGGGTTCAAGAGTCTCACTTGGACACGTTCTCTCGCCATTGCCGATGCTCCCGCAGGGAAACTCGGCCGAATTTCCGGGATTCTGCCCACAGGGATGAAGCGGCCGGAGGCTGAATCGATGGCTTTGCGAAACTCTTTCTCACCTTTGCGTACGTCCGTCGGTGTGGGTAGGTCAGCGAAGGAGTGCTCTGTACAGTTCGTGAAGCGGTCCCGGTCCGCTTTACTGAAGTTAATGTACGCATTGGTTGCCAGTTAACGTGGTTAATAAGGCCCGCGCTTGAAATGGGGATGTCAGTTGAGCTGTGGCAGTTGCCTGTCACCCTAGTGTGGGCATCTCCATTCAGTGTACAGAATGCCGAGTTGTCTATTTACTCTGCGAGTGCGTGCCCTCTGCTATCTGCCTGCAAGTTTTAGTGGTGGTGTGCATTGAAGTCACCTAGGATAAGGCACTAACATCAGGGCGATAATCACGGGGACAGCACGTAACAGGGGGGATGTATATATTTATCACTCGCAGGTCAACGTCGCCTGTCCGGACTGCTATACCCTGGCATTCAAGGGTAGACTCCCTGGGGACAATGTCCGGGGAAAATAGGTTATACTGTACAGTATGGTGTGTGATAAATGCAAGGCCGCCCCCATTACCGCTGGGACGGTCTTTCCGAAGCACATTGTACCCATCGCGAGTACGTAGGTCCGAGTTAGCGTTCAGTTTGGTCTCCTGAATCGCGGCCAGTTTAATGTTGTTCGACTTCATAAAGTCTGTTATCTCCGCGATCTTTCCAGTTAATTCATTGCAGTTCAGCAGTAGGATTTTGAAGTGTGTCGGGAGGGAAGGTGAAGGCATCCTGGGAGTAAGGGACGGATGTTGTTGCCTAGATGGAGGTAGGCTTAGTCCCAAGCTATGTCGCAGTCTGGAGTTTAGCGTGCCTTGGCCGATGTTATGTGGCGTGGAGGGCGGCTGTGGTCTGCAGCAAGGGGCTATAAATGTATCCGTCCATAGGTTCCTGATTGAAAGCCCAGAGCACATATGGATGTGGCACAAGCCAAGGCAGTTATTGCAATTAATCGATGCCGCAGGCGTATATAAGCTTTTCCGACAGACCGTGCACGGGATGAAAGGTACGAGGAGGTTATGTTCCTGACCCACGTGCATGCTGGAAATAGGAGGGGACGAGAGTGGGGACTGACGCTCGGCGTTGCTCGCAACTTGCCTATCCCGAAGGAGATAGGGGTGTTGTATGGCCGTGCGTGGTGGAAGCCCTGGAGAGCTTGAGCGGCAGTCGGGGATAGGTGAGGCGGGACCAGCAGAGCTGCTAGTCGTGGAGACTGGGCCACTGTTGGGGCAATTTGATGATGGTAGGTGGTGTATGTACGTCGGAGCGACGAGAACCGCGGGACGCACTTGTGCGTGACCAACATGGTGCCTCATAAGTACTGAAAAAAGTACGGGTTCTGGGGATGGCAGGGTTAAGCCCTGAGCATTCAGATCTGTGAAGCCATCTCTTGCATTTACTGCATTGAACAGAATGTGAACGTTTGACACATATTTTCTTCCAGCAGACGCAGCAGATCCAGTCTCTTGTCCGGGGTTGGATTCGATACCAGCCCGTAACAAGAGACACTGGAGCAACCCTGCTGCAAGGGATTGCTCCGGGGATGACAATTTAGGAGTGGGACTGGACAAATTGGACAGGGTTACACTGAAATAACAGCCCTTGGCAGGGTAAAACCCGGGTCATTCCGGTGCGTAGAACCGGCTGTTATGGGAATGACAGAATCAAGTTAATCTCAAGCGTGGGGTGGAAGGGATCTTCAGGTAAAGCTAACGGCGATGCACGACAAAGACCTATACCTACTGAGCAATCAACCAACACTAAGTCCATCAACTTATTATTAGAGTTTGGTGCGTTGTTGACCTGTAGTAAAGGCATGCCAGTGAGAGCGCTGACAAAACCATGCTGAGTCGTGAAGGTCATGTACGAACGAACAAGAACAAGAAACATACAGACAGAAGTTGTGCAGCGTGAGCTTTACGGCACCAAATTCAATATCAGATGTGTTGCCAAACTCAACAGCTCAGCAGAGATACTAGAGTCACAGCAATAAGGACACCACCAGCTCTTGTCTGCCGATCACTCCGAAAAACAACATAATCATTAGAAAAGAGCTCAGCAATCAAATTATCGGGTTTTAGTCACGTCTCAGTAAACGCTATAATTTACGCTGTAAAATTAAAACTTATAAGAAATAAGGTATTCAATTTCGAACGTTATCCGCGTTTGAAGCATAGCCGTAGTGTTGGTTTCCGAGTTAATTGAAACTGTACGTACTGGAGGCACGACCTTAAACTTAATGGTGTACAATTGCACTTCCGAATGCATACGCCAAAAACAACAACATACATGTCAGCAATTGATATCTTAAAGGATGAAATCTCCCTTTCATACTCAAAGTTAAACTTATGTACACTAATGTTAGCAGAGTTATTAAGACTAAACTTATAATAAGCATGCGGAGCTCTTACAGTATTAACATCTGTAGCACCCACATTAGCAGCGACGATGTTCACAGTAGCAGCAACAGTAGCAAATGATTCAGCAGCCCTTGCATTCCTTCCAGCAGTAACAGGCTCGTTGTCATGGAAAATGTTATTTCTAACAGCATGATCTGACGAAACTGCCTGTAAGCTGTTAACACAGTCGTTGGTAGAACTTGTACATTAAGGCGCCTCACGCTCCATACAAAAAAATGGACACCTTGTTGCCACCGGTATTCTAAGACCTTGGTCAAAATATTTCGAAAAAATGTTAAGATTTACTGGAGCTAAACCGCGTTAAAAAAACGTTAAAAATATCCTTTTTTATGTACTCGTATAAAAGGAGTATGAAAAAATATTTTTTAATAAAAAGCACCTGAGATGATGAATTAGTTGGAGTACAAAAGGTAAGCATAAAAAAGTTTGCAAATTTTTTCAACGCAATCCAAATATTGTGATGTTTTTGGTCATATTTCGAGAGGTAGGTTTGTGAAAAACTTTAATAACTCAGCCAATTATTGACGGATTTGGACGATTAAGGTATTATTTGAAAGGTATTTTCGAGACATTGTCATTGACCAGTTTTGGTGCAATTTTTCACATTCCGCATATTAGCACACAGTTATACAATAATAATATTGATACAATTTTCAAACTTTTTTATGCCTACCTTTTGCAGTCCAGCTTATTCATCACCTCAGATGCTTTTTATTAAGAAATGTTTTTTTCATACTCCTTATATACATAAAAAATTAAATTTTTAGCGTTTTTTTAACGCGGTTTAGCTCCAGTAAATCTTAATATTTTTTCGAAATATTTTGGGAAGATCCTTAGAAAAGAGTGAATTTTGAAATTCCGGTGAAAACAGTGCAAGTTTTTTGGCGAGGCACCTTAATGTACATGTAAGTGCACTTATGCATATTTTACTTAATTGAAAATTCCAGAATTATTTTGATACGATGTTACATAAAAAATTATTTACCCTAACAAAATAACGAAATATTTTTCAACATAATTCCAAATATTATAAAGTGACTTACCGTGGTATTTGCTGCTGCACTTTTAAAATTAACTTTATTTATTAAAGTTTTTGGCACTGGTTAAGACCGCGACTTTCGCTTTTGGAATGCTGTCGATCAGCGCGATCCCCAATTTATACCCCAATAATCCTTGCGGCATTTAGGACACCTTAAGGTTCGAATAGCCTGCCTGCCTTGGTCGAACCAATTCGCTTTCGACTCATTAGCGGTACGTATATGCACAAATGTGTAAGCAACTACTTAACCCACTCACACTAATTAACACCCGCTTTACTAATATCGTAAGCGCGGAGAAAGGGATTCGGTTAGCGGTTACCTACACATCTGTTCATATACCCGCTTTTGCGTAGTCAGAGAAATCTTCAAAGGCTGCTGTTACAAAGCTCATAGCGGTTTGCGTCTTTGCGAGTATGCACCTTAGTCTCGAAGTGTCTTCAACACTTTCAACACCAGTGCAGAAGTTTTCCCACGAAGTTCTTTTCGCCTGTCTTAGAGCCTTTTTATAGGTCTTTAATTTTTCCTTGTACTCTAGCCTCGCTGTCGAGGTTCTTGGCTGTGTTGAGTCCAAGTCATGGGACACCCGTGATGTTTTCGCTTACCGCGTGCTGTTGGCACTGGGCACGCTTCCTCAAGGGCATTTGAGAGTGCTGAGTTGAGGGTCGTAACGAGATCCTGTAGTTCCACAGTTGATGGGGGGATTTGCGAGGATAGCTCCGGTAGTTCCCTAGCTAGTATTTCGTTGTGCACCTCCCAGTTTGTGTTACGTAGGTTACGTCTCACAGTCAGCGGTTCCACGAAGAAGTCTGAAACTATTTCTATATATCGGTGATCAGAGAACGAGTGTCTATCGAGAACGTGCCATTTTCTGACCCACCTAGAGGCTCTTTCGCTACAAACAGTGAGGTCTATCACCTTTTCCGGTTTTTAGTAATAAACGTCGGCTCATTGCCTACGTTGCTCATTGCCTACGTTGGCTCATTGCCTACGTTGCAAACATCCTAGGTTAGTTGTTAACAGGTAATCAAAGAGTGACTCCCGATTGTTGATGTCGGAACTCCACCATGAGACGAGATGGACATTCGCATCCATACCGATAATTAAGTGTCCGTTGCTGTGGTCGGTGACCAGTTGCTTCACATTATTGGACGGTGGAGGTTCCTCCGCGTCATATGGTATGTTTTTTTTCAGAGGAGGAAGCATCGAAACCCCTCAGTCAGTGTGAGACTTTAACACACTAAACCTCCTCCATCGTCAAATTGCTCAGTGTTACTGCACAGTTTGACGTGGCGGAAGCCATGCTCTGCACCTCGCAGAGTTCCATTTCTTCGGGTGCCCCGGTGCCAGTGGCTCCCAATCCGCCGGTTACATTTGCGCACTTTGCGTCGCCACGCCGTTCCTCTGTTGGAGAGGCTCGAGAGACTCTATGTTGAGGGCCAGAACAACCTACCTACTAGGCCCCACAGCGTCTTCGACCAGAACTCCATTAGAGTGTCCAGAACGGCGTTTCCGATTTCAGTCATTGCCACGGTCCGGAATGCCTATGAGGATTCGGTCCTTGGGCACTTCAGCAAAGCTAAGCTTACCTACCCCAGACGGATTTTGGTGCCGTTTTTGAGGAGGTTTGATGGGGTCCTCCGGCGTTTGTAGAGGGTTGTACTTTCCCCAGTTGAGCCTAGATTGCCTTGGAACCGCAGTAGGAGATCTTTTGCTCTCTCTATCGCGGCCCTGGCATTCTCTGTCAAGTATCCAGCGCTACCCTCCTCCCCCCCAATATTTTTTCAGGACCCTCGCTTCCTTCTTTGAGGGCTTTGTTTCAGCTTCCCTCTCTCTTGGCCCAGCGTGACCAGGTCGTGAGACCTCAGCGTCAGTCGTCGGGAGAGTGATAGCTGGTGCTAGCCCTCACCTCGTCGCCCGCGCCCATTGTATTTCCAGAGGTTGCCCTCAATATGTCCTGGTTGGACCGAGCCGTAGTTGCCATCGCAGTCGGTCCACCGGTTGGAAGGATTTTTGTGGCCTCCCTCTCCTCAAGCTGAGCATAGCCCGGTAGTGAGAACTCTGCCACATCCCTTCCAGTGTGGAGGCGGGTTGCCGTACGTTCGTCTGATGAGCGGTCAGCATCAGCAGGTATAAGCAAGCCCACTGTTGCCGGCGCAGCTACGCTCGCAGCCCTGTTGGTGCTGCCACCCCCCAGGTCGCCATTTTTTGCTGCTTGGTGTGAGGTTGCCCTTTATTTTGTTTGGGTTTGTTGTTTGAATTCATCATCTAGTTCGTACAATCATTTGCCGGACAAGGCCGGCTTGTGGTCAAATGTATTTCATGGGGAAATGTCGTACGCCTCTGCAGAACCACATACCGCGGTAAGACCATGGTTAATCTCTGAGGTGGCCCGGTGTCAGAGAGGTTCCGTACGATGCACTGAAATAACGTCCATGGAAATAACGTCACTGAAATAACGTTGAATGGAAATATCGCCCTTCTGCAAAAAGAAATAAAGCCCATGGCCCTTAGGTTGGGTAAGTAATAATGAATTTCAGTGAAGTGTTCGTTAGTGCACAGTATACAGTAGAGCAGATAAGAAAAGCAAACCAATGTAAATATGCCTAGTTGACAAATTTGTCGAGAAAGTGTCATTTACGTTAACCCAAAACGAATTAGTTTTAATGAATATAAATTGGTTTCCGATAAAATATTGTTGATCCGTGGCTGGACTCAACGCAAAACAAATAAACTGCAACTTATTTGCGTAGTGTTAAAAAGGAGATGAATTATTTTATTTCCTGTAGGAACATATAAAAAGCAAATGTAATATAAAACGATACATAGTTACAAGTGAAAATTTGTACTTTGCGCAACCAGATTTTAGAATAATTTAGTACAATACATAGGGTTTTCATACATTTGGAATTTACAAAACTTTAAATATAATTTGCTGGTATGCCGCGCCAACATCCCCACCTCCGTGGATCTGCCCAGATTCACCAAATCTAACCTGGCCAATATACAGGCTGTTCGTTTGTAAACGCCGTCGTTTGCACTAGCGCGGCTCTTACTTGCCCATCTTTACTAGGAAATACCTGTATGATTCGCCCCATCTGCCACTTGGAGCGATGAACGTTGTTGTCGCAGAGCAGGACGATGTCACCTACGGCGAGAGGATTCTGCATTCCGTACCATTTGGTTCGCCTCGTTAGGTCTGGCAAATACTCATTTATCCACTTCCGCTAAAACCTCTGCTGCATTTGTCGGACCTTGTACCACATTTTTCTGGTCGGAATCATCTTTTCGTCTTGCAGATGTGGCGATTGCTCGGAATTGGGAGTACCTAACAGAAAATGATTAGGGGTTAGCGGTCAATGACGTCAATGGTCGTCCGTTAATTATGTTCTCCGCTTGGCACATTAGGCTATAGAGGCAGTGCTCCTGGCTGTTTTCGTTGTTGGGAGCGTGCCCCAAGGCACGTTTCACACTACGGACTAGTCTTTCCCAACAGCCACCAACGTGAGGGTTCAATGGACAATTGAAAACCCATTCGATGTTCTTGTTAGCCAGTGCATTGGATATAACGCCGTTATCGAAGTCGATTCTCTGCCGCCTCAACTCTTTATCAGCTCCAATGGAATTCGTTCCGTTGTCCGATCGGATGCTCAACTCTACTTCTTCTTCCAATCACTACTGTAAACGGACTCATGTAGTCAAGCCTTACGTAAGTGAATGGTCTTACTAAAGGTGTAAGTCTATCCGGTGGAAGTTGACACATGTGCGGAGGGTTTGGCATAGCCTATTCCTTTATACAAACTGGACATATTTTCATTGCGCGTCGCACCTCTGTTGTGATCTGTGGGATCCAGTATCGCTGTCGTATCTCTTCAACTATTGTACTTTCCTTTTGATGCTTCCAGATTTTGTGGTATTAATTCACTACAAGCTCGGTAACAAGGTGACGTTTAGGACGGATTCGGTCGACGTGAATGCGGTGGAATGGTTACTGCTGTATTTATTCGCCCACCTACTCGGATCACTCCTTCTTTATCCAACATCGGCGTTAGGATCCTCAAGGAGCTGCTGCTTTCAACCTGTTTCTCTGCCTTCATTACACGTATTGTCTTTTCGGAATTGTTTTGGGGCCGCAATATCCAACCTACGACTCTTGTTAAACGGATCAATGATGAAAATTTGGTGAATTTCACTATCGAAATTTGCTGTCAAAGCTGAGAAATTCGCTCTTAGCTCATCTTGCGTGTTCGGGTCAACCTCGCTGGACGGCCATAAGCTTTCGTCTTGCGACAAGAACGGGGTCCCCTTAATCCATGTTAAGCTTCTTCTATCGGCCTTCGGACGCGTTCCCCAATCCGCTGGATTTAATGCGCCTGGAACCCATCGCCACTCGTTTACACCACTTCGCTCAACATCACAACTCTTTTAGGGGTTTTACCATGACATTGAAGGATGCTCTTCCGAAGACGCGTAGCCAACACTGCTGCCTGAAGCTCCAGGCGGTGAATTGATGTAAGCTTCAATGGTGCGCATTTGGCCTTTCCTGAGATGAATATGGGATTTTCAGTTCTCGTACCTTTCTGGGAACCTCCAGTATGCTACAGCTGCATAAGCAACCTCGCATGCGTCCGCAAATACGTGTAATTCGGCTGGTAACTGATGGAACTATAATCCGTAACACCGCGGTACGCTTACTTCTTCCAAACGCTTGATCGCCGTCAACCATCTCAACCATGCTTCTTTCAATTCATTTGGAATAGGTTCATCCCAGTCGATACCAGCGCGCCAAGTCGCCTGCAGCAGAAGCTTTGCTTCCATAGTGTTCTCCACCGCCATTCCGAACGGATCAAACACCGACATTGTGACACTCAGTAGTTCGCGTTGTATCGACCTTTACAAACGAGAGAAAAATCTAAAATCATCGTTAAGCTTATCCGAATGTAGCCCAACGATTTTCTGAAACACACCAACATTATCTCTGCCAAGATTCAAACAAGGCGAACGCTTGTCTGCGTTACTCATTTGTGTCGTAAGCTGTTCAGAGTTGAATACGAACCGCTTAAGTCAAATCCTCCTTGTTTATGAATCCAAGCTACCTGCTTCGTTATTCGTATTGCCTCGTCGACGGGAGAGAAACAATGTACGAAGTCGTCGACGTAGTGGTTGTTGTGTTTGGTTTTTTACAAACTGGACCAAGCTCGGTGAGCAATTAACCGAACTTCATCACGTCCATACCATATACCACAAATGGCTGCTTAGAGTCCGTTCTCCATATGAAGCGTTGTGCTGCTTGATCGTGCGGACGTATATGAACTTGGTGGAGCATCTCCACTATATTGGCGCATACACCCACGGCGCTCTCCCGAAATTTCAAAAAAATAGTTGCGAGTGGTTGGTTTAAATCCAGCCCGCTTAACAATGCCGAGTTCAATGACACACCGTTGACTTTGGCTGCAGCATCGAATGCAAGTCGCATCTTTCCAGGTTTCTTCGCGTTCCAAACTCCAAAGTGTGGTTGGTACCAGTTACGTTTCCCTCCTGTCATGATCTCCTCCGTTGACAGCTTCCTCGCATAATCTCTGGCTTCATATTCCTCTATTACCTTGACGTATGCAGACTTAAAATTGTCATCATGCTTAAACTTCTTTTTAAGGGCTAACATCCCGTTCTCTGCCATTTTTCGACTATCTGGTAGGACTACTACTGCATGCTTCCAAAGCAAACCTGTCTTAAAGTGTGAACCCTCTCTTACTGTTGTTTCTTCCAATAAAGCTTTTCAACAAATAATTAGTTTTAAGTTTTGTCAGCAACCTTAGCTTTTTGTGTGTGATAAAAAAAAAATTGTATATAGAATTTGAAATAGGAAATATTTTCGTATAATTTAACTTCGGAAACTATTACCTTTATTTCCTACATTGGTGACCCCGACTACGTATTTACGAAAAGATGCTTCGAGAAGAAGATTTACTCGTTATCCTTCGTGAAGAAAATTAGCATCTTCAACGGCAGATTGACGAATAACGCCTGCAAGAGCAGCAACATCATTATCATCAATTGGAGCTTCAACAGCAACAGCCACCACAACAACAGCAGCAGACGCATTATGCCGCTAACTGATAGCTGATAATTACCCTGCAGTTCGTCGTGTTGCAGTCAAACTTCCGCCTTTTTGGTCTGACAAACCAAGGCATGGTTTTCGCAGGCTGACTCGCAAACGAGGTAACAAAATTGCATTACGTTGTTTCGCAACTAGATGCTCGGGTCGCATTGGACCAACGAGTCCGTCAACTTATCAGTAAGCAGAAGAGCTCCACGAACGCAAACCATCGCAGTTTCTCCGTCACTTACGCTCTCCCGCTGGTTCAACCATCGTGCAGGATTACCTTCTCCGCCAACTTTGGCTTTATGCAGGATGCATTTTTACACATTAAATCAGAAGGTATACCTACAAAATTACTACTGAATTAATTCGCGCTAGAGAAGCCATTGGGACCACTGTGCCACGGCTTATTCTGATACCTAATACTTTTGTTGCTATACCCAGATCTTTCATTTTAAATTTCCTTGAGAGATTATATTTGATGGATTGCAAGCAGTCTGATTTATTTGACATGATTAGCGCATCAGCTACGTAGATTGACACAAATAACATGTTACCATCACATACGTTATAATATATCAACTTCGCTTCTACAAAGTCCCATATTGAACAATTCTTGATTGAGAGTGTCATTCCAGACACCTCCCTATTGTTTCAGACCATAAATTGATTTTAATAATTTACACACCTTACCTGAACCATCATTCAAGCCCTCGGGTTGCTGCATGAACACTTCTTCTTTTAAAGTTCCATTCAGGTAGGCAGAAACTGCATCCATCTGATGAATAACCATATTATATTTGACTGCCAAAGCAATTAAAAACCGTATGGATTCGTATCTCACCACAGGAGCAAATGTTTCGAAATAGTCGATGCCTTCTTTTTGCGCGCAGCCCTTTGCTACCAATCTAGCTTTTCTCCGCAATGGAGCACCTTCAGCATCACTGTTCGTTTTATACACCCACACGGTCTGGGTTGCTTTTTTATCTGGTGGAAGATCAACAAGCGTCCATGTATTGTTTGCTAACAACGAATCTATTTCCACTTGCATTGCATCTTCCCACTCATTTGAGTTAGCTGAAGATAGTGCTTCTTTTAAAGTCTCTGGGTCGTTTGATGCGAAATGTGTTGCGCAGAATTTATGCGATAGTTCTTGCTTTTTTTGGATCCTCTCGGAGCGGCGAACTTGATCAGCGAGGTTTCGGTCTTCTTCTTCCACGGGACTTGCGATATCAATAGAATCATGATAATCATCATCGCAGTCTGTATCACCATCAACTGAGGTCAATTTATCAGCAGTGACACTCTCTCCTAAATTGGCATCATTGACGTGGTTCAAATCTAATATATACTTATTGTTGGCGTTACGTTTATATGTGTTTCTAAAAAAACAACATCTCTGCTAATGTGAATTTTTTTCGTGATAGGATTGAATAGCCTGTACGCCTTGCTTTCGGAGCTGTAACCCACCATGATACATTCGTCTAACGTTAAGGTCTCAACATAGGACTTCGTCGTGATTTTTCATAGAAATTTATCGTCGCTGACGACGACCTACCAATAATTGGATCTGATTTTCTCGCTTATTATCATCTTTTGCCGGATTGTCGTACCAAACGCATCGTCGACGTAACTACTGGACTTCAAGTACACGGAGTATGTCAGTCTTCCTCGCAGAGCAGTATTAAAGCAGTTCAGGATTCATCTTCTTTCGATGCTCTCATTTCGCAATTTCCTGAAATTACTCGTCCACCAGGTTTACCTCGAAATATTAAACATGAGACTGTCCCTCACATTCGTTCAACTCCTGGACCACCGGTGATGAGCATAGTACAACGCTTAAATCCTGAAAAATTTAAAATTGCTAAACAAGAGTTCGACGCCATGTTACAAGCTGGTACAACCCGTCCATCAGAGAACTCTTGGTCATCGCCCTTACATTTGGCACCGAAAAGTGATTCAACTTGGGGTCCATGTGGAGATTTTCGAATGCTCGAACTATCCCACATCGTTATCCTGTCCGTCTCTCGTTCCAAAGAAGAGCACGAACGCCATCTTAAAATCATTTTTGAACGTCTTGCAAAATATGGATTGGTGATCAACGTCAAAAAGTGCACTTTTGGAGCTCCTAAAGCTCCTTTCATTGGTTATACCATCTCTGCTGCCGGAATACGAGCTCCAGAAGAGCGCGTCCAGGTAATCAAGGACTTTCCATTACCAAAAACAACACAAGGCCTTCGACGTTTTCTTGGAATGTTAAACTTTTAACGCAGATTCATTCCGCATGAATACGAGGCTCCACTGAATAATGCAATCAGCAACCCACTCCTGAAAGGATCTCAAGCAATCAATTGAACGTCTGAGCTTGAAAAAGCTTTCATAACCTGCAGAAATTGCATCTATTCTGCTTCACTTCTAGTTCATCCTCGTGCGTCTTTGGGTTTGTTTACAGATGCTTCGAACCATTCAGTTGGAGCATGTTTACAGCAGCTGGTCGATGGCGTGTGGCAATCCCTTGCGTTCTTTTCGAAGAAAGAATGTTTTTGGGCTGCTTTTTATCGTGAACTTCTTGCGATCTACGCTGAAATACAGCATTTTCGTCCTTTTTTGGAAGGACATTCATTCACGATCTGCACCGATCATAAGCTATCGATCTACGCTTGTCAACAAAAACGTGAAACACTTCCACCAATTATTCAAGAAAATTCTTCTCTCTGTATCGACCGTGTGCCGATTCCTGTAGTGCGATTCTGTAACTTTTAACACCTCGCCGAGTGTTAAGCCGAATTTTGGCGTTTGCTCTTAACGAAAGCGCGATTCTGTAACTTTCCTTAACACTTTTTAGTGTTAGCTGTTTTATATATGTATATCTGTTAAATTTGAGGGGAAAACTGCACTCATCTTAAGTACAGCATTTGACAGCGCCGACGTTCATGTCGCAGTAGCGCAGGTGATAAGCGTTCGGACTACAACGTGCGCGTCGCGAGTTCGGTTTCATGTTCGGAGAACTCATTTTCTATAACTTTTAACACCACAAAATTTTGTCTCGTTAACTAAGCTGTTAGCTAACACTTTTCGGTGTTAAGGGAAGTTAACGCTAACACTTGGCGTTAAAAAAGTTACAGAATCGCGCTACTGGTACCTCTCTTATTGTGTTTTGCGACACATCAACAGGAAAAGCTCGGCGCTTCATTACATCACCGTTTCGTCGTTGTATTTTTGATGAGCTACACAACCTGAGCCTGCCAGGTGCCAATGCTTCGCTCAAATTAATCAGCGATCGTTTTGCGTGGCCTTCAATGAATAAAGACTGCCGGAATTGGGCTCGTGCTTGTAGTGATTGTCAGCAGTCAAAAATTTCACGCCATGTTCATTTTCTCTTAAGAATTATTAAAAACATGTCCAACGAATATTTTTGAAAAAATATATATAGTATGCGCTGAACTTTCATCTGAAAGAATAAATTTTTTCCAGGATGGAGACTTTTGTAGTTAAAAAGTTATTAAATCATTTCTGATGTGACATCGAGGCACATACGCGTGCCTGCGTATGCATGCTAGTTAACTGCAATATACATACATACATTTGTTAGGTAGGTAGTAGAGGCTGCATGAAGCCATTCTCATGTGAATACACAATGAGACATGATTAATGAACTATAGTTAAGTATTTTAGTTTGCAGTGCCTACCTGTTGTCGAACAAAATTTCCAAAAGGCTTACAAATATACATATATACTTACATATACAAAAGTTTTTAAACAAAAAGTTCCTTTATGGACTACAAAAAATTTTTGGTGAAAATAAAACACCTTAATGTTTGGTGACATAAAACATATATATTTTATTTTACACAACCGTATGCATTTCGGGCAGACTTGCTGTCCATCATCAGCGACGCGCTACTAAACAAAAAGGTTTCAGTAAATAAACAAAGAGGTATAAACAATAACATTTGGTCATTACAACAAAATTTTTAAATCAAAGAAAAGAGAGGAGAATTTATATTCCCGTTGTCAGAATTCATGGCATTCTTAGTTTTAAATATATAAAGGGATTCAAAAGCATCTAATTTTTTGTTGTTGTGAACAGCTTTAACTAAGCGCAAGTTCTCTGCCACGGTGCCAATGCTGTGTTGTATTGGACTATCGTCAGTCTTGTGCATATGCGCTGCTACTGCGGATCTATGCACTTCTTCGTTGTTGCAATGCTTTTCATGCTCTTTAAAGCGAACAGAAATTTGTCTTCGTGTTTGGCCTATGTATTTTGCATCGCAAGATGAGCAGCTGATTTCGTAAATGCCGGAAACTATTTTACGCATTTTTTTTTCACCTTCTTTGTGCACCTTCGGTAGGCCGTACATTTTGGGAACGCTTGGGCTTGACACTATTAAGCTATATTTGTTGACGTTAAAAGTTTCGCAAATTTGTTTGATTATCGATTTGGCGTCGGTAACCATGCGGTTAAGCGGGGATCTTTTTAAACCTTTAAAACCATCTTCTTCAATAGAGAGGCGCATTCGGTTGTCATAATCCTGTTTATCCATAATGACAACTTTGTTCCCTTTATCGGACTTCATATAGTAAACGTCTTTCGCTTTCAAGTCCTTGAGGGTGTTTACTACTTCAGGGGAATGGGATTTTTTGCGATTGTGTTTAGCATTTTTCATCAATTTTATTTCCGCCTCACGTATTGTGTTCTGGCTTGAATTGAATAGCCGATTCGATGTGTACGACAGATTCTTCGATTTTTGTAAAGTTTGTATCGGGGGTGAAATTCAGGCCTCTGTTTAATAAGTTTAACTCTTGTTCATTGAAATTGGCTGTGGATAAATTCATGACAAGGTTTTCTACTGGGTGGATTGTGTGTTTTACTTGTGAATGTTGACTGTGTTGTTCTTCAATGAGTCTCTTTAATTTCCTGTTTTGTATATTGCGTTTTTCGATAAAAATGGTGTGACATTGTTCAAAAATTTTTTGTTGGGTGTTCATAAAAACGGCGTATGAGACATTGTCCATTGATTTTGTCAACTCAAGATGAAGACTGTATAATTCAAGTTGCGTTGAGTCGAGACGGCTATACTGGAATTTGATTTCATATGTGATCCAGTTCTGTTTGGCTTTGGCTAGAACACGATTTGTACGGGAGTTTGAAATACTGCATTTTATATTCGCGAATTTGGGTATTACTTTAAATGATTTGCACTGTTTCAAAAAGAAAATATCGGCTTTTATTTTCTCCCTCTTGTTCAGTAAACGAGTGTAACGGTTCAATTGTTGCTTGGATTGCATGACTTCATACACTATATAGACAATATTATTTTGTCAAATAGACGAACCTTTGTTTGTAGTCTAATTTATACAAAAGTTTTTAAACAAAAAGTTCCTTTATGGACTACAAAAATTTTTTTGTGAAAATAAAACACCTTAATGTTTGGTGACATAAAACATATATATTTTATTTTACACAACCGTATGCATTTCGGGCAGACTTGCTGTCCATCATCAGCGACGCGCTACTAAACAAAAAGGTTTATTTAAAGGTTTTTTAATAAATCCGCATGCATGCATAAATTTATTTACATTAGACAACCCAAGTCGGCGATCCGAAACAATGGTAAGCATTCGCAATTCATGTGGTAGTTTCCCATAATTAAGGATCCTTAAGTATGTATGAAGCGGATTTATCGCTAACGAATGTTTTTGTTTAGCAACAATCCATTATCTATTTTTTAGAATAATTACATACTTATAAAATGCATGTATGCGTTACAAAACAATAAATAAAAGTGCGGAATATATGTATATGTAAATAGAGATTTTAACTGAAAGAAGATCATTCCAAAGGAGAATTACATTGAAATATCAACTGCACCATAATTAATTTTTTTGCGACTTTTGAAAGAACTGGTAGTATATTTTCTAAATTGGATAAATAGGATTAGAAAAATGCCGAAGCCTGTACAGCGTAAAATATTTCCAAAATTACGATGCTTTAATCCATTTAATTTGTCACCGCACCCAAATACAAAAACATTTCTCTCTCAGAAGGGTAACAGAAACCCATTTATTGACATTAAATATTCCTATATTGAAAGAAGCGATGGAACAACGAATTTGCAACTCATGCCGGCTTAAGCTAACTAAACTCAAGGAAGATAATAAGGTTTGTATATACTACATACATTGATTACGTATAAAAATTTAGAAACAATAAAATATTTATGGTACTCATCGTTAAGACTGCCCTAATGTATGTGCATATATTGTTTTCTATATTTTAACTTGTATCTTATTAAATTCGTGAAATATTAGGTACTTATAATAATATTTATTAGTTTTTCTAGAGGAAAGAATCAGATGATATTCAATTTAATGAAGCATCTTTATCATTTGAGAAAGACAGAGAAGCAATGTGTGAGGCGACTGATTTTATTAACAGAAGCTTAGAAATTATCGGAGTTTCACCAATTCTGAAAAAAAAGATTCATCAAAAACACTATTCGGCAGAAAAAATGCAAAACGTTTCTGAAGCAATTTCAGGAAAAATTGTTGGCATACCTAATAATGACAATGTTTGCTTCGAGGAAAATGATGGGAACGAAATATTGCAAACTCTAAAAGACGCGTTTACTGCCACTAGTAATCGAGCAGAACAACTAAAAATTTTGCCTATTTGTAAAGATTGGCCTTTTCGAAAAATTCTGTATCATTTTCCTACTGTTACAGTTCATATGATAACACAGTGCAACAGGCATTTTACACTTTTGAAGCGACCTAGTGGAGATTGTTCATCTGGTCGAGTTATACACTAAACGCCCTTTATAAAGCTTGTAACACCCCCAAAATCTGGTTAGAAGGCCAAAAACCCGTTTTTTCAGTTTCTTCGTAAAAAAAAATTCATTAAAAATCCAATTTTCAACCGATTTCAAAATTCTTAACGGTTTTGAGTAGAGAATTGTTGACACTTTCGAAATATGTATAGTGTTTTATTCATTTTAAAAAAGTATGACATGTTTTTTAAGCTAGAAATTGAAATTTTCGGAAATTTCATCCGGTTTCGACGTCATTATTTTGCTACTAACTAACAGTGAATGAATCTCTTTGGGCATGTGTCATCGAGAGGCATTCACTGGTGACAGGTAATAGTGCCACTGGTATTAGTGTCAATTGACACTATTTCCGTTCTAAATTGGAAATAGTGTCAATTGACACTATTGCGCTTTCGAAATGGAATTAGTGTCAACAAGAAAATGGAAAATAAGTCATTGACACTATTTCCAAACTGAAATGGAAATAGTGTCAAAAGTGCTAAAAACGGGTCTACCACATTATCCCCAAAATCAAAATCGGCAAAGGAAAAATCCCTAAAATTAGAATCCCCAACACGAAATCCCCATTTTATGTGTGAAATAAATTCAAATTATGTATTGGATAGGTAATTATGCTACCTTTCATTTGAGGTACCACTGTTGTGGGCGCAAAACAGCGTATGTGCAAAGTTTTAAATTTAATTTAAAAAACAACCCTGGGCTACATTATTCCAAGTCCTTCTGCGTAGTACACCATTCTGCGTAGGCGGCCTTCGGCCGCGCTTATTATAAATAACCCTGGGCTACGCCATTCCAACTCCGGGTGGTTGCCCTGAACGGTGGCAACATGCCACCGTTCCCACTCTATGGGCGGGATCCAAGGTATTTTTGTGCAGAACACCTTTCTGAATTGGCAATAAAGATAACATAAAGGGAATAAAAATATAGTGTACATGCATATACATATGTGAATAGCTAATAACATAAGATGAAAATTTTAAATAAAAATCGCGCGATATAATAATCATTAGTTTCAGGTGATAATAAAAATTAAAAAAATACCATGGATCCCGCCCATAGAGTGGGAACGGTGGCATGTTGCCACCGTTCAGGGCAACCACCCGGAGTTGGAATGGCGTAGCCCAGGGTTATTTATAATAAGCGTGTGTACTACGCAGAAGGACTTGGAATAATAAAAATCTATCTCTTACAACACTGCGCTGCGCAGACAACCGCTGCCTAAAATAGCAATAGTGTCAATTGACACTATTTCCTATTCCAAAAGCGCAATAGTGTCAATTGACACTATTTCCAAGTTACCCTGGAAATAGTGTCAATTGACACTATTACCAGTGACACTATTACCTGTCACCGCATTCACTACTTAAATATACCAGTTCTTATTTTTTGGAAAGGACTTCAAGTTTTCAAGTTATGCAGCCTAATCCAATATATTTTGGCTCTAAAAAGGCCTAAAATGCATCTGGTGTCAAAAAAAGTTCTTGTAAAATTTCATGGAAACAAGAAATTATGAATCAAACCATCGTTAAAAATCACTATTTGTTGGTTAAAATTAGAATTAATGTCCTAACAGTAAGCCCATTTTTTTACTTACACGGGGTGCCCCTGGAAATGGGAGTGTTAGATTTTTGATTATGCTGCATAACGTAAAAACTTGAAATTATTTCCAAAAAATAAAAACTGGTATAATTAAGTAATGAATGCCTCTCGATGACACATGCCCAATAAGGTGCATTCATTGTCAATTAGTGGCAAAAAAATGGCGTCAAAACCGGATAAACCGAAAAAAAATTGAAAAAATTCAATTTCTCGCGTGAAAAACATGTTAAAACATTTTCAAATGAACAAAAGACTATACATATTTCAAAAGTGTCAACAATTCTCTCCCCAAAACCGTTTAGAATTTCAAAATCGGTTGAAAGCTTGATTTTAAATGATTTTTTTTTCAACGAAAACTCGGAAAAACCGTTTTTTGACTTAAAACCAGATTTTGGGGGTGTTACAAATCTTTTGAAGGGTGTTTCGTTTATAGCTCGACCAGATGAACAATCTCTGCTAGGTCGCTTCAAAAGTGTATTCTATTTTTTTTGTGGCACTGTGTAACTGTTGATAAGAAAATTGCTGAAGAAAAAGGAATTTTGGCCGAAGCGGACCCCAAGAGTCATCCGCCATTAGAAAAAGAATTTGTTGATTTGATAACACAATTTTCTGAGGTCGATGAAAATAGTCGTGCGATGCCCGGAAAAAAAACTTCCTCTCCGTAAAAATTACTAATGAACGCATGCACATGCAAAGGAGGCTATTGTTAATAAACTTACGCGACCTGTATCAACTTTTTAAGGAAAAGTACCCTAACGTTAAGTGCAGTTTTTCAAAGTTTGCAACCTTGCGACCAAAACATTGTGTTTTAGCCGGTTCAAGTGGTACCCATTCAGTATGTGTTTGCACTATACATGAAAATGCCAAATTATTAATAGAAGGACCTAACATCAAGCATCTGACTGCTGAGTCTATGCACCCAATAAAAAGCTATCAAGACTGTCTTCATAAAAGTGCGAATAATCCCAGCTTTCCAAAGTCGGAGCGCTACAAAAAAAGCATCCAAAAAGGGTCTGTAATTGGAGAATTTTCGGAGAGAAGAAATGAATATTGTAGAGCGAATGAACTGCAAGGCTCAATTATATTAAAGATTTCGAGTGTTTGCTGACCCTTTTTGTTGTAGGCGTAAAGAGAATTGTGAGAAAATGAACGTTGGAGAGCAGATGAGCGACAACGTTCAATTATTTGAATGTTTTCAAACATTTTCTGCGGTTTTTTTTATTTTACCTAACAGAAGATAAAGATAGCATTTTTCATGGACATTTATCAATAGTTTGTAGAAAATAAACATAGCACATTTCATATTATCCGAATTGTGTCAATAAAACTTCATAAACATTATTTTTTATTATGTATGACCCAAAAGAAATAAAAAAACGGCCCCAAATAAGCTTCAGAAAAACACCAATAAAAGGCTCCGAAAAGAGTCCAAAAAGGCTCCATAAACCCTCTGAATGGATGACTAAAAGGCTCCGAAAAAGGTTCAGTAAAGCACCAATAAAAGGCTACGCAGTTCATTTAAAAAGAGTCATAAAACGCTTTAAATTCATCGATTTTTCGCTCCATTTGGGCTCCGAAAGAAGCTCATTTTGAAGAGTAAAGCTCTGAGAAATGAGCATTTTGTGGCTCCGAAAGGAGTCTTTTTTTGCACTTTTGGTTAGCTGGGATATGGCATCATATCACCAATTCTCTATCAAATACGGAAAAACCAAAAAAAAAATTCTGGGGTATAGTTTTAGGCATCAGAGTATGCAATTTCAGAAAAGTAAAAGAATATTTAAATTTGTGATGTATGGGTCTAGGTATCTGTTGCAGCAAATATGTTTATCTTAGTGAAATGTATGCAAATGCAAATGTAAATTAACCCCCCCCCCCCCCCCCCATGGCTAATTCCTGCGCACGGCCCTGACTGCTACAACTTTTTTAAATCTATCTTCAAGGTTCTTTTCTTCTTCGTAGTACTCCTCGTTTTGCACATATTTAAATGAAATATTAGTTATGGCCCCTTTTGAACAATGATATAATTCTTTGGGCGTTTGAATTGGATTATTCACTCTCTGAAGACTTGCTCTAGCAGCCAATCTTTTCAAAGTCCCTTCCAAGCCATCGCATGCATTTTTTCCATGTGAAGTGGGGAAAAAGTGCCACTCCGCAGTCAAACCAAAATCTTTTTGATGATGGGTAAGATTAACAAAATTATTTTTGTTTTTGAATTGAGCACTTGCCCCATCAGAGAAATATGTAATTTTGGAAATATTTTCGAAGTGATATTTAACATATTCCGCTAAGTATTTTTGAAATAAATGCACTGCAATTGTGTTGTGATGTAAGCAGTCAGAAATGACAACAAAGCTTTTCATACGAGTTTCTCCGCTTGAATGCCTGTAATAGATGGCAAATGGATGAATTGTTGCCTAATTGTTATTCCGGTGAATTCCTTGAGCAGCATTTTGTACGACAAAAGCATAGTTTTCGGAAAAATCACAGATAACGATTCATTCATCTTCTGGTAAGGATTCTTTTTTGCCGTTTATAAACTCGTTTTGCCTTTTAACTAGATATGAGTATATAAGTATTCATTAATTGGAGATATCATTAGTTGCAAAGTGGTTCTATCGACGTTAACCCATTGTCAGTAGGTTATATCTTCAATGAAGCTATCTTCAAGAATTGTTCTTATTTCGTCGATCAAATTTGTTGCACCGGGGCACTGGGAACATTTTCCGAAATAACAATTTGTTGATGCTCCAAGACGTATCATACGTTGTAAACAGTCTGATAGCTTTTTATTGGGTGCATAGACTCAGCAGTCAGATGCTTGATGTTAGGTCCTTCCCAGCCAGAACACTATGCCCTAAATAATCCCTTAATTATGCCATAGTACTAAGGCAAAGTATGCCTCACAAATTTGACAACTTTCCATTATATTGTACAGGGCAAAAGGAAAAATGTAAGGGATACGTTCATATGCGTGTGAGTTTTTGTCTCTGTCTCTCTTATAAACTTCATGTATTTATCGCTCTCACGCGAATGCCTATACATAAGGGATGTTTAAGGTAAAGTGTGAGGCATTAAATGTGGCCTTAATAAGCCATTAAATAATGGATTATAAAAGGGATTCGTTAAGGCATTATATAATCTGTTATATAAGGGAATAAATTAAGGGATTTCATGAGGAATTATACTTTACCCGGTTTTGGATCCTCGTCTTAAATAAAAGAATAGGTTATATAAAAATATATTTATTTAAACATGAAATCAAACTCCAAATAAATTCGAAAAGCAAGTAAATGTAAATAAATGTATGTATGAAATTATATATTACCTTTTAAAAGGTTCACAGAAATATTTGTATTATATAAATAACATAAACATAAGTAATTAATCCAATTTTCTCTTCATTATCCAAAAGTATTATAAATAAAAAATTTAAGTATAAAACTGAATGCAATTTTTGTTTAATATTCCACTTTTAAAATACTGCCGTATTGCACTCCTTTCTTGGTTTATTATTTATTAGTTGGTGTTTGCTATTTCTTACTTCCAAAGCGCAACGTGATGGACACTTTTCCATCGAACGTGAACATTGCAGTGCTGCAGATCGTGATGAGCTGGAATTGCTGCTTGCAAATGTAATAACGCCACTGTCGCAGCTGGCAGCAGTTTGCTGTTGGTACAGCTGCTGTTCTTTTTCTTGATTTTTCTGGATTTTGCGCATCGTATGATAAATGATGTGGCATTACAAAGTCAGATTTTACAAATTTATTCAAGGTTGATTGAACGGCATCAGTATCGAAAGGTGTATGACCAACTAGTAACATGTAAAACATACAGCCCAAACCCCAAACATCGGCAGGCAAACCATGGGGCGAACGCGTAACTACTTCAGGTGATATGTAATTGGGTGTACCTGTGAAAAAGAGAATACAAAAATTGTGTTAAAGCACTGATTATTGCACGCAGTACTTAACACACATGGTCATGTGTTTCTCATCCGGTCTTTTAAGTTGTGTTGCCAAACCAAAATTAGTTATTTTAACGTGCATATCATTGCTTAACAACAAATTGGACAGTGATATGTTGCGATGCATTATTTGATGCGAATGCAAACACAAAGGACCAGATACCACTTGTCGTAGTATACTAGACGCTCCCTCTTCCGTCATTGCACGTCCCATCTGTTGTTTCATATAGCGATGCAATTCACCATTGTGCGCCAACTCCAACACCAAATAAACATAACTTCCATCTTGAAAGAATGTATACAATTCCAATACGGATGGATGTTTGAGGCGTGAATGTATTTCTACTCCTTGGCGTACACGATTGGCTAACCCTGCACGTTCTATAAGTTGTTTGTCGATCTGAAATTCATTCATGTATTTTAATGTGTCTAAATTTTAAGTGAGGAGAATAACGCAAAATAATTTACCATTTTTATGGCCACCATTTGATTGGTGGGGGTACAACGCGCCTTATAAACACTTGCAAAGCCGCCTTTGCCAAGTAGGTGCAGCACTCCATAATCCTATGTAGAATAATTAGACAAAATGGCATGAGGGCTTCACTTTCACAAGCAATTTAATAAATTCCATGGTAATCGTTTACGTGGGGTACCGAGCGCTAATACGCGTCCAAAAATGTCGGGAGGGTATCAAAAGACGCGTTTCCATCCCAGGAGCATGAATATAACTCCGCTCAACCAATATTTTAATTATTTTGGAAAAATTTTGCGAAAAACGTAAACGATTACCAATTCCATTATATGCACTTCAATACACTCTCCCAATCCGCAGTAAACCGACATTATTGCTTTAAAATTTTAAGTAGCCACTAGTTTATGACATTTTGTAGCTTTTATTTTACTAAAAGTTGTTAGTTTTTTTGTATGCAGCCAACAATTTATAAATAAATAAAATTGCACACGTGCCAGCGTTCTATGGCATTTTTTTCTTTTAAATTGGAATAACCAACCATGACCCAACTATTTGACATGCATATATTACGCACTTGTTAGAACGAAACGCCGCTAGTATGTCAAGCATGAAAAAAAGTGTTGCCGTTCTTACATTCGCAATAAATTGTCAAAGTTTTGGGAATGTATTGGTCAATCCCTTAGTATGTTCTAGCTGGGTTCTAATAATAATTTGACGTTTTCATGTATAGTGCAAACACATACTGAATGGGTACCACTTGAACCGGCTAAAACACAATGTTTTGGTCGCAAGGTTGCAAACTTTGAAAAGCTGCACTTAATGTTAGGGTACTTTTTCTTAAAAAGTTGATACATCTCGCGTAAGTTTATTAACAATAGAATAATTTGCATGTGAATGCGTTCGTTATAAATTTTTACTAAGAGGAAGTCTTTTTTTCCGAGCATCGCTAGACTATTTTTATCGAGCTCATAAAATTGTTTTATCAAATCAACAACCTCTTTTTCTAATGGCGAATGACTCTTGGGGTTCGCTTCGGCCAAAATTCCTTTTTCTTCAGCAATTTTCTTAGCAACAGTTACACAGTTCCACAAAAAAAATGGAATACACTTTTGAAGCGACCTAGCAGAGATTGTTCATCTGGTCGAGTTATAAACGAAACACCCTTCAAAAGATTTGTAACACCCCCAAAATCAAGTTTTAAGGCAAAAAACGGTTTTTTCCGAGTTTTGTTTGAAAAAAAAATCATTTAAAATCAAGCTTTCAACCGATTTTGAAATTCTAAACGGTTTTGGGGAGAGAAGTGTTGACACTTTTGAAATATGTATAGTCTTTTGTTCATTTGAAAATGTTTTAACATGTTTTTCACGCGAGAAATTGAATTTTTTCAATTTTTTTTTCGGTTTATCCCGTTTTGACGTCATTTTTTTGCCACTAATTGACAATGAATGCACCTTATTGGGCATGTGTCATCGAGAGGCATTCATTACTTAATTATACCAGTTTTTTTTTTTGGAAATAATTTCAAGTTTTTACGTTATGCAGCATAATCAAAAATCTAACACTCCCATTTCCAGGGGCACCCCGTGTAAGTAAAAAAATGGGCTTACTGTTAGGACATTAATTCTAATTTTAACAAACAAATAGTGATTTTTGACGATGGTTTGATTCATAAATTCTTGTTTCCATGAAATTTTACAAAAACTTTTTTTGACACCGGATGCATTTTAGGCCATTTTAGAGCCAAAATATATTGGATTAGGCTGCATAACTTGAAAACTTGAAGTCCTTTCCAAAAAATAGGAACTGGTATATTAAAGTAGTGAATGCCTCTCGATGACACATGCCCAAAGAGATTCATTCACTGTTAGTTAGTAGCAAAATAATGACGTCGAAACCGGATGAAATTTCCGAAAATTTCAATTTCTAGCTTAAAAAACATATCATACTTTTTTAAAATGAATAAAACACTATACATATTTCGAAAGTGTCAACAATTTTGAAATCGGTTGAAAATTGGATTTTTAATGAATTTTTTTTTACGAAGAAACTGAAAAAACGGGTTTTTGGCCTTCTAACCAGATTTTAGGGGTGCTACAAACTTTTTAAAGGGCGTTTAGTGTATAACTCGACCAGATGAACAATCTCCACTAGGTCGCTTCAAAAGTGTAAAATGGCTGTTGCACTGTGTTATCATATGAACTGTAACAGTAGGAAAATGATACAGAATTTTTCGAAAAGGCCAATCTTTACAAATAGGCAACATTTTTAGTTGTTCTGCTCGATTACTAGTGGCAGTAAATGCGTCTTTTAGAGTTTGCAATATTTCGTTCCCATCATTTTCCTCGAAGCAAACATTGTCATTATTAGGTATGCCAACAATTTTTCCTGAAATTGCTTCAGAAACGTTTTGCATTTTTTCTGCCGAATAGTGTTTTTGATGAATCTTTTTTTTCAGAATTGGTGAAACTCCGATAATTTCTAAGCCTCTGTTAATAAAATCAGTCGCCTCACACATTGCTTCCCTGTCTTTCTCAAATGATACAGATGTAGAACATTGTGGATCATAGTTCACGTTGCTATCAGTTTCAGTAAGTGCTTCGTTAAATTGAATATCATCTGATTCTTTCCTGTAGAAAAACTAATAAATATTATTATAAGTACCTAATATTTCACGAATTTAATAAGATACAAGGTAAAATATAGAAAACAATATATGCACATACATTAGGGCAGTAGCCAATGTCTTAGCGATGAGTACCATAAACATTTTATTGTTTCTAAATTTTTATATTAAATTTTTATACGTAATCAATGTATGTATATACAAACCTTATTATCTTCCTTGAGTTTAGTTAGCTAAAGCCGTCATGACTTGCAAATTCGTTCTCCCATCGCTTCTTTCAATATAGGAATATTTAATGTCAATAAATGGGTTTTTGTTACCCTTCTGAGAGAGCATTTTTTTGTATTTGGGTGCGGAGGCAAATTAAATGGATTAAACCATGGCATACTCATACAGGTAATATCGGCGCTGTCAACTAAAAATCGGTTTCGTTAAAACGTCAAAACAGGCATTAGCAAATACAAAATATGGAAGCGTTTGTAAAGCATGTTTGATGTTTGAGAAAATGAAAATAAAAAAAATCTAATCAGCTGTTGAGTTGATATTACCTGTATACGTATGCCATGGATTAAACGCAGTTATCTTCCTTATCTTTCTTGAACGCAATTATAAAGTAAATATTGTTACCTTCAAAATAAGAATTCTGAATGTGGACAAGTTTGCTTAAATTTGCTTAACCGTCGTATTTAAAAACATGCATATCTCTGAAAGAAAATTTGTTTCGACGAAATCCTGATATAGGTGTTTACTAATTTCGTGGAAACAAATTAGAAAAAAAGTTTGAGCTAAATCAAAATTATGAAATCTTAAAGGTGTACGATTTGTAAAATAATGACCCGTATATGTTTTGCTGCGGTCATGTGTTCCTTATGAGGATTTGCATACCTCTGTGATAACTTGCAAACGGAGTGACATACCGCACCTTTATAGACTAGCTGAAAAACTTTTGCAATATTTTCTTTGGTTTCGTTTAACTCACCAAGGTTCGAACAAGCTATTAACAGATCGTCGACGTATACTGCAATAATGTTTATACTAGTTTTCGATGCCTTGCTATATAAGCATGGTTCACTTTCACATGCCCATATTTTTAAGAACCGTGTCCAGTTTCTCATTCCAAATACGTCCAGACTGTTAGAGCAATTTTTTCAGTTTGAGTACTTTTCCTGTTTCATCATCAAATTTTTCCGGTTGAGTCATAAACACATCTTCATGTAAGTCTCCACTGAGGTAAGCGGTCGACACATCCAGTTGATGCGCACCTAGTTGATATTCTGCTGCTATTGCCAGTAGCATTCTTATGGTTGCGTAACGAACGACAGGTGAGTATGTTTCTGTATAGTTCACACCGAACTTTTGATTGCAGCCCTTAGAAACTAAGCGCGCTTTAAAACGTTCAATTTCGACACATTCGTTTCTTCAAAGAAAACACCCATTTGCAGCCGATTGTTTCGTGTCCTCCTGTCCTGTTTCCTGTGATAGGAAGATCAACCATCTCCCAAGTATCATTGCGTACCAACGCATCGTACTGCTCTTCCTATTAGGCCTGTTTTTTTTTTACACGCATATACATCTGCGTTTGCGATTTAAAAAAACGGTCATCGACAATTGCGCATAGCCCACACAAGTACTTGGCAGCAGTGCTCGATAAATGTCAAAAAAATAAAAAATGTTGGTAGCACTGTGTCACAAATATATATTTTGACATAACTGTCAAAATGTATATGGTTTGAAAAAGTCTAATATATAACTTGAATTACAGGCAGATTCGCTCAGAGCCCTTCAGGATTAAGCTCCTCATATGTAGGAAGCTCAAAGATAAGCCCAAAATGCTCCTTATATATCTACGTGTGGTTCATAAGCAACACAATAACCTTTCGACAACTTTGAAATTTATTTGGAGTAACCAAATCAACAGCGTGGTAAATTGTTCGTCGCGTTAGTGCCTGGTTGATTACTATTAGCCATGAGTACATCCAATGGCCACAAGGTCATGAAGTAACTAAGACCTGTCGCAAATTCGACCAAAAAAGACAAATTCGCAACGTTATTGGAGCAATAGACTGCCCACACATTTCAATAAAAGCACCTCATATCGGAAAAGAAAAATATTTTGAAAGAAAACAAAATTATAGTTTGGTGCTGCAAGCTGTTGTAGATGCCGACAAAAAGTTTTTAGATGTTTACTGTGGCGAACCAGGTTCTTTGCACGATAGTCGTGTTCTTAGAAGGTCGTCGCTATTTGCACGAGCCGAACAAAACTATGAGGAATTGTTTCCGAGTTCTACTTTTTTACTTGGAGACTCCGCATACTTTAATACAAAGTGGTTAGTGCCTCCATTTAAAGACAATGGACACCTCACAGATTTTCAGAGACGTTTCAATCAGCGGCATTCTCATACTCGCGTGGCAGTGGAAAACACATTCGGTTTGTTGAAAACACGGTTCCTTCGGTTGCTAAAGTTTACTGAGCATACTGACCCCAATGCGGTTACGAACTTAATATCTAGCATTTGTGTAATGCATAACATATGCATTTTAAAAGACGATATCGGAGAAGAAGAAAGTGTTGAACAAGGAGACTTAAATTTTAAGTCTGAGATTGTTAATTTTGGTAGTCCAGAACTAATTCGCAGGGATGAATTATATAAATATCTTTACCATAGTAACTAACTCCTGTGTCACATTATAAAAATAAAAAATATATATATATATATATATATATGGCGCGATATACAACAGTTATATCATCAACCTCCTAGGAGATTTTTGCGCCGAGCTTCTCTTCCAATTTGTGGTGTGCCGCTTTGAAATTTTTCCTACAAATTGGCGGGACCTACGGTTTTTCGCCGACTCCGAACGGCATCTACAAAGCAGATGAATTTTTGCTGAGAAGCCTTTCATGGCAGATATACACTCGGAGAGTTTGCCAAACCACTGCCGAGGGGCGACCCCGTTTTGAAAAAACTTTTTCAAATCACTTTTTGATGTAACCTGTACCAGGGCTCGAACCCGGAACTTCGGTGTGGTAGGCCGACAACACTACCTCCACACCACGGTGGCCGCCGTGTCACACAAAATATTGAAAGCTTATTTTTTATCTTAATGACCTTGAACAACTATTTCCGTATGACCTGATTTCACTCTAGTTGACGCCCTTGAATCATCAAACTCGATTACTCAATGGTATGGAGTCCATAAAAATATCAATCCATCTCTCACTGGCACCTCCTGTGTGTCGGTGTAGAATATTAACGATTGTGGAATCAGTTAAGTAAAATTCTAGCCTCGACTGAAACACAATGCTTTACAAAGCTAACTCTCTTAAATCGAATGACGTTTATGTGGTCCACATGGTTGCAAAACCCGAAATGCATAAGCGTCATCACCGCTAGGTTAGGTTAGGTTGAAGTGGCTGCCAAAGAGGCACACTTAGGCCAGTAACATTAGGCCCGTTGTGATACCACATAGAGACACCTTTATACCTCCTCCTCTTCGAACCACTTGGAAGACTTGATGAAGGCCATCACGCCCTTGATGTCATACTTCGCAATTTGGCGAATGTTGTCCAGGAAGGGAGCACCCAGGCAGCGACGTCTAACGCCGCTAAGTGCGGGGCAGTTGCAGATGAGGTGTTTTACAGTTTCTTCCATTTCGTCGTCTTTGCAGCTCCTGCAGCAACGGCGGTAAGGCACACCCAGTCTCTCTGCGTGCCTCCCAATAAGACAATGGCCAGTTAGCACTCCTATTATCTTGGAAATATCAGCCCTTCTTAGGGTGTAGATCTGTCGGGATCTCTTTGGATCCCTTTTTGGCCAGGTTTGTTTGGATATCAAACAACCTTTGAAGCCATCTTTCGTTGGCTTGTCGATAGGTGAATTCGTTTAGCATTAGCCTGCATGTTGCAAAGGGTATACCCAAGCGTTCTTTATCAGGAAGAACTTGCTTGGTAGTACCCTGCCTAGCAAGCTCGTCTGCCCTACAGTTACCCTCAATGTCCCTGTGGCCCGGTACCCACGTGAGGTTGACACAGTTCTGCTTGGCCATCTCCTTCACCGCTATATCACTTATGAACTTAACCAACTCTTCACCAGTCGATAGAACCGGCAGTGAATCCTTCTATGCTCTTAAGGAAGTACGAATGACAACGGTAATACCACTTGAACAAAGAATTTTTCCTTTCAAACAAATACCCTTCGCAGCCTAGGCCCGGTTTCCCGCATCAGTGTCGACTTTTGTCATTTGTTTGACACACATTAATCAACGCCCTTGTAGCACATTTCCATTTTGAATACAAGTATTGGAAACTTTATTCAAATATTTCAATGTTATTTTAATATTTTCTTTTACAAGCTTATTCATAGCAGGTTCTGTATAACGTGATTATAATGTGAAAATTTAGTTCATAAGCGTCTGTTTTTTATTTAATTCATGGTTGTCATATAAATTCTTATATAGATATAGATAAATGCCATTTATCACAAATTTATAACAAATTCTTAGATTCATTATTTTACTGTTAACATATTTATATTTTCTTAAATCTTATCTTAATGATTTCTTTTTAAATAGCTTTAAGTTCACAGCCATCGCTCACCAACATAAATAAATTCAGCTAATTATCACAAAATTAAATTCTCAAATTCATTATTTTCCTATTTACATATGTACATCAATGTTTTCACAGTTTACTTAAAAAATTTACTTACCTTAACTAATACTTAATTTACCCGCAACCTTTTAATTTCAAATACAGTGCACTCGGGAAAACGGCAACGCCGTTCCAAAACGTCAACCCGATTTTTTTTACATTGCCTACTCTAAAACGCCAACTCGACCCCAAAGCTCTAAAACATCAACTCCGAATAAAACCAAATTTCGAATTTAGCAGCAGTTAATTTGTGCACACACACATTTTTTTATGAAATCATTTTTGAAATTGGGGATTCCCCTTATAATTAGAGTAGAAAAGTAGTTGCAACTGCTCATACATATTATCTTTTTATTTATGTTCAGTTACTTTTTTGTTTCTAGTCAGTTTGAATGCCTTTTTTTCTTTTTGAATTTGTTTATGTTTGGCTTTAGTTTATATTTAATAAAAACTTTTAAAAGCAGATATATACATATGTTTTTTATTATATAATTTTACATTCGTAAACGTCAACAATTGTAAAACGTCAACACCCGCGGTTTTAATTAGTTGACGTTTTCCCGAGTGCACTGTAACTAGGTTAGGTTAGGTTTGCGAGGGCTGAGCTGAGACGCTAAGGTAGCTGCTCACTACTTAGGCCACCAATGGGCCCATTGTAATACCCCATACGGTCCCGAAAAAGACCCCTTCCCTGCCTAAAGCGAGTCAAACTACCTTGTGGAAACAATGAATTTCGCTAAAGCTTTTAATTCATAACTAGAGACCTCAGCAAGGTCAAGTAGGAAAGGTTTCCCCAGGATGGCCAACCTACGCCTGCCAAGTGCTGGACACTGGCAGAGGAGGTGTTGGACACTCTCCTCCTCTTCGGTATGCCTAAAGTAGTCGAATGTCGCTACCCCCATTCTTGCACCGTGCGTGCCTATTAAGCAGTACCCTGTCAGGACCCTAACTAGGGATGATAGGACTGATTTATGTAGAGTCAGAAGCGCCCTTGTACGCCCCTTGTCATAAGAGGGCCACGTAAGCCTGGACGTCTCACACGATGGGATGACTGACCAGGCTCCATTTGCCTTCCTAATAGTGCATGTGTTTGCACGAAGCTTGAAGGTGGCCGTAGGTATGCCTACCGAATCATTTTCCGGAAAAATGTGATCGGTGGTGCCTCTTCTAGCCAACTCATCTGCTCTGCAGTTGCCTTTAATATCCCTGTGCCCAGGTACCCATATAAGGCTGATACTGAAGTGCTGAGCCATCTCATTAAGAGATCTGCGGCATTCAGTGGCCGACTTTGTGTTGTCGACGAATGAGTGCAAGGCCTTAAGAGCGGCCTGGCTGTATGAGAAAATAAAAACTCGTTTGCCATCCTTAGGCATAGACCCGAGATGATTCACAGCCCTGTGTGTTGCCAGCGTTTCCGCTTGTTACACACTACAGTAATCAGGAAGGCGGAAAGAGACTTCTAAACCCAGATCCAGTGAAAAGAAGTCTGTCCCCACTTTCCCGTCCAGCTTAGAACCATCCGTGAATATGTTGGTGGCACCCGGAACTGTATGTTGTCTAGTATTCCAGGCTTGTCTCGATGGTACATGTACTACATAGTTTTTATCGAAAACGTTCTTTGGCGTACAGTAGTCAGTCCGTACTGGTATTAGGACCGGGGCGTTTGAACCCAGGATTGTTGCGTGTCCACTAGATCTACCTGACCAGAGACCTGTTTCCTTTATGCGTAGAGCGGTGATGACCGCAAATTCCTTTGCCACCAGGTCAAGAGGTGGCAGGTGCAACATTGTGTTTAGTGCTTCAGTCGGTGTGGAGCCGAGAGCTCCGGGCTTCGTTGCACCTTTTGAAGCATGTTAAGGTAGGTGCTTTTAGCTAGTGCAGGCCGCCAGACCAATACACCATATAGAAGAATGGGGAGCACAATGGCTGTGTATATCCCGTATACCACCCCAGGAGCTACCTATACAATTCGGGACACTTCACTCCACTCGCCTTTGCACTCACTACCGAACTATCAAAGAAATAGAAGATAACGATTTAGGTTTTTAAGGATTTGTGGATTTGCAAATACGTATATTTATTTGCGACGATTAGCTCAGATGCTAGGCGACCGTTTTGCTATAGATTTTACAAATTATAATATTTGTTTACAAAAGTCTGTGTGTTTGGTGTTGACAAATTATATGTGCGTGACTGTGTAAGTGTGTGTGTGGTGTGGTAAATGTTGGCGGCAGGGTTGTACCAGCCAGTGTTGTGGCTAATCTAGCCATCCCGGCCCCCCTAGGCGAGTGATCAGCCTAGCAATCGTTGCAGCTGCTGCAGGGTCTCCACAACATTATTCAGACCAGTTGGTAGACGTCGGCCTCTACTCGCTGGCTGTCGCTGGTAGGTTGATGCGGCTGGATGGTGATAACGGGCCGCGGGATGACTCCATATTCGTGGCCGCCGTTGTTGTGTCCAGGTAGGCCGGTGTGGTCGTGGTTGATCGCGCCTGTTGACGCCCAGCTTGGGTACGGTGCAGGAGCGTATGGTGCGGTATAGTTTAGCGTTTAGTTCGAGGCAACGAGCTACCTCTTTAGGAGTGAGGTATGTATTTGTTTCGGATAGCAACATCGCTTCGTTGGATGAACTGCTCCGTATTTGATTTTATATTGATTTTAGGTATTTTCGCGATCGGTATTAGCGGTATTAGACTCGGTTGGTAGAAAACAAAGTTTTACGAGCGGTCGAGCTAGTTTGCCGTTTTGCGTACGTAGGTCAACTACTCGCATGTGACCGTCGGAACCGTAATGTACCTTTTCGATGCGGGCTAGCCGCCATTCGGTACGAGGTAGACATTCGTCATGAATTAAGACGCATGCTCCAATTTGAGGTGCTTCTTGAGTATTTTTCCACCGATATCGTTTGTGAAGGTCTTTAAGGTATTCTTCCTTCCATCGGCGACTAAATTCACGATGGAGAATTTTGATTCGTTCCCATCGATTTATGAGAGAAAGTGAGTCCACCTTTGATTCTGGTATTGCCAGAAGTGGAGCTCCTCTAAGAAAATGCCCAGGGGTGAGGGCTGTAAAGTCGGAGGGATCTTGCGAGAGTGCTGAGAGCGGCCGTGAGTTTAAAACGGCTTCGACTCGAATGAGTAGCGTAGTGAACTCTTCGAATGTAAATTTGTTATTGCCAGCGGTTTTCTTAAAATGCGATTTAAAGCTTTTAACAGCTGATTCCCATAGTCCACCCATATGTGGGGCGCTCGGGGGATGAATTGCCAATTAATGCCTTGAGGTGCGTATTTTGAAATGACATGCGGCGAGACTTCTTTTGCGAACTGCACGAACTCTTTTTCGGTTGCGCGTTGGGCACCGTTGTCGCTCATGATTTTAGAGGGAAATCCTCGCCGTCCGACAAAGCGTGCAAATACCGCGAGAAAAGCTGCCGTTGTCAGATCTGAACATAATTCTAGGTGCACGGCTTTTATCGTAAAGCATACAAAAACAGCTACGTAACCTTTGATTGTGGTAGAAGACCTTAACATCGAGGCCTTTAGCTGGAAAGGCCCGGCAAAATCTACACCAGTGATGGTGAAAGGCTTAGAATAATTGCAGCGTTCGGGTGGTAGAGCTGCCATGATCTGCGTGCGCATCTTTTGCTTGTGTAGCGTACAGACTTTACACATAAAGATGCATTTTTTGATCAGAGGCTTCAATCGAGGAATACTCTTGTCGGATCATTTGTTGCATTAGCCTGTGCTCGGCGTGTAGCATTAAGAGGTGTAGATAGTTGAGAAAGATTGTGGCAAATACGGATTTTTCCAGTATTATTATAGGCTGCCGCTCATTGTAGCTCAGACTGGAGTTAGCTAGCCTGCCATTGGCACGAAGCAGACTCTCAGAGTCTACAAAGGGGTTGAGTACTAAGAGTGTGCTCTTTTTGTCAATGGGTTTTGATGCCATTAACAGTGATCGTTCACTACTGTAATAGCGAGTTTGTGTGCACTCGACTAGGGCTATTTTTGCTAATATAGCCAGTACCAATAGCCCTCTTACAGGTGAACAGCGCCGCTGATGCCTTTCTGGCTCGCTCCATGATATTATCACTCCATAACCGCTTCATGTCGAGAATGATTCCCAGATACTTGACTTTATCGCTGAACGCAAAGTGGGTACCCCCAATTCTTGGCGGGGTTAGATCTGGTACTTTGTACCTTCTCGTGAAGAGGACTAGCTCGGTTTTATCGGGATTGACTCCTTCCATTAGGTTGCAGAGAGTTTGCGGAAATTTCCTCCGCATAGTGACGCAGATGTCATCTGCATACGCGATCACCTGGTGACCTTCTGATTCCATGAGACGTAGCAATTGGTTGACGGCAACCACCCAGAGTAGCGGAGAGAGAACGCCTCCCTGCCGGGTTCCTCTGCCGACGGGTCTGCGGATCACGCTTCCACCAAACTCCGTTACAATATGCCTACGTGTAAGCAGATTGTAGATAAACTCCACCAGGCACGCATCAACAGCTAATTCCGTCAGTGCCGAGAGAAAGGCCTCTGGGAGAACGTTGTTGAAGGCACCCGCTATATCTAGAAAAGCCACTAGAGTGTATTCCTTGAGGTCAAGTGACCCTTCAATACCGGATACCAGTGAATGCAAGGCAGTGTCGGTCTGCCTGCCTTTAGTATAGGCATGCTGAGCATGCGAAAGAGGCGACGGTTCAATCCTCCTCCTGATATAGTCCTCTAGGAGTCTTTCTAACGCCTTAAGAAGAAAAGAAGATAAGCTTATAGGCCTATAATCATTTGGTTTCGGGTGTGCAGACTTCCCTGCTTTGGTGATAAAGACCACGTTGACCTCTCTCCACGATGCTGGAATAAAATTTAGCCTGAGACAGCTTACAAACATCCCTTTAATCCAGGGCTTTACAATTTCGGCAGTATACTCTAGCCAAGCCGGAATAATTCCGTCCGGGCCCGGCGACTTGTAGGGCTTAAAGGTCGAGAGAGCCCAGTCTAGCTTCTTATCATGAGTAATTGCGCTTATTAGCCGGTCCGTAGGTAGCCCACCGCTAACAATATTAGAGGACACGCATTTATGTTTCCGTAGTAGAGTTCGTCCACTGCCCATCTGGTTTATACACGTAACTTAGCTGAGTAGGGGATTTCGATAGAACCCTCCTTAAACGAGAGGCCGCGGATGTAGATTCGATTTTACCACAGAAATCTATCCAAGAAGATCGCTTTTCCTTTGGGATTGCTTTTTTATAGGAATTTAGATTCGCTCTATAAGCAGCCCATGCGGGTTCATGCCCATCATGTTAGGCTTTATTGAAAGCCGCCCTACAAGACTTTCTGACCTTGTCGAGATCAGACGACCACCACGGTGGTTTGTGCGGGCAGGCCCTATCAAGAGCAGTCCTACATATATCACTGAAATTATTTACGAGTAATTCCAGCTCCCCTTCGTTATCCGGGATTCTCACCTCCTTGGGTAGATTTTTACCCAGGATCTTCTTATAGTAGCCCCAGTTTGTTCTTCTAAAATTTTGAATATACTTTGGGCTTGTGTGCGCATCTGATATAGAGAAACTTATATAGAAACTTGTCACTGAAAAAATCCGTGACCAGGGTTATGCCAAGGACCTCCTCGCGGTTCCTTGTAACGAAAGTGGGGTCATTTCCCCTGTTACATATACTTAGATTAGTATCTAGAAGATAGTTATATAAAGACTCACCCCGGTCATTTGTGTCACTGCTGCCCCACTGGGCATGGTGAGCGTTAGCATCGCCTCCAAGTATAATCGTATCATTCCGTGGACTTGCTGTGCTCACGAAATTTTTGAAATTGTCAGGTGGTAGTGAGCCTTGGTGATCAGGTGCTAGGTAGGAGGAAGCGAACAAGAGGCTCCTACCCAGCAACTCGACGCTAACCGCTGTCAGATCTCCATCACTAAAATTGTGAAGAAGAAAAACATTAAGAGTAGACTTAGCCAGTATACAAGAACGAGGCTTAGCCTTATCTTTAGCGCTGTAGAGCTTGAACGCTGGCGTCCCCAAGCCACAGATCCTGTTGCCAGTGATCCATGGCTCCTGAACTAGAACGATTTCTACCGCACCTGGAGACAAGTGCAGTAGAAGTGCAGCTGATGCTGCTTTGCAGTGATGCAGGTTAATTTGAAGGACCCGCATCATAGTTTATTTGCGCTCTCCTTCGTGAGCGTCGCGTCCGAATCGCCATCACTCAGAAGCTGAATATCAGAGCAGAGCTTCCTGAGAGCCAAGCTACCGTCCGAGCCCGACGAAACGTAGCCACTGGGGGGTTCAACCGCTTCCGTGCGAGATTCGAGGCTGACGAGTGCTTCCACGTCGGCCTTATAGACCTTTAAGTTGACGTTCTTAAAGCCGTAGCTTACCCGAAAGGCCTGCTTAGCAAGCGCTTCGACGCTAGCGCTGTCGAGCAGCAGAACTACTTGCATAGTGGCACGTTCGGATTTCTCGACGTTGACCGCTTTCCAGTTTTTAGTCGGCAGGGCGGGGTTGTACACCTGGAGCAGCTCCAGGATATCTGCTGGGTCCGATGGCGTCACTCGGACCCAGACTCTCGCCCTTGGACGTGAGGGGATATCGCGCGCCTCCACCACTTTAAGACGCGCGCCCGGATACACCTCACCTAGCCTCATAACGACGGCTTGGTACAACTCCGCCGACCTGGAGTCATCACAGGCGATGAGCTTCACATTGCCCTGGAACCACCCTGCATCTGTGTACGATGGTGGTGGACCAGGGTTATCCTTGAGGACCTTAACGGCCACAGTAGCGAGCGCAGCTTCAGCCCACTTCTACTGCTGCTTCGGGATCCTGCCGTCTTCGCTGCTTTCGTCGATCACGCCAATGATCCGCCGACCCTTGGCGATTTCGGCAAAAGAGCGCGTCCAGCCTCCCTGTGTCTTGGCCCTTTTCGGTGACGTGGGATGGGATCCCTCCAATGATCTCTGGCGCTTCGAGGTTTCCTCACTCTCGACCCAGTCCGGCTTGAAATCCGGGAACAAGTTTCTCGCCCGCGCAAGATCCCTTTGAGCTTTTGCCCAGACCTCCGCAGAAACATCCCCCTCCCTTATTGGTGAGGTGGCGTTCCTGCCCAACGCTTCTCCTGATGGTTGGGCTTTTTATGCCCTCCAGCCCCAGAAGCAGTAACCCCCGCACCCCTAGAGCCCCCAGCAACCGACCCGCCAGACGCGTGACGCTAAATGGCAGCCCTGCTGGTGTAGGCTGTGGGATGGGCGGTAGCTGCCCTGAGGGTCAGTGACCCCGAGAGGTACCGGCCTTCGGACTGACAGGGCGGTATTTACTCTCAGCCCTGCCGTGATTTGTTTGGCCCTTGGTCAAATAGCTGACCCCCACCCACATCCCTAATACCCCAGCAGCCGACCCACCAGACGCTAGTCGCTAGGTGGCAAGCCTGCTGGTGGAGGCGAAGGGAAGGGCGGGGGTTGCACAGATGGCCTCCTGGTCGGAACCCACTCCATGAGGGGTGCCGGCCCTTGGACCAATCGGGCTGGATAAACTCTCAGCCCTAACCTGCCTAGCTGCCGCTGCGGCAGCGAATCGCTGAAGAGATCTCTCAGCTGTTTTAAGACCCGGCTGAGCCGGAGCAAGCTCCTGACGGCTTCTTAATAGGAGAGCCGCCCTCCCTATTTTTTAAATTTATATTTTTAGTTTCTTCCATATTTAACCCACGAGTGGCGGAGAAAGGGGAAGGTCCACCCTGACAGAGATCCGCAATGTCCGGATTAGGCTAGTTAGCATCGAAGGTCGCCCGGTGTTCGATGCACTCCGTTAGCGACTGGGCTATTTGAGGGCCCCCAGCCAGACTGATCCTCGGCACAGGTCGTATAACACCTTGATCCGGCCCATTTAGAAAGGAGAGGAGACGAGAAGGAGAATGCGAAAGAGAAGGGTCGCCGCGCGAACTTTTTTAAATTGTTAGAGCACCTTATGTTGAAGGAGAATTCAGTCTGTCCCGAATCATGTTTTTTATATCTTCGTAGAATTTCTTTTTTAACTCCAACTTCTATTCGTAATAATTTTTCTTCGCGCTCTTCCTTTTCCGAATATTTATTGAAAGAGTTATCGGGGACGGACATTCGTTTGAGGTCGACAAACCTCTGGATGGGGAGGCCTCAATGCAGAGTGGCTCCGTTCGATGAGTCTCCACTGGATAATGTTAACAAACCACTTGATGTTGAGGCTTCAATATGGAGTGGCTTTGTGTTGGATGAGTCTCCAACGGACAGGGAGTTTGACAACGAAGATGGCGCTATAAATAAATCAAAATAAGACTTGTAGATTACATCCAAATAACTAAAATATTATGTGTTTACTTGTGGGTAAAACTGTTAAAACACGTCCAAAAAGTCGAGGAAGGACGCTTTCTGACCTCGAAAAAATTAATTTTGGTTTCAATAAAGGGGTATTGCCAAAAACATGAAATTTAACCTGGTTCGATTCAAAATAGGGGACCCCATCCATGGTATGTATGTGCAGAACACTTTCCTAATCTGGCAGCCTTCGGCAGCGATTTAAAAAAATAACCTTCACCAGGTCTAAACCGGCTATGCGGTCACCAGTATTTCTGCGCAGAACTCACTTATGCACTTTTCGGCACACCCTATATTATTACAACAAGTAAATTAAACAGACAGAAAATTGTAAACTTTGATTGCAAATTTCACTTCACAGACACAAAATATTAAAAAGCAATTTAGGATTACCTAGGTCTTTGATACCTCTCCTATTGTGCACAAGTTTTAGCGACGATCACAGTTTAAACAGTTGACGGTATTTGTTTACTTTAGGGGTTAACTGCTAATAAATTAGCTAAAACTATGGGAGATAGGGACGGCGTAGCCCAGACCCCTAAAGGAAACAAATACCCAGTTGACCACTAAATAACACAAATAGTTACCAAGAGGGTCTGGTGCACGGCTTTCGGCTAGAGGCGTTTGTTGTGATGCCCCTAAATTTAGGGTGTGGGAATTGGAGATTATCGGCTCACGTCCCAAAATCTCATCCATCTGCTCCATAAAGGGGGCTGGCCAATATATAGCGCCTGTCTGCCTGTTATTGTCCTTTGCGCTTTTATATGCAATTAAAAGCGTGCGCATCTTAGCCTCCAACGTCCGAGTTGTTATGGTGGCATCCTACAAATTCAAAGTATAACATGTATAAGCTTTGGAATACAAATATTAAATTAAAATTCTTACCAGAAAGCCTTGTCCGATCATGTCTTCCAAAACTTTTGCATAAGCATACTTTTTTTTCTGCTGTGCTTAAACTCATCCTTTCGGGCACTGTAGGACTGCAAAAAAAGTAAAGTCTCCTCTCTGGTCCAAGGTTTTCTTGCTTCTTTTCTTTAATGTAAAACAGCACCAGTATTTTCATTATTTTATTGAATTTATGAAGAATACACAAAAATACTTACATTTCATGTGTTGAACTTTCGTTTTTTATATAGAGATGGTAAAACCAATTTCGATTAGTCGATGAAAACGACTTCATAAAACTTGGCATCATTAATTTTATCACCAACTATTTTATAGTTGCAGATAAAGTTGTGCGCTTAGCAGTCGATACAAATATTAAGCGCAAACGCAAACGCAGATAAAAACAAACACGACTAATGTACTTTCAACAGAAATACCCAGACGCGCGTTATCTAACCCCCCAATAGCTCTGGAACCGCTCCAACATACTCCTTGATCGGCAAATGACAATGTCTGTAATGCAGCTCTGATTTCTGGAGTGTTTGTGCGGGCAGCTGAAGAATGGCTACCTTTCTGACGTTCCGCAACGGAAACCTTGTGCCGTATTTACCTACTCCGGATATTTCCGCTTCGACCCTACTTGGCTGCTCTGTAACTGTGGTACCACCAAACTATTGCAGCGTTAAGTTCTCCTTCGGCCGTTTGAGATTGCTGAACCATCATCGAAGAGTGCAAAGGTGCTTATGACTCGGCCCTTGGCGTACAACCGCAGGATTTTGTACAACAATTTCAAGCCCGGTTTGTCAACGATGGTGTTAGTGAGGACCTGTTGCCGTGTTCCAGTTTCCATTTGATGCCTTCTGTAGTTCCTTGCTGACGAAAATGTAATAGTTTATGCTGCTCCGCGTTCACATGTCTACATCGCAGCTGTGTTGTTCAGTACAATCGCCGATCCTATGATCGCTTTGCAAACAATTGAAACACAACTTATGTTGAGGGACTACACGCCATCGCTGATCTCAAGGAACCTCTTGCACCGATTTATGCTATGTCTACCCTTACAAAGAACGCACACCCCAGGATCATGATTGCCACTGCGTATGTCATGCGTGTGAAAAAAAACGCTTACGAGCTTCGCCTCTACCTCTTTGCCTGGGATCCGCATTAGTGTTCACCATACCAATCGCCACCAACGTTGAAAACTCCTGCAACCAGTCGCTGAAATGACATATGGGCATTTCTCCCAAAAAGTCAACTTTTGTAGCGTGCGAACTTTTTCATTTTTTGTAAATATCTTGAAAATTAACACTTGCCTAAAATCATCCTTAACACATATTATTGTGTTTAGCAAGATCTATAAAATTCACTATTTGTCAAAATAAAAAAGTGTTTTGGGATTAGCTTTTTTTACAAAAAACGAAAAAGTTGACTTTTTGGGAGAAATGCCCATATATTCGGTTTGGTACTATCGTCAAGGCATGCCTGGCCCAGTCAATCCGCCTTTGCACTGGCAATTTTGATAGTAGTTCATCCATAAGCGTGGAGTTCGATAGGTGATGATCGCAGTTAGCAGACTGTAGGAATGATGATAAATTTTGTACTTTCGTAGCGAACGGAAAGATTTGGTCGATACGGTTTTCTGCTATAGGAGCTACAACCTGTATTTTTGCAATTTGGCTTTTCACCAGTTGCTCTGGCCTACCGAACATATCCGCAAGGGTACTTATAACGCGGAACACATTGCTGCTATGAATTAATAAGCACTCGACCACCTCCCTGGCACGACCTTTAATGGCCTTTTGCAAGCGCATCATATTTTGTCTATCATTACACCGGTATTCTTCGGTGGTCATCGAAAATGCTTCCTAAAACATGGACTAGTCCTCAGGCCGCCCATCGAATCTAGGCAAATCGTATAACTTCCGCCCATGCGTTGCTCTGCTATCTGCCCCTGCAATTGACCCGTTCACGCTTTCGACATTCATGTTGCTTGGTTGTGTAGAAGCCGTTGCTAGCAATTCATGCTGTTGCTGACTCTGCCGTAGTTCTTCCTGTAGGTCTTGCATCTGCCGCTGCATCATGCCAAGTCTAGCCTCCATCGTAACTGGCTGAGCTTCGCCCGCTGCCGCTGGTTGTTGGTGAACCGTCGTGCTTAAGTCGTCCAACCATTCCTCAGTTGCGCCGGTCCTACGTCCAAATCGCAACTTCGGCATGCCTGTATGTAAATAAACACATTCTAACTAAATTTGACTGCTGAGGTCTAATTCTATTCAAACCGAAGACCAGGAAATTTGCTATGACAGCAACGCAGATTTATAAGTAACCCAGATCTACAACTAATATTCCGCTTCCGCTTAGGACACGCAGGGCCAATGTAACTTATACCTTGTTCAACAATTTGCATCCACACACCAATAATTCGTAAAACCGTTTACATGCGAGCATACTTAATGATAAGCAGGCCAAACACTAGCTATTGGATCCATAATTTAACACGCAGAAACAACTGGTGTTTGGAACCGCAGGGACAATATACAAATTAAATACGCTGAGGCGCAGATCACCGTTCGCATCCGAACACCAATAAGTCATCCACCGACCAACCAGCTTAGTGTTCTTCAGATTCACAGGGACAAGTTAAATCAAAAAAAGTTTAGGCGCAGATTAGCGTTTGCATTCGCGTTCAGATAATTAAGAAACTTGACTTGACTTACTGTTGGAACCGCTGAGACAACATAAATATATGTAAATATAATAAAGTTAGTTGAGGCGCAGATTGACTGCCACGCGGCGTACAAATCAGATATGCAAACCTCTCCGAAAATCTCTGCGGTTCGGTTCAGTGGTTCGAACCACTTCCCGAAAATCTGGGTGGTCCGGTTCAGTGGTTCGAAGTCGGTGTCGGATCGACTAAAAGTTATTTTATTGAAGCGTGCCCGAAGGCCGCCAACGCGAAAAGTTATCTGCACAGATGGAAAATAAGATTTATCAATTGTTTTAAATTTCTTTTCACATTAGTGTCCTTTTTTATCACATATACATACATATATTTAATGAAATATATCGACAGCCACACTGCAAAACCCCGTAAGTCACTATTTTTCCAAAAATAAGGTTCTGAGCCTTTCCCATATATCGTGATATTTCGCACATTAAAATTCAGTCAAAATCGGGCTACAACTTCCCGTTTCTTTCCAGTGGTGAAATGAAATAACCTTCGCTCATATACATACGTTATAATTATTACAGTTTTTTCCCTCTCCTGAAAACTTTTTGGTTTTGAACATACAGGGTTTTGCAGTGTGGCTGTCGATATATGTGTTTAATTTGGGAGTTGGAGCTATTCCGCATCTAAGCCGATTTTTCATACATTAATTTGCACGCATCTTATGGATAAAACATTATCTTTTTTTCCCACTAGGTAGTGAAACCTTGAATAATTAAAGTTTCCGATTGCTTGCAACGCCATGGGCTTTCAGTTTTGCATGTTTTGTTTTGTGTATGACAAAACAGTGATTGCAATTTTTAGGAAAATTTATGTTTTCGGAATGCAATTTTGAACCGAACCGAACCATATTTTTTAGCGGTTTTTGGTTCGGTTCATACATCTCAAAAAAAAAACAAATGGTTCGGTTCGTGGTTCGGTTCAAAGACTGAAAAACCGCTGTGGTTCGGTTCAAAAACCAGTTCGCTGCAAAACCGGTTTGCATCCCTGGTATAAAGAATCTCAAAATTTATTTATTACAATGTAGTATTTTATTTTGTAACATTAACTTCTAGCTTTTGACTACTGTGCATAAATGCGTTCTGTATTATTTTACTATATTCCGTTATTAAATAAACGCTCTCTTAACTGGAAGTTACAAGAAAACTCAGGTGACAGTATACTAAATTTTGCTATGAACAATTTCTTTCTCGTCTGATCGCCAAACCGACAACATCTTTGGATTAATTTATTTTTCATTTATTGAGTCTATTGGTAACAAAAACCTTACAGACTAATAACAAATAAGCTTATACAGACCAAGGTTTAACTAATATATAGACATCCACCTTAGTAGTTAATATAAGTAATACTATTACATAATAAATAATTATTTAGAACATTGCGAAAAACATTTTTAGGCAAAGAGAAGTCAAAATGCAAAAAATTTGAGAAATAATTGAACTCCACTAAAGTTCTATTGACCGGTGCGTTTGAACTATAGACAGTTCTACTGCGACCAATAAAGAAGACTTCAAAGCGACGAAGGTTCCTCAATGGGGTATTTAATGACAATCTCTCCAGAAGTGACGGGCAGTCAATTTTACCAGAGATAATGTCAAAGATGAAAGATAACGCCGACAAAATTCTACGATTATTCAACGATAGCAAATTTAGCAATTGACATCGTGCCTCATATGACGGAATCGGCTCCGTGAATCGTAACGAATATAGTGCAAAGCGCAAGAAGATCTTTTGTACCCTTTCCAACCGATTGGTGTGAACGGCATGGTAAGGCCTCCAGATAAAAGATGCATATTCCAGTTTGGAGCGAACAGGAGTAGTGTATAAGAGTTTAAAAGTATAGGGATCATTGAAGTGTGAGGAGTGGCGCCTCACAAAAGCATGCATAGCCAACGCTTTGGGAACAACAAAATTTACATGTTTTGAAAACGTAAATTTCGAATCAAAAAATACACCAAGATCCTTAAACTCAGTAATCTTGGGAAGATGAGTATGATCGATATGATAAGATGTATTCAGCGGGTTCTGTAACTTAGAATAAGTTACAGCATTGCAATTATTTATATTGAGGAAAGGCGATTTTTGAAGCACCAGCTGAAAAGCTTATTGACTTCAATTTGCACAGCAGTGGCATCATCAACCCAAGTAATTTCAGAGTATATTTTCATATCATCTGCATAAAGCAGATATTTAGAAAACGAGAAACAAGAGCTAACATCATTAATAAATAAGATAAATAATAATGGTCCTAGAATACTGCCTTGAGGAACACCCGAGGTAGCCGAAAAATGCTTCGAATGAACTCCATCAATGTTTACAACATTATTTCTGCTATGTAAATAAGACTCAATCCAGCGGAGGAACGTAGAATGGAAACCATAGGAGGCTAGTTTCATTAATAAGATTTAATGTGAAATTTTGTCAAACGCCTTGGAGAGGTCGAGATAGATAGTGTCAACCTGGAAACCTCTCCGGAATGACAAATGACAATCCTCTGAAAAAATTGAGAGGTTGGTAATGGTGGATCTAGTCGGGACAAAACCATGTTGCATAGGAGAGATCATATGTTTAACACTAAAGTAGATTTTCGCTTTCACAATGCATTCGAAGAGCTCTGAGGTAGTTGAGAGTTTCGAAATGGGTCTATAATTTGTGCAGTTGCTTTTATCACTAGACTTAAATATCGGTGTGACCGTTGCCCTCTTCCATTTACAAGTTAGCGTAGCAACAACAAACGTACGCTAAATATGTATAACAAAACGTTATATTTTTAAGGTGCACGTTAACAAATAAAATACTTATGCATCTATGCGCATAAAATTTGTAGCACCGGCTACTTTCCATGCATATTATTGCGAACTTGATTCATTACAATATGTAAAAAGGCGTAAATTTGGGCACAGCATATGCTATTATTTTTCTCCCTATGTTTTCGGCGTACTTTAATGGTTATCAGTGCTCATGTATATATATATTCAAAGCCGCTATAGTACTTAGTGTGCTTATGAGCCAAACCAACCCCATACGTTTTCCCCAAGCACTCACCTGACTTAAAATTCCGCTAGCCAACCTGATATGTATGTACCTTCTTTTCCAAATTTCTGGAATACATCCGTTGCCGCAATTGATACCTAGTTACAAGTGAAAATTTGTACTTACTTATTTGTGTGATTGCATTCGAACATTGTGACTGTTATATTGGTGCAATATTGGAACGGCGGACTTATAAAGACTGTACAATAATTTAGTACAATACATAGGGTTTCCATATAATTGGAATTCACAAAACTTTAAACATCATTTGCTGGTAGGGCGCGCGAACAAATATTGTAAAATAAGACAATGCCAAGTAATTCGTGGTTTTTGTGTAAGAACTCTAAATGCTCTGAGTCGGTGTTTGGTGTACCGCGCTATGGTTATATGAAAAAGCAATGGAAAATTGCATGCAGGATAACATTGCCACTCTCAGCACATATTTGGGGAAAACACTTTTATCCAAACGATTTTTCTACCTCAAGCGTGAAGAGGAAACGCCTATGTCCTGATGCTGTTCCAAGTAAGTAAAAGTGTGAACATAGTAAGTGAAAAACTTTGATGAACAAATTTTGTTTTTCTGGAAAATGTATGTAGGACTCAAGATAAAGGCTGCGGCTATGTGCAAGTTGCCATCTTCGTAGTCGTAATTGTAGCCTTTCCAGCTTTTTAGAACTTAACCACGACTCTACGAATAAGTAATGATATCAAAGGAGAAAAGGATCTAAAAATTACCCGCAAAAAGTTCCTGACGAATTCATATCCAAATTTTCTGTGTACTTTGACTGAAAGCACCAATACATAGAAAAATTTCAAGTATTAATTTTCAAACTGTGTACTGTGCGTTCGTGTGATTTCATATCGTCCTATTTCCGCGATAGCCTCGCTAGTAGATTTTTTAAAAAACTTCATTTTTTTGTGAACGTTGTGTAATTAAGTTGGCTTTCCTCATTTCTTTAATAATTTTTATTTGTAGCTGCGAGCTTAGATAGATAGTTAATTGAGGATAGCACTGCGACCGTGTGGTCTATTGTGCCCTAGATGCGAGGTTAACTCAAATATAGGACGATGTGTTTATTTATTTTGATATGTATTTATGTGTTACAAGAATAAAGTGAGACGGATCCTCAACGAAGAAGCAGGCTGAGTCATGCTAAAGTTGCAGCATACAGTAGGTGCTTAGTGCACCTAGGTGAGGCAGAATTTTTACGCGACACAGGCCGGCACACGTCCCAATCCCTAAAACCAATAACCGTTATATATATTTTCTCTCTGAATTGTACATAAATTTATTATAACTTTTATTATTATATATATTGTATAGACCTTCAATTTATTATCTTATACGTCATAATCTTCACTCACATCAACATATGAACCCATCCTTACGTTCAGTATTAAATTTGGAACGATTTAGGACGCGTGGTAACCTTCGTGCAAATCACCCCACACTAATTCGCCGAATGACAGGTAGCTGTCATCCCAGCTAGAACTTACTAAGGGAAACGCCAATACAATCCCAAACTATGACAATTTATTGTGAATGTAAGAACGGCAACACTTTTTTTCATGCTTGACATACTGGCGGCGTTTCGTTCTTAAATGTGCGTAATATATGCAGGTGATTGAGACTTGTCAAATATTTTTATAAAAGTGAAAAAACATATTACCGGTAGCGAACAACAGCGAGCAGAAAATAAAAAAACTAAAAACAAAAAAAGGCAGGTAAAAACTTATTAAAATATGTATTGCAAAAGTGTACGAAATGTCTTGAGTGCAGAGAAGTCGCGCTTTTGCAGAAACTGTGCAAAAACATAAGAATAAAGACAGTTTTGCGCGCAGTGAAAGTTATGGTGGCAAAAGTGTTTACATCAACCAATTCAGTTGGATTTGGATGATGTTGTGCGAGAGGGCCCAATTTTTGATAATAAAAGCGTTAGCAATAACATACCAATGGCTATGATTAATGATATGTTGCAATCTTTACAAAGAATTGCCTCTGGTTTGCCCCTGTGTGCGAAAAGCCTTTTAGAAACCCAAAAAGAGACGGTAAAGGTGCAGACAATTCCAAATGGAGAATTTTTATATTTTGAAATCCAGAAGCATTTTTTATCAAAACCTTTTGGGTTTCTCGAAGACATCACCGAAGTCCAAATCGATGTTGGAACTGAATTGAATTTAATTTTGATACCATTGCTACACAATATTTTCCACCACTTTTCCCATTAAAGCATTTCAAACCATTTGATAATTTATACTAGTATAAAGCAACACAACTAATTTTTTATTATTTTTATTTCATGAGATGGAACAAAACTTGGATTTTTTGGTGCAAAACGACGAATCCAATACGTCATGTTGCTAAAACGACGCTTAATACGTCCATATCACCAAATAGAGGTAAAAATCTATATATATACACATATTTTACTTGCGTATTTTTACATTATCTTGTTTATATTTACCTCCGCCTTTCCGTAAGCAGATTGTATGTAAGCTCCACCACGCGTCCAACCGCAGGCCTGTCCAGGCCGAGGTGATTGCTGCTGGAAGAACGTTGTTGAAAGCGCCCGCTATGTCAAGAAATGCCACCAGTGTGTACTCCTTGAGATCAAGTGACCTTTCTATGACAGACACCAATGAGTGTAGGGCAGTATCAGTTCACCTGCCCTTGGTATAGGCATGCTGGGCTTGCGATAGAGACGATGGGTCAATCCGGCTGTAGTCTTCCAAGAGTCTCTCAAATGTTTTAAGAAGGAAAGACGACAGGCTTATTGACCTGCAGTCCTTTGGTTTTGTGTGGGAGGATTTTCCCGCTTTAGGGATAAAGACCACGCTGACTTCCCTCCACGTATTTGAGCCTCAGACAACTTAAAAACATCATCTTTAACCATTGTTTAATAAGTCAGGCCTGCTGAAGCTGAGCCGGAAAAGTTCCGTCCGGGCCCGCCGACTTATAGGGCTTAAAATAAGATAGAGCCCAGTCTAGCTTTCGATCATCTACGATTTCTTGTAAAAGTTGATCAGAGGGTAGCCCTCCGCCAGCGAGATTTGGAGTCACGCCTTCCTTTGTCGGAAAATGTGTGCCCATAAACAAGTTTATGGTTTCTGTGCATGTCTCCGTCCAAGAATCATCAGGCTTTTGGACGTAGCTTAGTTGAGTTGAGGATTTCGATAGCACCTTCCTTAATCGGGAGGCGGCAGATGTGGTCTCAATCTTGCTGCAGAAAACAGCCAAGGATGATCGCTTTTCCTTTCGGATAGCTTTTTTGTACGTGCTGAGTTTTGCCTTATAATCCGCCCATGATTCCTGATGACCGTCATGCTTTGCTTTGTTAAAGGCCGTCCTACTGGACTTCCTAAGCTCCTCAAGATTAGACGACCACCATGGTGGTTTGAGGGTTTTCGATGCCTTCCTGTTTGGGCAGGCCCTATCTAAAGCAGTCCCACAAAGCTGGCTGAAATTGTTTACGAGCCCATCAAGCTCAGAGGATCCCGCCTTGGAAAATTGGATCGGCTGCATGCTGGGGTGCAGGAAGATCACTTCCAGTTGGGGCGGTCATGAAACCACAAGAGTAGTACATAGAGGCACCCCGCAGGGTGGAGTACTATCGCCGCTGCTGTGGAACCTTGCCCTTAACAAACTGCTCAAGCAGTTCGAAGGGGGGCCAGCAAAACTGACAGCATATGCAGATGACGTCTCAGTCATAATAAGCGGGAAATGTCTATCGACGCTCAGCTCGCTGATGAACCAGGCGCTTAAGGTCATCCATGACTGGGCCTGCGAGGTTGGGCTGAGCACAAATGCTGATAAGACAGACCTAATATTATTTACCAGAAAATACAAAGTACCAAGTTGGGTGAAGCCAAAATTAGGAGATGTGGTATTAGAACCGAAGGTTAGTACCAAATATTTAGGTATTATACTGGATAGCAAGTTGAGTTGGAAGCTCAATGTACAAGAACGGTCGAAAAAGGCCTCAGCAGCCCTGTATATCTGTAAAAGGATGCTGGGCTGCACTTGGGGTCTTTCGCCTGCCTTGTCTTATTGGGTTTTCAACGCGATTGTTAGACCAATTTTATTCCATGGGGTCCTGGTTTGGTGGACCGCCTTAACGAAGAAAACGTATATGAAGTCAATAGAGAAAGTGTATAGGATATCTATGATTAGCATAACGGGTGCGCTAAAAACCACACCCACAGCCGCGTTACACGCCATTTTGCATCTACCGCCCGCAAACATAACGGCGAAGAACATAGCGTTAACAACTGCCAACAGGCTATATGCCACGGGGCAGTTTGAGTGCAGAGCATTTGGCCACAGTAGTATAGCGTCTTCCTTGACAAGACATGTAGACTACACGGTCCCTTGCCTGCGCTTCGAAGAGGTTCTGGAAGCCACTATAGAGGCGGAGGGCTGGAGGAGAGGTGCAGAAATGACGGAAAACACGGTACACATATATACAGATGGTTCCAAAATGATGGAAGGAGTAGGAGCCGCAGTGTACTGCAATGACCTGGGGATCACTAAATCATTGAAATTGCCAGATCATTGCAGTATATTCCAGGCAGAAGTCATAGCCATTAAAGTGGGAGCAGAAATAGCTGTAGAAAGTCTAGCGCTCGGAGAGCGGGTGAATTTTTACGTCGACAGTCAGGCGGCTATCAAGGCCATTACCTCAAATAGTAGCGCTTCCTTGAGCGTACTAGAATGCAAAAGAAGTCTTGAAAAACTTAGTGTAGAACACAGAGTACACATCTTTTGGACCCCAGGTCACAAAGGTATAGAGGGAAACGAGAAAGCTGATGAGCTGGCAAAGAGTGGAGTGGCACTAGATGCGAGCAACAGTATTGACGTACCCATTCCACTAAGGGAATTAAAGCGAAGATGCGATTTACACATGGTTAAACAAGCAGATAAGGCATGGAAAGAAGTGCAAGGCTGTAAAATCTCCAAAATCCTGTGTAGATCGTACGACATGAAACTTACAAAAACAATTGTATCCCTCAAAAGGGGTGACTGTAGACTGCTAATTGGTATCCTTACAGGGCACTGCCTTCTGGCAGGCCATGCCCACAAGATGGGTCTTGTTTCCGACAGCATGTGTAGGAAATGCAAAGCGGAGACGGAAACTGTGGAGCATGTCATGTGCACATGCCCCGCTCTATCCAGACTGCGGCTTCAAACATTTGGAAAGGGGCAATTGCCCAACCTAGCTTCACTGATAGAAATAGGCCCAAGTAGGCTTCTGATTTTTGCGAAGAAAACATTACTGTTTTGCAAAATAGACACTGAAGTGTGAAATGTATAACAAGAGGTCGTCAAAGTTTTTCTGGTAACACTACGGACGCTATGCGTCTATGTGAGGCCACTGCGTTGGCCTGCCAGCACAACCTAACCTAACCATCAAGCTCAGAATTATTAGTCGGGGTTTGTACCCTGTGTGGCAGATTTTTGCCTATAACCTTTTTGTAGTAGCCCCAGTTCATTTTCCTAACATTTTTAAAAACCTTAGGGCTAGTGCGAGTTTCCGGTACAGCGAAACTAATGTACCTATGGTCTGAAAAGGAGTGTTCGTTTAGAACCTTCCAAGAATCGGTAAGATGACTGAAAGAGCCCGTGACTAGGGTGATGTCAAGGACCTCTTCCTTGTTTCTTGTGATAAAGGTGGGGTCACTTCCCCTTTTCCATATATATAGATTAGTACCTAGAAGATAATCATATAGTCTCTTTATCAAGGCAAACAAATAACCAGAATTGGAATTTTTAATAAATAAATAGCTATATATTTATATTACATTCCTTTATTAACGACGAGGATCCGAAGCCGGGTAATGTACATATAATTCATACAATCCCTTCATTTATAATGGATTATATAATGCCTTAGTGAATTTCTTTTATTTTCCCTTATATAATCTCTCATATAATTCATATAGCAATCCCTTATATAATTGCTCATTAAGGCACATTTAATGCCTCACACCATCCCTTATACATATGTATATATTATATGAATACGTGAAGCTTATATGAGAGAGGGTGATATGCCTCCTGATAGGTCTGTGAAATGTCGTAGCAGCGAAGAAAGCCGGACGGGACCCATTGACAGGGGCTAGGCTTCTGCGGCTGGGGAGGTTATTGGCAATCCTCGAAGCTATCACCAGCAGTACACTTTATTATAGAGTCCCTCTAAAACAAAACTAAATTACCAAAAAAAAAATAATAACTCAAGTCGTCAATACGATTAGAATTATGTACATTCTGGACCGATATCCTACACTACAACAATTATGAGGGGGCTCAATAAATGAAGTTCTCAACCTCACCAAACTTGTTTAAACCAATGCTGTTATTTGGTTTTGTGGCTCGCAACCCACCCTACCATGGTTTTCCATGGCCAAAGTAATGATATCCGCAAAACCCCTAAAGCACACTACCTTCTACATTACAATTGACTACTCACCATGCCTAAGGAAACTAGGTGAATATCTTTACTCACACATTGTTAGCATTACTGCCGGGATTAAATAAGACTAGTTGAATATTCGCTTGTGTGCGTAAAATAGTACAATTCACATATTGATTTAGTATTTATTTAAACTGCTAAGTATGCGTGTATGTATCTTAATTGTTAATGCTTACAAAAAGAAACTTAAAACTACTAAAATATCATTGTGTTGTTGTAAATTATGTACACAGGAAAATACCAATAACAACAAAAACAAAAAAAATTGCTATTCATTTAGCTATTGGTATATGTTCTTAGAAAAATTATTTCTTTGTTGTCTCCATGCCGATGTTCGTGGCTTCGTTCCAAAAACCCAAAACAGTAATTATTTATATGCCTAATCATACATATGTTTATTAAACTTTACTCAGAAAAAAATTCGATTTACATAGGTAATCGAATATTAAAAAAAACTGTCTAATCATTTCAAAGCCCAAAACCAAAAACCATAAATAATGATCATCACTCGAAAACAAATTTACATATGTACATATGTGTGTGAGCGAGGTTTGCTCTATGACAAGCATCGCCAGATTTGTAAATGCATGCGTATTAGTGAGAGCGCTTTGCTCGCTCAAACCAATTGATTTTCGCGTCATTCGCTTGTTATAGCTGAATTACCGACCGACGTGTAACGTACGTACGTACTTTTGGGCGAACTTTTATGCCCGTGGTGTTAACGCAGAAATCAGCCATTTGCTTTTGTTTACAATGTTGCCATTGATCGCTTTTCATGCATGCTACCGAAAACATGTATATTTTAATCGAGTATTTTTCATTGTATATAAGACCGAAACTGATATTAAAAAATAATAATTGGTCAATTTATTTGAAATCAAATTTTAACAAAATTTATTTTGGGTTAATAATAATAATAATAATAATACCCAACGGATAACCCACCATTCCCGCCCAACCGACACGAGGGGCGCATCCGCATAACGCACGGATTTATTAATTTTTTTTTTTAAATATATTGCCGAGTCGATGAAAGGCAGGGGTTTGTTAAGTGTCGAGATCTAAAACTGCTCAGCTACAGAGAGAAACTCATCAGCTAAGTAACCATGTGTATATTAAGTTATTATTGATTAAGTGAGGAAAGTAGTGATATTTTAATGCTGAAAAGCGAGTCAGAAATATCAAATGTGTTGGAATGAGAGTTATAGTTATGACATAAACATCGGAAAGGCTCATTCAATTCAAAATTAGCTTTACATTGTCTCAGGAAAAGAGGTTTAAAATGTCTTGATGGCCGAAAGGGCACGTTAAAGTTCACTTCACTCAGCAGAAATGGACTAGAGACCAACCCGTTTAGCAATTTAATGCAATTTAATTATTCCGAGCATTTCCCTACGACTGGAGAGTGTCGGAAGGTTTATAAGTTTCAAGCGATCTGTATAGGGTGGGAGGTTGTATGAGAAATCCCATGGCAGATTTCTTAACGCAAAAAGTAAGAATTGTTTTTGAACCGATTCAATCCGATCGACGTGAACTTGGTACCGAGGGTTCCAAATAATTGAGCCATACTCTAATATCGGTCTTACTAGTGTTGTAAAAAGGGCTTTAGTTACATACGGGTCATTAAATTCTTTCGACCATCGCTTAACGAATGATAAAACGCCTCTAGATTTATTGACAGTTGCATCAATATGTAGATTGAAGCTAAGTTTGCGATCCATCGTAATCCCCAAATCCACAAAAACGCATACTTGTTCAAGACTATGATTGTTAATTGTGTAGGAAGCTGGTTGTGTGTTTCTGCGCGAAAAACACATATATTTACATTTTTTAATATTGAGTGGCATAAAGTTTAAATCACACCAAGCACCCAGTCTATCAAGGTCAGATTGAAGTAATGATCTATTTTCGCTCAGAGTGTAGGACATAAAAATCTTGACATCATCAGCGTACATCAAAATTTTGGAAAACTTAATAGTACTGGATATATCGTTAATGAACAGCAAAAACAGAATCGGGCCAAGATGGCTACCTTGAGGAACTCCTGAAGATACATCAATGACATTAGATAGCGCATTCTTAAAAATTACTCTTTGTGTCCTGTAAAGAAGATAAGAGGATATCCAGCGGGTGAGACTGGGCTGAAAGCCGAGTAGGACAAGTTTATGAATAAGTAGTGAGTGACTCACTTTGTCGAACGCTTTACTGAAATCTGTATATATAACATCTGTGTGCATATTTTCTCTAAACCCGTTCGACACATGTGTTGTAAATTCTAGTAGGTTAGTATTTGTTGATTTTCCCTTACAAAAGCCATGCTGACAATCTGCAATCAATGTGGAGATAGAATCTGTAAGCTGATTTGTAACAATAGCTTCAAATAATTTTGGAATCGCTGAAAGCTTTGCTATGGGGCGATAGTTGTCGACAGATGATCTACTCCCACTTTTATAAAGTGGCGTAAGGAAAGATTATTTCCAAACTGATGGAAATACGCCACTTTTCAGAGACAAATTAAAGAGACCAGTAAGAGGCTTGTAAATGAAGTTAGCACAGTTTTTAAGAAAACATGCCGGAATCATGTCAGGACCACTTTTAAATGACACTTTTAAGGTTTTTAGATAGTATAAGACATTTTCAGGAGAAATTATTGGACTATTAATAGAGTTGTTTGTATCCAACAGGTATGGATACTCAATTAATTGAGAAAATGCTGTAGTAGAATAATTAGATTTAAAAAACTGAGCAAAGAAATTTGCAATATCTTGATTATCACTGGATATACAGTCTTCGTATTTCATAGCAGACGGAAAACTCTTTACATTACGTTTTGAGTTTACGAAACTATAAAATGACTTTGGGTTGCAGATAATGTTGGTTTTTATCTTGCGAATATAAGCATTGTAACATTTATTGTTCAACTCAAAGTATTTCTGACGTAAATTCGAGTACTTTAGGTACTCTTTGTTTAAACCGGATTTCTTGTAAAGCTTGAATGAACGGTTCTTTTTATTTTTTAAGGTTTTCAATTCTTTGGTAAACCATGCTTGCGTTGGTTCATCGTAGAAAGATTTACGTCTAGGTACATGTTTATCAAAGAGCCTATAAATAGTGTTATTAAAGTGTGAAAGATTAAGTTCGATATCGCCACAATATTCAGGCCAGGTTAATTTAGACAACTCTTTATTTAATTTATGAAAGTTGGCTTTTGCAAAGTCAAACTCAAAAATACTGCTACAATTGTATCGTTGAGTATCACTACCCTCTGCGTTAGTTCTGATTTCGTAAATGATCTCCAGAGAAGGATGGTAGACATCTTCCGGTAAAACCAGTGGATCACATCGACTTAAGCAGAACTTAGATAAATCATCGACGTAAACTAAGTCCAGGATCTTTCCGAAACTGTTAGGTATGACATTTATTTGATTAAGACAGAGGTCCGACATTTCATCCAAGAAGTCGTTGTACCCCGCTTTAGATGGAATTGGCACAATGCCTCCGTCAAAGATATTCCACGAAATATGGGGTAAGTTAAAATCGCCCAGTACGATCATTGAATCGGAAAGTTTAGTCATTAAATTTACAGTTTTGAACAGTGAGACATGTTGCATATAACTTGATATATCCGATGACGGAGGAATATAACAAACCACTAAGTACATATAAGAATTCTCTACAAGTATACGGACGCACTTGAATTCACTTGAATCCAATACAGGAACACTAACCTCCTCAGAGGGCACTGACGAATGAACAGCTATCAGAACGCCACCCCCGACTCTGTTAATGCGATCATTTCTGAATACCTGGTAATCATCAGATAACACTTCAGCGTTAAAAATATGTGGTTTTAGCCACGTTTCGGTAAAGCAAATAATATTATAATTACAGCAAAGAGATTTCAAATAAAGACTAGTTAGTTTTGTATTTAACCCTCTTACATTCTGATAGTAAACGTTTACAGTATTTAAATTTAGTTTTTTGACGCTGCACTATCACTAGGGACTCTTGCTAAAGTCTGTACGTTTTTCTTTGGAATGTGATCAAATTCACGGACGAAAGCGCCAGACGGCCAAAACGAACTCTTCAAAATTGAGTCAAAATCATTTAAAGAAACATCAATTGTGAAGGAGGAGATTTCAATATTATTCCCATAATTGAAAAGGTATTTTTGTAAAACAACTAAAAACGATCTAAAAAGAGCATACGAAAATGTGAGTAGGCAACACTGTCGTTAGAGCAAGCAATCAGCTGACACGTTCATACGTAAAAAATCAAAAGCAGTTTGATTTCTACGTTACGTTCACGTACACGTACGTCGTTGAGTAATCACTTACATGGCACTCTCATAAGACAGGTCGTGTCAGCTGACACGTACTACGTGCTTGCGTCGGTGGGTAATTGAACCATTAGATAGCAACATGCAAGCACATATGTGCAATATGGCAAGCAAATATTTTATGATGATGAATCCCTTTGCAATTTTTATTTAATGCTTTATTAAGTTTTTTTTTTGTATGGTGAAAACAAAATATGGGCATTTTGAGTAGCTTTTTAGGAATTTTGCAATTCCCACAGCCCAAGAGGTGTGAAAAAAGGTGCTATCGAATTCGTTTTTGAATTTTTCTTGCTCGGAACGTATAAAATGAGACAAGATGTATTCAAAATAAAATATATGAAATAATAAATAATTCATAATATAAAGTTAAAATTTCCAAGATATCATAAAATAAGGTAAAATCCTGAATGATCTACATTTCTTAATGAAATAGAACATGGTAATGGAAATAATATGATTTCAAATAAAAATAATTATAATTAAAATAAATATTTGCAAATAATACAAAAAGTAAAGGCGTATTGTTTGTATCTTGTAAGCTTTTTTTATACCTGGAAACCACTCAAATGCGTAAAAAAAAATAATTTTCCACATATATTTTCTGCAGCTATTTTCTTAGATTGTACTATTTCATACTTTACGTATATGTTCTCAATCGTGCGATATTTTAGGTTTATCGAAATATTCACTTGTTTGATTTTGCCAGATTTGGTGCGTTTTTTGCTTTCTGGCTCCTCATTGTTTATGTATCTAATGTCTGATGGTCCTCGATTGTGTAGTATTGCCAACTAGCGCACACATAAAAAAGTAGGCAACACTGCATAGTCGAGGACCGAAAAGAGAGAACGGGAGAGAGTTTCGTATCAAGTCATCTTTGGTAACATGTTTGTCTGATCTTAAGATCTATGAAGCGCCGATGCTTGCTCTATGACAGGGCCGGCCAAACAAATACTTAAACATTTGCAAAAGTGTGCGTAAGTTTTGAGTGATTTTGCGTACAGTGGCTGCAAAGAAAATGCGGACTGTGAAACTATAAAATCAAAACAAATATATGATTTCGCGTCAAACATAATTTCATTTTGATTTTTAGACATTTTTAAAAGATGTGTAAACATCTTTGAAAAGGAAAACAAAGGAAAGGAAAATGAAACACATTAAGGAAGACTATGTAAGGAAAGGAAAAGGAAGAAAAGAAAAGGAAAGAAAAGAAAAGGAAAGAAAAGAAAAGAAAAGAAAAGAAAAGAAAAGAAAAGAAAAGAAAAGAAAAGAAAAAGAAAGAAAAGAAAAGAAATGAAAAAAAAGAAAAGAAAAGAAAAGAAAATGAAAGAAAAGAAAAGAAAAGAAAAGAAAAGAAAAGAAAAGAAAAGAAAAGAAAAGAAAAGAAAAGAAAAGAAAAGAAAAGAAAAGAAAAGAAAAGAAAAGAAAAGAAACGTACGTTGGACGTAAAAATTCGTAAATTCCGAAAACCGACGTAAATTCCGAAAACCGAACTATCGACGTCTATTCCTTTGAATTGGACATATTAAATTATTTTTCGCGATAAGTGATGGCCCCGCATCTAAAAAAAAGCCCACTTTCGCAATATTTTGATGAAAAAGGGAATAAAGAAGTTCTATGCAAGCTGTGTGGGGCGGTAGTAAAACTGGGAGGTGGCACGTCCAACTTAAACGGACACCTCCAGCGCAATCATGCCGGTTGGGATAGAAATTATTTACCTTGCAACACCAACAAGAGATTCTAATTCGAATGAAGTCAGAACTGTGGACAGGCAGCCATCAATTCCAGACAAGTTTTTGAAAACATGTTTACTGTGCCTGTTTTGAGCCCAAGCACTCCCATTTACATATATGTATTAGTACAAAAAATTATTGCCTTTTTCAGAATTTTTCACTTTTACAAATTTGATTTAACTGTATTAACTTGAACTGAAAAATAAATATTTGTTGAATTAAAACTTCTTGAGTTCTTTTAAAAATTTATAGAGAAGAACCCTATAGTAAGTATCTACAATTTTGTATTTCTATAAAGTTTCTTTTCGAAGTTTAAAATTGCGCCGGTTTTTCGAAAAACCGGGTTTTTTGTTTCCGGTTTTAAAAGCGGTTTAAAACCGGAATAAAAACCCGATTAATCACAAACCGGTTTTTTTCAACTTTGGCCATCCCTACTGACAAGCGAAAGCTAAATTTCGTGCTCACACATCGTTAGCGTCGGTGTGAAAATACGAGCCCAAAGTGCACAATGTGCAGCTCTTGGCCGGTCCTGCTCTATGATAACATTTCCGTGTGAGATGCAAGAGTGGCTAATTAACCCACTGCTCAGCGCAAAGTCAAGTTTTAATGACGTCACAGTTATCAACAAGCAAACCTACACAACGAAAATAGGAAAAGCAGCAATGATCACTTAAAGGCGTTATACACGATATGTATTGTCAGATGTATATGTCAGTTTTTTGTATGGATACAGAAACACACCGTGTGAACACAAAAGAAAAAGGTCTGCTGACAAATCATATGTACGAACATACGAAATAGAATGGTTTCTATTTCCTTCTGACTTAGAGCTGTTATTTGACTTCGCATTTGTGGCGGTAATTAAAATTGCGCTTAGAGCGATTTTTTTATCTTTTTCCTCCACTAATAATGCGTGGTTTCAATTTGGAAGTTTTGTTTATAATAAATCAAAAGCAACACAAAATACATATCATGTAAACGCAAAGTAAATTAAGCGAATTTGACACGCAGTATGAGTACATATGGATCGAAAACTTGACAGGTACATATGAAAATACATATCGTGTATAACAACCTTTACCAGCTAACAGCAAAGCGTAGCTGTTGTTGCAGTACTTTGTATGCTGTAAAGTTTTTGGCGAACAAGTATGTATGTATGTATCTTTGTTTTCGATGTTGGCATTTCCTCATTCGCCAAACAGGTGTTGATGGTATCACTAAATTCTTATAGAGTTGAATATTAAGAATTTCTAGTGATGCTAAATTTTGCCAATTAAATGCAAACGCGAATATGTGGGGTTTTTTCGGCTTTGCTTCTATTCACTAATTAAATATGAAAATTAATTTAAACATTTTTTGAATTTTCTTTCATTTCGTTAATTCATTTTCATTTCTTTTTCTTTGTTGTTTTACGTTACTAATTATAGTTCTTCTTTCGTATGAAATTTAACCAAACAAATTTTTTCTCTTTTTGTTGTTTCTTTTTAATTTTTTGTTTCTCTCTTTAACTTTATCTCACTAATTTTAATTTGTATAGCTATATAAAAAAAATTTATATAACTTGCTTAAGTCACTGTTTCTTGGCTTAGCATTTCTTCATGCCCATTTTTCTTAGTTGTTGTTTTTGCTTTAATATTTAGGTTCTACACTTTTCTGGACTTCCGAATTGTCTTTAGGTGCAAAAACCTCATAAGTGCCCTTGGTACTATATACCTTTTGTGCACAACTGTACCACAATTTTTAAATTCAATTTAAATCGAAGAAATGGGTAGCTTTGTTCAAAACACTGCTAATTGTCCAACAAGGCATCTTTCGAAGCATTTTTTTAAACATATATATCTATATTTTTTTTAAGTAAATTGTTTTTAAGGAGTTTTTTCACTATATTTTTAAGCCTAAGTTAATTTTTATTTTTTCCACCTACTTTTATGCATTTTTTAACCCGTTTTTAATAACCTTTTTAGATATCTTTTCACGCAGTTTTTAACAATATTTTTAGGTAGTTCTTTTAACTACAGTTTGAAACCTAATTTTAAGACTTTTTAAACCACTATTTAAGCATATTTTTACGTCGTTTTTTTAACCATATTTTATAGCCTGTTTTTAAGCATATTTTCCGACTATTTTTAAGCCTATTTTTAATACCAATTTTTGATTTTTTTGTTGTTTATTTTTCACACGTGCCAACTAGCTCTCAAACTTTTAATTTCTTCACTTTTTACTGCTTGCTTTCCACTAGCGTTTAGTGGATTCATCCCCATCCGTCGCGCGACTGACGGCTGTTGAAATTTTTTTTGTTGAAAACTATTGCAGCGTTAAGTTCTCCTTCGGCCGTTTGAGATTGCTGAACCATCATCGAAGAGTGCAAAGGTGCTTATGACTCGGCCTTTGGCGTACAACCGCAGGATTTTGTACAACAATTTCAAGCCCGGTTTGTCAACGATGGTGTTAGTGAGGACCTGTTGCCGTGTTCCAGTTTCCATTTGATGCCTTCTGTAGTTCCTTGCTGACGAAAATGTAATAGTTTATGCTGCTCCGCGTTTACATGTCTATATCACAGCTGTGTTGTTCAGTACAATCGCCGATCCTATGATCGCTTTGCAAACAATTGAAACACAACTTATGTTGAGGGACTACACGCCATCGCTGATCTCAAGGAACCTCTTGCACCGATTTATGCTATGTCTACCCTTACAAAGAACGCACACCCCAGGATCATGATTGCCACTGCTTATGTCATGCGTGTGAAAAAAAACGCTTACGAGCTTCGCCTCTACCTCTTTGCCTGGGATCCGCATTAGTGTTCACCATACCAATCGCCACCAACGTTGAAAGCTCCTGCAACCAGTCGCTGAAATGACATATGGCCATTTCTCCCAAAAAGTCAACTTTTGTAGCGTGCGAACATTTTCGTTTTTTGTAAATATCTTGAAAATTAACACTTGCCTAAAATCATCCTTAACACATATTATTGTGTTTAGCAAGATCTATAAAATTCACTAATGTCAAAATAAAAAAGTGTTTTGGCATTAGCTTTTTTTACAAAAAACGAAAAAGTTGACTTTTTGGGAGAAATGCCCATATATTCGGTTTGGTACTATCGTCAAGGCATGCCTGGCCCAGTCAATCCGCCTTTGCACTGGCAATTTTGATAGTAGTTCATCCATAAGCGTGGAGTTCGATAGGTGATGATCGCAGTTAGCAGACTGTAGGAATGATGATAAATTTTGTACTTTCGTAGCGAACGGAAAGATTTGGTCGATACGGTTTTCTGCTATAGGAGCTACAACCTGTATTTTTGCAATTTGGCTTTTCACCAGTTGCTCTGGCCTACCGAACATATCCGCAAGGGTACTTATAACGCGGAACACATTGCTGCTATGAATTAATAAGCACTCGACCACCTCCCTGGCACGACCTTTAATGGCCTTTTGCAAGCGCATCATATTTTGTCTATCATTACACCGGTATTCTTCCGTGGTCATCGAAAACGCTTCCTAAAACATGGACTAGTCCTCAGGCCGCCCATCGAATCTAGGCAAATCGTATAACTTCCGCCCATGCGTTGCTCTGCTATCTGCCCCTGCAATTGACCCGTTCACGCTTTCGACATTCATGTTGCTTGGTTGTGTAAAAGCCGTTGCTAGCAATTCATGCTGTTGCTGACTCTGCCGTAGTTCTTCCTGTAGGTCTTGCATCTGCCGCTGCATCATGCCAAGTCTAGCCTCCATCGTAACTGGCTGAGCTTCGCCCGCTGCCGCTGGTTGTTGGTGAACCGTCGTGCTTAAGTCGTCCAACCATTCCTCAGTTGCGCCGGTCCTACGTCCAAATCGCAACTTCGGCATGCCTGTATGTAAATAAACACATTCTAACTAAATTTGACTGCTGAGGTCTAATTCTATTCAAACCGAAGACCAGGAAATTTGCTATGACAGCACCGCAGATTTATAAGTAACCCAGATCTACAGACAACTAATATTCCGCTTCCGCTTAGGACACGCAGGGCCAATGTAACTTATACCTTGTTCAACAATTTGCATCCACACACCAATAAATCGTAAAACCGTTTACATGCGAGCAGACTTAATGATTACCAGGCCAAACACTAGCTATTGGATCCATAATTTAACACGCAGAAACAACTGGTGTTTGGAACCGCAGCGACAATATACAAATTAAATACGCTGAGGCGCAGATCACCGTTCGCATCCGAACACCAATAAGTCATCCACCGACCAACCGGCTTAGTGTTCTTCAGATTCACAGGGACAAGTTAAATCAAAAAAAGTTTAGGCGCAGATTAGCGTTTGCATTCGCGTTCAGATAATTAAGAAACTTGACTTGACTTACTGTTGGAACCGCTGAGACAACATAAATATATGTAAATATAATAAAGTTAATATATTCACTTGTTTGATTTTGCCAGATTTGGTGCGTTTTTTGCTTTCTGGCTCCTCATTGTTTATGTATCTAATGTCTGATGGTCCTCGATTGTGTAGTATTGCCAACTAGCGCACACATAAAAAAGTAGGCAACACTGCATAGTCGAGGACCGAAAAGAGAGAACGGGAGAGAGTTTCGTATCAAGTCATCTTTGGTAACATGTTTGTCTGATCTTAAGATCTATGAAGCGCCGATGCTTGCTCTATGACAGGGCCGGCCAAACAAATACTTAAACATTTGCAAAAGTGTGCGTAAGTTTTGAGTGATTTTGCGTACAGTGGCTGCAAAGAAAATGCGGACTGTGAAACTATAAAATCAAAACAAATATATGATTTCGCGTCAAACATAATTTCATTTTGATTTTTAGACATTTTTAAAAGATGTGTAAACATCTTTGAAAAGGAAAACAAAGGAAAGGAAAATGAAACACATTAAGGAAGACTATGTAAGGAAAGGAAAAGGAAGAAAAGAAAAGGAAAGAAAAGAAAAGAAAAGAAAAGAAAAGAAAAGAAAAGAAAAGAAAAGAAAAGAAAAGAAAAGAAAAGAAAAGAAAAGAAAAGAAAAGAAAAGAAAAGAAAAGAAAAGAAAAAGAAAGAAAAGAAAAGAAATGAAAAAAAAGAAAAGAAAAGAAAATGAAAGAAAAGAAAAGAAAAGAAAAGAAAAGAAAAGAAAAGAAAAGAAAAGAAAAGAAAAGAAAAGAAAAGAAAAGAAAAGAAAAGAAAAGAAAAGAAAAGAAAAGAAACGTACGTTGGACGTAAAAATTCGTAAATTCCGAAAACCGACGTAAATTCCGAAAACCGAACTATCGACGTCTATTCCTTTGAATTGGACATATTAAATTATTTTTCGCGATAAGTGATGGCCCCGCATCTAAAAAAAAGCCCACTTTCGCAATATTTTGATGAAAAAGGGAATAAAGAAGTTCTATGCAAGCTGTGTGGGGCGGTAGTAAAACTGGGAGGTGGCACGTCCAACTTAAACGGACACCTCCAGCGCAATCATGCCGGTTGGGATAGAAATTATTTACCTTGCAACACCAACAAGAGATTCTAATTCGAATGCGGACAGGCAGCCATCAATTCCAGACAAGTTTTTGAAAACATGTTTACTGTGCCTCTTTTGAGCCCAAGCACTCCCATTTACATATATGTATTAGTACAAAAAATTATTGCCTTTTTCAGAATTTTTCACTTTTACAAATTTGATTTAACTGTATTAACTTGAACTGAAAAATAAATATTTGTTGAATTAAAACTTCTTGAGTTCTTTTAAAAATTTATAGAGAAGAACCCTATAGTAAGTATCTACAATTTTGTATTTCTATAAAGTTTCTTTTCGAAGTTTAAAATTGCGCCGGCTTTTCGAAAAACCGGTTTTTTTGTTTCCGGTTTTAAAAGCGGTTTAAAACCGGAATAAAAACCCGATTAATCACAAACCGGTTTTTTTCAACTTTGGCCATCCCTACTGACAAGCGAAAGCTAAATTTCGTGCTCACACATCGTTAGCGTCGGTGTGAAAATACGAGCCCAAAGTGCACAATGTGCAGCTCTTGGCCGGTCCTGCTCTATGATAACATTTCCGTGTGAGATGCAAGAGTGGCTAATTAACCCACTGCTCAGCGCAAAGTCAAGTTTTAATGACGTCACAGTTATCAACAAGCAAACCTACACAACGAAAATAGGAAAAGCAGCAATGATCACTTAAAGGCGTTATACACGATATGTATTGTCAGATGTATATGTCAGTTTTTTGTATGGATACAGAAACACACCGTGTGAACACAAAAGAAAAAGGTCTGCTGACAAATCATATGTACGAACATACGAAATAGAATGGTTTCTATTTCCTTCTGACTTAGAGCTGTTATTTGACTTCGCATTTGTGGCGGTAATTAAAATTGCGCTTAGAGCGATTTTTTTATCTTTTTCCTCCACTAATAATGCGTGGTTTCAATTTGGAAGTTTTGTTTATAATAAATCAAAAGCAACACAAAATACATATCATGTAAACGCAAAGTAAATTAAGCGAATTTGACACGCAGTATGAGTACATATGGATCGAAAACTTGACAGGTACATATGACAATACATATCGTGTATAACAACCTTTACCAGCTAACAGCAAAGCGTAGCTGTTGTTGCAGTACTTTGTATGCTGTAAAGTTTTTGGCGAACAAGTATGTATGTATGTATCTTTGTTTTCGATGTTGGCATTTCCTCATTCGCCAAACAGGTGTTGATGGTATCACTAAATTCTTATAGAGTTGAATATTAAGAATTTCTAGTGATGCTAAATTTTGCCAATTAAATGCAAACGCGAATATGTGGGGTTTTTTCGGCTTTGCTTCTATTCACTAATTAAATATGAAAATTAATTTAAACATTTTTTGAATTTTCTTTCATTTCGTTAATTCATTTTCATTTCTTTTTCTTTGTTGTTTTACGTTACTAATTATAGTTCTTCTTTCGTATGAAATTTAACCAAACAAATTTTTTCTCTTTTTGTTGTTTCTTTTTAATTTTTTGTTTCTCTCTTTAACTTTATCTCACTAATTTTAATTTGTATAGCTATATAAAAAAAATTTATATAACTTGCTTAAGTCACTGTTTCTTGGCTTAGCATTTCTTCATGCCCATTTTTCTTAGTTGTTGTTTTTGCTTTAATATTTAGGTTCTACACTTTTCTGGACTTCCGAATTGTCTTTAGGTGCAAAAACCTCATAAGTGCCCTTGGTACTATATACCTTTTGTGCACAACTGTACCACAATTTTTAAATTCAATTTAAATCGAAGAAATGGGTAGCTTTGTTCAAAACACTGCTAATTGTCCAACAAGGCATCTTTCGAAGCATTTTTTTAAACATATATATCTATATTTTTTTTAAGTAAATTGTTTTTAAGGAGTTTTTTCACTATATTTTTAAGCCTAAGTTAATTTTTATTTTTTCCACCTACTTTTATGCATTTTTTAACCCGTTTTTAATAACCTTTTTAGATATCTTTTCACGCAGTTTTTAACAATATTTTTAGGTAGTTCTTTTAACTACAGTTTGAAACCTAATTTTAAGACTTTTTAAACCACTATTTAAGCATATTTTTACGTCGTTTTTTTAACCATATTTTATAGCCTGTTTTTAAGCATATTTTCCGACTATTTTTAAGCCTATTTTTAATACCAATTTTTGATTTTTTTGTTGTTTATTTTTCACACGTGCCAACTAGCTCTCAAACTTTTAATTTCTTCACTTTTTACTGCTTGCTTTCCACTAGCGTTTAGTGGATTCATCCCCATCCGTCGCGCGACTGACGGCTGTTGAAATTTTTTTTGTTGAAAACTATTGCAGCGTTAAGTTCTCCTTCGGCCGTTTGAGATTGCTGAACCATCATCGAAGAGTGCAAAGGTGCTTATGACTCGGCCTTTGGCGTACAACCGCAGGATTTTGTACAACAATTTCAAGCCCGGTTTGTCAACGATGGTGTTAGTGAGGACCTGTTGCCGTGTTCCAGTTTCCATTTGATGCCTTCTGTAGTTCCTTGCTGACGAAAATGTAATAGTTTATGCTGCTCCGCGTTTACATGTCTATATCACAGCTGTGTTGTTCAGTACAATCGCCGATCCTATGATCGCTTTGCAAACAATTGAAACACAACTTATGTTGAGGGACTACACGCCATCGCTGATCTCAAGGAACCTCTTGCACCGATTTATGCTATGTCTACCCTTACAAAGAACGCACACCCCAGGATCATGATTGCCACTGCTTATGTCATGCGTGTGAAAAAAAACGCTTACGAGCTTCGCCTCTACCTCTTTGCCTGGGATCCGCATTAGTGTTCACCATACCAATCGCCACCAACGTTGAAAGCTCCTGCAACCAGTCGCTGAAATGACATATGGCCATTTCTCCCAAAAAGTCAACTTTTGTAGCGTGCGAACATTTTCGTTTTTTGTAAATATCTTGAAAATTAACACTTGCCTAAAATCATCCTTAACACATATTATTGTGTTTAGCAAGATCTATAAAATTCACTAATGTCAAAATAAAAAAGTGTTTTGGCATTAGCTTTTTTTACAAAAAACGAAAAAGTTGACTTTTTGGGAGAAATGCCCATATATTCGGTTTGGTACTATCGTCAAGGCATGCCTGGCCCAGTCAATCCGCCTTTGCACTGGCAATTTTGATAGTAGTTCATCCATAAGCGTGGAGTTCGATAGGTGATGATCGCAGTTAGCAGACTGTAGGAATGATGATAAATTTTGTACTTTCGTAGCGAACGGAAAGATTTGGTCGATACGGTTTTCTGCTATAGGAGCTACAACCTGTATTTTTGCAATTTGGCTTTTCACCAGTTGCTCTGGCCTACCGAACATATCCGCAAGGGTACTTATAACGCGGAACACATTGCTGCTATGAATTAATAAGCACTCGACCACCTCCCTGGCACGACCTTTAATGGCCTTTTGCAAGCGCATCATATTTTGTCTATCATTACACCGGTATTCTTCCGTGGTCATCGAAAACGCTTCCTAAAACATGGACTAGTCCTCAGGCCGCCCATCGAATCTAGGCAAATCGTATAACTTCCGCCCATGCGTTGCTCTGCTATCTGCCCCTGCAATTGACCCGTTCACGCTTTCGACATTCATGTTGCTTGGTTGTGTAAAAGCCGTTGCTAGCAATTCATGCTGTTGCTGACTCTGCCGTAGTTCTTCCTGTAGGTCTTGCATCTGCCGCTGCATCATGCCAAGTCTAGCCTCCATCGTAACTGGCTGAGCTTCGCCCGCTGCCGCTGGTTGTTGGTGAACCGTCGTGCTTAAGTCGTCCAACCATTCCTCAGTTGCGCCGGTCCTACGTCCAAATCGCAACTTCGGCATGCCTGTATGTAAATAAACACATTCTAACTAAATTTGACTGCTGAGGTCTAATTCTATTCAAACCGAAGACCAGGAAATTTGCTATGACAGCACCGCAGATTTATAAGTAACCCAGATCTACAGACAACTAATATTCCGCTTCCGCTTAGGACACGCAGGGCCAATGTAACTTATACCTTGTTCAACAATTTGCATCCACACACCAATAAATCGTAAAACCGTTTACATGCGAGCAGACTTAATGATTACCAGGCCAAACACTAGCTATTGGATCCATAATTTAACACGCAGAAACAACTGGTGTTTGGAACCGCAGCGACAATATACAAATTAAATACGCTGAGGCGCAGATCACCGTTCGCATCCGAACACCAATAAGTCATCCACCGACCAACCGGCTTAGTGTTCTTCAGATTCACAGGGACAAGTTAAATCAAAAAAAGTTTAGGCGCAGATTAGCGTTTGCATTCGCGTTCAGATAATTAAGAAACTTGACTTGACTTACTGTTGGAACCGCTGAGACAACATAAATATATGTAAATATAATAAAGTTAATATATTCACTTGTTTGATTTTGCCAGATTTGGTGCGTTTTTTGCTTTCTGGCTCCTCATTGTTTATGTATCTAATGTCTGATGGTCCTCGATTGTGTAGTATTGCCAACTAGCGCACACATAAAAAAGTAGGCAACACTGCATAGTCGAGGACCGAAAAGAGAGAACGGGAGAGAGTTTCGTATCAAGTCATCTTTGGTAACATGTTTGTCTGATCTTAAGATCTATGAAGCGCCGATGCTTGCTCTATGACAGGGCCGGCCAAACAAATACTTAAACATTTGCAAAAGTGTGCGTAAGTTTTGAGTGATTTTGCGTACAGTGGCTGCAAAGAAAATGCGGACTGTGAAACTATAAAATCAAAACAAATATATGATTTCGCGTCAAACATAATTTCATTTTGATTTTTAGACATTTTTAAAAGATGTGTAAACATCTTTGAAAAGGAAAACAAAGGAAAGGAAAATGAAACACATTAAGGAAGACTATGTAAGGAAAGGAAAAGGAAGAAAAGAAAAGGAAAGAAAAGAAAAGAAAAGAAAAGAAAAGAAAAGAAAAGAAAAGAAAAGAAAAGAAAAGAAAAGAAAAGAAAAGAAAAGAAAAGAAAAGAAAAGAAAAGAAAAGAAAAGAAAAGAAAAGAAAAGAAAAAGAAAGAAAAGAAAAGAAATGAAAAAAAAGAAAAGAAAAGAAAATGAAAGAAAAGAAAAGAAAAGAAAAGAAAAGAAAAGAAAAGAAAAGAAAAGAAAAGAAAAGAAAAGAAAAGAAAAGAAAAGAAAAGAAAAGAAAAGAAAAGAAAAGAAACGTACGTTGGACGTAAAAATTCGTAAATTCCGAAAACCGACGTAAATTCCGAAAACCGAACTATCGACGTCTATTCCTTTGAATTGGACATATTAAATTATTTTTCGCGATAAGTGATGGCCCCGCATCTAAAAAAAAGCCCACTTTCGCAATATTTTGATGAAAAAGGGAATAAAGAAGTTCTATGCAAGCTGTGTGGGGCGGTAGTAAAACTGGGAGGTGGCACGTCCAACTTAAACGGACACCTCCAGCGCAATCATGCCGGTTGGGATAGAAATTATTTACCTTGCAACACCAACAAGAGATTCTAATTCGAATGTGGACAGGCAGCCATCAATTCCAGACAAGTTTTTGAAAACATGTTTACTGTGCCTCTTTTGAGCCCAAGCACTCCCATTTACATATATGTATTAGTACAAAAAATTATTGCCTTTTTCAGAATTTTTCACTTTTACAAATTTGATTTAACTGTATTAACTTGAACTGAAAAATAAATATTTGTTGAATTAAAACTTCTTGAGTTCTTTTAAAAATTTATAGAGAAGAACCCTATAGTAAGTATCTACAATTTTGTATTTCTATAAAGTTTCTTTTCGAAGTTTAAAATTGCGCCGGCTTTTCGAAAAACCGGTTTTTTTGTTTCCGGTTTTAAAAGCGGTTTAAAACCGGAATAAAAACCCGATTAATCACAAACCGGTTTTTTTCAACTTTGGCCATCCCTACTGACAAGCGAAAGCTAAATTTCGTGCTCACACATCGTTAGCGTCGGTGTGAAAATACGAGCCCAAAGTGCACAATGTGCAGCTCTTGGCCGGTCCTGCTCTATGATAACATTTCCGTGTGAGATGCAAGAGTGGCTAATTAACCCACTGCTCAGCGCAAAGTCAAGTTTTAATGACGTCACAGTTATCAACAAGCAAACCTACACAACGAAAATAGGAAAAGCAGCAATGATCACTTAAAGGCGTTATACACGATATGTATTGTCAGATGTATATGTCAGTTTTTTGTATGGATACAGAAACACACCGTGTGAACACAAAAGAAAAAGGTCTGCTGACAAATCATATGTACGAACATACGAAATAGAATGGTTTCTATTTCCTTCTGACTTAGAGCTGTTATTTGACTTCGCATTTGTGGCGGTAATTAAAATTGCGCTTAGAGCGATTTTTTTATCTTTTTCCTCCACTAATAATGCGTGGTTTCAATTTGGAAGTTTTGTTTATAATAAATCAAAAGCAACACAAAATACATATCATGTAAACGCAAAGTAAATTAAGCGAATTTGACACGCAGTATGAGTACATATGGATCGAAAACTTGACAGGTACATATGACAATACATATCGTGTATAACAACCTTTACCAGCTAACAGCAAAGCGTAGCTGTTGTTGCAGTACTTTGTATGCTGTAAAGTTTTTGGCGAACAAGTATGTATGTATGTATCTTTGTTTTCGATGTTGGCATTTCCTCATTCGCCAAACAGGTGTTGATGGTATCACTAAATTCTTATAGAGTTGAATATTAAGAATTTCTAGTGATGCTAAATTTTGCCAATTAAATGCAAACGCGAATATGTGGGGTTTTTTCGGCTTTGCTTCTATTCACTAATTAAATATGAAAATTAATTTAAACATTTTTTGAATTTTCTTTCATTTCGTTAATTCATTTTCATTTCTTTTTCTTTGTTGTTTTACGTTACTAATTATAGTTCTTCTTTCGTATGAAATTTAACCAAACAAATTTTTTCTCTTTTTGTTGTTTCTTTTTAATTTTTTTTTTCTCTCTTTAACTTTATCTCACTAATTTTAATTTGTATAGCTATATAAAAAAAATTTATATAACTTGCTTAAGTCACTGTTTCTTGGCTTAGCATTTCTTCATGCCCATTTTTCTTAGTTGTTGTTTTTGCTTTAATATTTAGGTTCTACACTTTTCTGGACTTCCGAATTGTCTTTAGGTGCAAAAACCTCATAAGTGCCCTTGGTACTATATACCTTTTGTGCACAACTGTACCACAATTTTTAAATTCAATTTAAATCGAAGAAATGGGTAGCTTTGTTCAAAACACTGCTAATTGTGCAACAAGGCATCTTTCGAAGCATTTTTTTAAACATATATATCTATATTTTTTTTTAAGTAAATTGTTTTTAAGGAGTTTTTTCACTATATTTTTAAGCCTAAGTTAATTTTTATTTTTTCCACCTACTTTTATGCATTTTTTAACCCGTTTTTAATAACCTTTTTAGATATCTTTTCACGCAGTTTTTAACAATATTTTTAGGTAGTTCTTTTAACTACAGTTTGAAACCTAATTTTAAGACTTTTTAAACCACTATTTAAGCATATTTTTACGTCGTTTTTTTAACCATATTTTATAGCCTGTTTTTAAGCATATTTTCCGACTATTTTTAAGCCTATTTTTAATACCAATTTTTGATTTTTTTGTTGTTTATTTTTCACACGTGCCAACTAGCTCTCAAACTTTTAATTTCTTCACTTTTTACTGCTTGCTTTCCACTAGCGTTTAGTGGATTCATCCCCATCCGTCGCGCGACTGACGGCTGTTGAAATTTTTTTTGTTGAAAACTATTTGTTGAAAACTATAAGTTCTCCTTCGGCCGTTTGAGATTGCTGAACCATCATCGAAGAGTGCAAAGGTGCTTATGACTCGGCCTTTGGCGTACAACCGCAGGATTTTGTACAACAATTTCAAGCCCGGTTTGTCAACGATGGTGTTAGTGAGGACCTGTTGCCGTGTTCCAGTTTCCATTTGATGCCTTCTGTAGTTCCTTGCTGACGAAAATGTAATAGTTTATGCTGCTCCGCGTTCACATGTCTATATCACAGCTGTGTTGTTCAGTACAATCGCCGATCCTATGATCGCTTTGCAAACAATTGAAACACAACTTATGTTGAGGGACTACACGCCATCGCTGATCTCAAGGAACCTCTTGCACCGATTTATGCTATGTCTACCCTTACAAAGAACGCACACCCCAGGATCATGATTGCCACTGCTTATGTCATGCGTGTGAAAAAAAACGCTTACGAGCTTCGCCTCTACCTCTTTGCCTGGGATCCGCATTAGTGTTCACCATACCAATCGCCACCAACGTTGAAAGCTCCTGCAACCAGTCGCTGAAATGACATATGGCCATTTCTCCCAAAAAGTCAACTTTTGTAGCGTGCGAACATTTTCGTTTTTTGTAAATATCTTGAAAATTAACACTTGCCTAAAATCATCCTTAACACATATTATTGTGTTTAGCAAGATCTATAAAATTCACTAATGTCAAAATAAAAAAGTGTTTTGGCATTAGCTTTTTTTACAAAAAACGAAAAAGTTGACTTTTTGGGAGAAATGCCCATATATTCGGTTTGGTACTATCGTCAAGGCATGCCTGGCCCAGTCAATCCGCCTTTGCACTGGCAATTTTGATAGTAGTTCATCCATAAGCGTGGAGTTCGATAGGTGATGATCGCAGTTAGCAGACTGTAGGAATGATGATAAATTTTGTACTTTCGTAGCGAACGGAAAGATTTGGTCGATACGGTTTTCTGCTATAGGAGCTACAACCTGTATTTTTGCAATTTGGCTTTTCACCAGTTGCTCTGGCCTACCGAACATATCCGCAAGGGTACTTATAACGCGGAACACATTGCTGCTATGAATTAATAAGCACTCGACCACCTCCCTGGCACGACCTTTAATGGCCTTTTGCAAGCGCATCATATTTTGTCTATCATTACACCGGTATTCTTCCGTGGTCATCGAAAACGCTTCCTAAAACATGGACTAGTCCTCAGGCCGCCCATCGAATCTAGGCAAATCGTATAACTTCCGCCCATGCGTTGCTCTGCTATCTGCCCCTGCAATTGACCCGTTCACGCTTTCGACATTCATGTTGCTTGGTTGTGTAAAAGCCGTTGCTAGCAATTCATGCTGTTGCTGACTCTGCCGTAGTTCTTCCTGTAGGTCTTGCATCTGCCGCTGCATCATGCCAAGTCTAGCCTCCATCGTAACTGGCTGAGCTTCGCCCGCTGCCGCTGGTTGTTGGTGAACCGTCGTGCTTAAGTCGTCCAACCATTCCTCAGTTGCGCCGGTCCTACGTCCAAATCGCAACTTCGGCATGCCTGTATGTAAATAAACACATTCTAACTAAATTTGACTGCTGAGGTCTAATTCTATTCAAACCGAAGTTGCTATGACAGCAACGCAGATTTATAAGTAACCCAGATCTACAGACAACTAATATTCCGCTTCCGCTTAGGACACGCAGGGCCAATGTAACTTATACCTTGTTCAACAATTTGCATCCACACACCAATAAATCGTAAAACTGTTTACATGCGAGCAGACTTAATGATTACCAGGCCAAACACTAGCTATTGGATCCATAATTTAACACGCAGAAACAACTGGTGTTTGGAACCGCAGCGACAATATACAAATTAAATACGCTGAGGCGCAGATCACCGTTCGCATCCGAACACCAATAAGTCATCCACCGACCAACCGGCTTAGTGTTCTTCAGATTCACAGGGACAAGTTAAATCAAAAAAAGTTTAGGCGCAGATTAGCGTTTGCATTCGCGTTCAGATAATTAAGAAACTTGACTTGACTTACTGTTGGAACCGCTGAGACAACATAAATATATGTAAATATAATAAAGTTAGTTGAGGCGCAGATTGACTGCCACGCGGCGTACAAATCAGATATGCAAACCTCTCCGAAAATCTCTGCGGTTCGGTTCAGTGGTTCGAACCACTTCCCGAAAATCTGGGTGGTCCGGTTCAGTGGTTCGAAATCGGTGTCGGATCGACTAAAAGTTATTTTATTGAAGCGTGCCCGAAGGCCGCCAACGCGAAAAGTTATCTGCACAGATGGAAAATAAGATTTATCAATTGTTTTAAATTTCTTTTCACATTAGTGTCCTTTTTTATCACATATACATACATATATTTAATGAAATATATCGACAGCCACACTGCAAAACCCCGTAAGTCACTATTTTTCCAAAAATAAGGTTCTGAGCCTTTCCCATAGATCGTGATATTTCGCACATTAAAATTCAGTCAAAATCGGGCTACAACTTCCCGTTTCTTTCCAGTGGTGAAATGAAATAACCTTCGCTCATATACATACGTTATAATTATTACAGTTTTTTCCCTCTCCTGAAAACTTTTTGGTTTTGAACATACAGGGTTTTGCAGTGTGGCTGTCGATATATGTGTTTAATTTGGGAGTTGGAGCTATTCCGCATCTAAGCCGATTTTTCATACATTAATTTGCACGCATCTTATGGATAAAACATTATCTTTTTTTCCCACTAGGTAGTGAAACCTTGAATAATTAAAGTTTCCGATTGCTTGCAACGCCATGGGCTTTCAGTTTTGCATGTTTTGTTTTGTGTATGACAAAACAGTGATTGCAATTTTTAGGAAAATTTATGTTTTCGGAATGCAATTTTGAACCGAACCGAACCATATTTTTTAGCGGTTTTTGGTTCGGTTCATACATCTAAAAAAAAAAACAAATGGTTCGGTTCGTGGTTCGGTTCAAAGACTGAAAAACCGCTGTGGTTCGGTTCAAAAACCAGTTCGCTGCAAAACCGGTTTGCATCCCTGGTATAAAGAATCTCAAAATTTATTTATTACAATGTAGTATTTTATTTTGTAACATTAACTTCTAGCTTTTGACTACTGTGCATAAATGCGTTCTGTATTATTTTACTATATTCCGTTATTAAATAAACGACGGCGAGCTGTGTTGTTTTTGGTATCTTAGCTGTCGCTCTCTTAACTGGAAGTTACAAGAAAACTCAGGTGACAGTATACTAAATTTTGCTATGAACAATTTCTTTCCAAATTTCTGGAATGAATCCGTTGCCGCAATTGCCTTGCACAGATTTGTTGCTATTTCCCAAAGACTACGTACCGCACTTAATGCCACTTGATGTACACAATTATCTGCTTGAATTTACATATATATTCGCCGCCAGTCTATTTCTTATTATTACGGTACCTTGTTCTGCTATTACGCCAGCCAAATTGTTGTTTGCCGGAAAACGTGTACATGTACATACATAAAATTTAAAATAAAAGCTGTTGATCCGTCGCTGGAGTCACCGCACAACAAATAAACTGCAACTTATTTGCGTAGTATTGAAAAGGAGATGAATTATTTTTTTTCCTGTAGGAACATAAATATAAAAAGCAAATGTAATATAAAACGATACCTAGTTACAAGTGAAAATTTGTACTTACTCATTTGTGTGATTGCAACCTTCTTGCTCCCATATGCCAGCCACGAATGCCCGCTATTTTCATTCGAACATTGTGACTGTTACACGCTGAGAAATATTTCTTTAATTTTTACTACGCCAGCACTTTAAAGTTGGTCCAACTCCAAAATTTTATAATTTTTGTTATTTCATTTTATATTTTTTCATGTACGACATAGTAGAAATTGGATATCGTATATTAGCTTTCAAAGAAGAACATAATAAAAATTGTTGTTAAGGCAAGTAAATTTTATAGTACGGCACATACGTTTTTATTAAGAGTTCTTTAATTTTTAAAGAGTTGCATACTAAAAATTGTGAATTTGATATTTAAATTTTGTATATGAGTTATTAAATATTAAAGACTGCACAGGAATTTTTATGAGGAATTCTCAAATTTTTACAGAGCAGCATACTGAATATTCGTTAACTGGTTTCAAAGTTTTACTCTACGGGTTATTAAAAATTAAAGTCTGCATATGAATAGTCTCTATTTTTTAAAGAACATTTAAGAAAATTTACCAATAACCAACGTTTTGGATTATAACAACTTATTTTATTAAATTTTTTTTGTAGATAGATACATATTTATATATAAGGTTGTTTGAGTTACACAGATACATGTTGGTTTTATTTACCTTGTATAACCATGGCTTTTTAAAAAGTAATGAAAGAGGTAATATTAAAAAAGAAAATAATATTTTTTAGATACTTATTTATATCAAAGAAAATTCAAGTACCAAATTAACATAACAAAAGATGTTCTTATACAATTACAAATTCAGTCAAACAAATTCTAGGTTCATATATTTATGTATTACAGTGTTACACATAGCTAAAATAATATAAATTAAATCCATCGTTTTAGAATAAACTCATTATGTTTATGTATTACAGTGTTACAAATAGCGAAAATAATATAAATTAAATCCATCGTTTTAGAATATACTCATTCCCGTTTCCGGCTCGCAATTTGTGCGTAATAATAAAATGTTTTAGTTCGTTCCAAAAAAAAACCTTATAACTTACACTATAAATTATAACAATATATGAGTGAACGTGCTCGTCTAAATGAGCTTTAATAGCTTGGGAAACAACAGAGGCTTTGTTATCCTTGTCTCTTGAAATATTTTGTTTATTATAAAAACAAGGTCCGTGTTTAGTTGGAACCATAATGATTGAATTTTGAGTCAAGTATTGATCGTTAAATTTTAACCAACTAACTTCGAACATATCTGTACTAAGACCGTTGTCTGTAAGGAATTTTCCAAAAACTGCTGTTCGACTTTTTATATGCCCAATAATAAAATCATCAGGAGTTTTAAAATTATGGAAATAGTGATTAAGTTTAAGGGCCGCTTTCATAAAAGCCGGTAGCCGATAACCGGAGTTTAATTGACGTATTTTGTACGGTTGGCTGTCAAATTAATCACCGATTGGGCTTAACCGGCTTTTATGAAAATGGCCCTAAGTTGGTGCTTAGTTGCAATCGTATAACATATATTAATTCTGTTTATAGCTACGGTTGCAAACTCCTTTGATTCTTTATTTTTGCTTTCTCCTCTCATAGAGGACAAATTACGCAATGGGCCCGATGATTTCATTACTCTTGGGTAGTGTACTAAAAAGTGATGTTTTGGTTTTAAACTATCCAATTTGTTTGCTCCAATTTGTTATTATTGTGTTTTGTGTCCGGGGATAAAGTTGGATAAAGTCGGACTCAATCTACGAACAAATTGAAGAGATAAAGCTTAACCAAACAAAAAATTAGATAGATACGCAGCTGGGGTATTTACAAAGCCATCATGTACAATAGTTTACTGTGACCACCATGATAAACCGATCGACGGCGATGACGATAATGTACACCAGCAAAATATGCCTGTACTTTGTATGCTGCCACAGCTGTGTATAGATCAGGCCTAGGCAATTATGCAATTGAGGTAGTGTTAGTGAGAGCGCACCACTGAAATGCTGTCGTTTGTTTGTGTTCAGTGTGTCGCTAGCTAAGAAAGAAGCAAGGTGGTGCGCATCATTTTTGTTATCGCGCAAGAAATAAATATTATTACACAATGTGTATGAATATAATTATTTCATGTATGTTGATCAATGCTTTTAGCAAAAGCAAACTTTTATTTTTTTTCATTTGATGTACGAGCCGTTGAAAGAAAATAGTTAACAATTAAACTAATGTTGCGCATTAGTGAAATACTTCCGCATAAGCTGTTGCTTTGTTGCTTGATAGTAAGACACTGAACAGAAATAAACAACAGCACTTCGTTTATCAGTGCGCTCACACAACCGAAGCAAGCAAAGAGCGTAATAATCTGTGTGAATTTGGTTCTCAATTATACGGACAATTGTCCCACTAAATGCCTGGGCCTGGTATAGATGTACAAATTTGCTATACGGTGTATTAATTTTTGTTAGGCTGTTCTTTAATTTGTATAACGGAGTTTTCTGTTGCGTTTGAAAGACACAACATAAAGTACGTATCTAAAATTTAAAGAAATTATTATAATTTTTGTTCGACGCATCTGATTATTAGTATAAGCTATCTAAAATTTAATGACCATTCTTCATACCTTCTAACACACATAGCAAATGTTACTATGGTCATAATGATTTTTCGTTTATTCTTCTTAAAAACTAAAATAATGATTTATTGAAAGATTGGTATGCAAATTATTTTAAGTTTTAAAGAAGATTTTTTTAAAAGTGAACAAAAATTAGTTGTTGTTGTTGTTGTTAGCAGTGCTTCGCCCTGCCCAAAGGGCCAGAACACTCCTAGTTGTCATCGGGCTCTTCTAACGGAAGTATAAGGAAACGCGCTGTTTCAACAGGGTTGGACCAAAGTGATAAGGGAGTTAGAAGAGTATGTTCCGAAGAACACGAAAAGAGATGTTGCGTGTCGTGGGGGCCATATCGCATGCAGGGCATGTGTTTGGTATGGTAGGGTTCAGTCTGGACAAATAGGTGTTCAGCCTATTGCAATATCCAGACCGAAGTTGAGCCAGCATGACTCTAGTCTCCCTCGGAAGGACACGTTCTTCCTCAGCAAGAACGGGTGGTTGGGCACCAATAACGGGGTTCACAGGCCGGGATCTGAGGGATCTGTCCACCGACTCAGTGTGGAGGTCCTTTAGGGCCCGCCTATGGTCCCGCAGATCAAACGGCAACGAGATGTGATGCCGGGTCTCATCATAATGCTTCCGGAGATGTTTCCTTATGTCTCTAGGGGGCGGAGTTTCATCCAATAGCTGTCGATTTGGATGACTGGGTCGGTGACAGTTCAGAAGGAACTGCCTACTTAAAAGTTCCGCATGCTTGCGAACGTTGAGCATTTGAGCCTCCTGGTGAAGATGAGACTCAGGAGACATAAGCAAACAACCCGTCGCAGTTCTGATGGCGGTGTTTTGGCAGACCTGCAATTTCCTTCCTACGTGGACATTCAACTGCCCCATCTGCGCATTCCACGTGGTGAACAACGTCGCCGTAGATTTAGTCGGGGAAAGAGTCAGGTTCCGCTCTGTGAAGAAGCGGGAAAGGTCGCGCAGGTAGTCGTTTAGTCTGGTAAAAAAGTTCGTCCGTGGAAGGTCCTTTGCCCGTGGCCATCACAGTGCAGTCGTCAGCGTACGAAACGATGGAGACCCCCTCTGGTGGGGGAGGGAGGCTCGAGATGTAGAAGTTAAACAGAAGGGGTGAAAGGACACCACCCTGCGGAACCCCTTGTCTAATTCTTCTAGGTCTACATCTCTCGTTTCGAAACTGCACTGACGCCAGCCGACCGTTTAAATAGTTGGCGGTCCATCGTTTTAGGCCGGCAGGAAGCGGTGTCTCCTCCAGGTCTTCAAGGAGTGTGGCGTGGTTGACTGTGTCGAAGGCTTTCGACAGGTCAAGTGCCACGAGAACCGTCCTGTGGTTTGGTTGGTGTTGGTTCAAATCGAAGTTAATCTGCGTCGTGATGGCGTTCAATGCTGATGTTGTGCTATGGTTTTAACGGAAGCCATGTTGATGATTGGCCAGCTGCAGGTTTGCAGTATAATATGGGAGCAGAATAACCTCTAACAACTTCACTACCGGCGAAAGGAGACGAAGGTGGACAGTGAGAGGTTGAATAGAGCCGCCAAGTACTTGTGCCCCTCGTGGCCTAGGTGTTTCAGCATCTTCATGGCAATTCCGTCGGGTCCGAGTGATCTTGAAGGTTTAGCCTTCCTTATAGCTTCCTTAACCTCTGCAGCGGAGACGACAATGGGCGCGGCTGTGTGTTTGTGTTTGTGCGCGCGTCGGATGGCTTTTCTCTTAGCCCTATCCGCAGGAGAATGCAGTATAAATTGCCGGCAGAATGCGCTCGCGCACTTCCTGGGGTCCGACTTGACGTTATCGGCGAAAGCAATGGCGACCTTGTCATTGTATTTGGTCGGGTTGGATAGGGCCTTGACTGTCGGCCATAATTTGCCGACACCGCCGGAGAGGTTGCATGACTCTAGGTGTTCTTTCCACTTTTTCAATTTATGATCATTGACAGTCCGACGGATTTCTGCGTTGAGATCCTTTATTCTTGGATCTGCGGGGTTCAAGAGTCTCACTTGGTCACGTTCTCTAGCCATTGCCGCTGCTTCCGCAGTGAAATTCGGCCGAATTTCCGGGATTCTGCCAGCAGGGATGAAGCGGCCAGAGGCTGAATCGATGACTTTGCGAAACTCTTTCTCACCTTTGCATACGTCCGTCGTTGTGGGTAGGTCAGCGAAGGAGTGCTCTGTAAAGTCCGTGAAGCGGTCCCAGTCCGCTTTACTGAAGTTGATGTACGTTCGTTTTTCTGTCGTTATGAAGTCGGACGGTCGTTCGATGTCTAGTAGGATGGGTAGGTGGTCTGATGCCAGTGTAAGCATAGGTTGCCAGTTAACGTGGTTGATAAGGCCCGCACTTGAAATGGAGATGTCTGGCGAACTGTGGCAGTTACCTGCCACTCTAGTGGGGGCATCTTCATTCAATGTACAGAATGCCGAATGCCCTCTGCTATCTTCTGGCAAGTTGGAGTGCCAGAGATCGTGATGTGCGTTGAAATCACCTAGGATGAGGCAGTTATCGCCCCTTAGCAACGCACTAATATCAGGGCGATAATCACGGGGACAGCACGTAACAGGGGGAATGTATATATTTAACACTCGCAGGTCGACGTCGCCTGTCCGGACTGCTATGCCCTGGCATTCAAGGGTAGAGTCCTTGGGGTCAACGTCAGGGGCAAACAGGTTATACTGTACAGTATGGTGTGTAATGAATGCGAGGCCGCCCCCATGACCGCTGGGACGGTCTTTCCTATGTACATTGTACCCATCACGAGTACGTTAGTCCGAGTTAGCATTCAGTTTGGTCTCCTGAATGGCGGCCAGTTTAATGTTGTTCGACTTCATAAAGTCTGTTATCTCCGCCATCTTTCCAGCTAACCCGTTGCAGTTCAGCTGTAGGATTTTGAAGTGTGTCGGGAGGGAGGGTGGAGGCATGCTGGGGGTAAGGGACGGATGCGGTTACCTAGGTGGAGGTGGGCATAGTCCCAAGCTGTGACGCAGTCTAGGGTTCAGCGCGCCTTGGCCGATGTTGCGTGGCGTGGAGGGCGGCTGAGTACTGCAGCAAGGGGCAATAAATGCATCCGTCCAAAGGTTCCTGTTTGCGAGCCCAGAGCACATATGGATGTGGCACAGGCCAAGGCAGTTATTGCACTTAACCGATGCCGCAGGCGTATATAGTCTTTGCCGACAAACAGTGCATGTGGTGAAAGGTACGAGGAGGTTATGTTCCTGACCCACGTGCATGCTGGAAGTAGGGCGGGACGAGAGTGGGGACTGAGGTGAGGCGGGAGCAGCAAGGCTGCAGGTCGTGAAGACCGGGCCACTGTTGTGGCCATTTGATGATGCGCCGGAGCGACGAGAACCGCGGGACGCGCTTGTGCGCGAACAACATGGTGCCTCAAAAGTACTGAAAAAAGTACGGGTTCTGGGGATGGCAGGGTTAAGCCCTGAGCATCCAGATCTATGCAACCATCTCTTGCATTTACTGCATTGAACGGAATGTGAACGTTTAACATATATTTTCTTCCAGCATACGCAGCAGATCCAGTCTCTTTGTCCGAGGTTGGATTCGATACCAGCCCGTAGCAAGAGACATTGGAGCAACCCTACTGCAAGGGATTGCTCCGAGGATGACCATTTAGGAGTGGGACTGGACAAATTGGACAGGGTTACACTGAAATAACAGCCCTTGGCCGGGTAAAACCCGGGTCATTCCGGTACGTAGAACCGGCTGTTGTGAAGCTATAGAAGAACAAATTGCACGTGAGTCTTATTTACAATGGTGTCGTGAGAATTTGCAGAAGAAACGGGCTAACGCAACTGCAGCAACTACTTCGGCTACCGTAACAAAAATTAGTAAAACTTAGTAGTTGGTGAAGAAAAAGTATTAGAATATATCACATTTTAATATTTCGGTGTATTAAAAATTAAAGACTATAGAATTTCCTATTCTATTCTTCAATTTTTAATAAACGTTCAAACCTTTTTAGTATTTTACAGTAAGGTTTATTATAATTTAATACTTTTTCGAATATTTCTATAAAATTTCATAGTTTTTCATTGATTTTTAAAATATTCTTGCTGACATTTCTCTCCGTGTATATTGGTGCAATATTGGAACGGCGGACTTATATAGATTTTACAATAATTTAGTACAATACATAGGGTTTCCATAAAATTGGAATTCACAAAACTTTAAACATCATTTGCTGGTAGGGCGCGCGAACAAATATTGTAAAATAAGACAATGCCAAGTAATTCGTGGTTTTTGTGTAAGAACTCTAAATGCTCTGAGTCGGTGTTTGGTGTACCGCGCTATGGTTATGTGAAAAACCAATGGAAAATTGCATGCAGGATAACATTGCCACTCTCAGCACATACTTGTGGAAAACACTTTTATCCAAACGATTTTTCTACCTCAAGCGTGAAGAGGAAACGCCTATGTCCTGATGCTGTTCCAAGTAGGTAAAAGTGTGAACATCAGTAAGTGAAAAACTTTGATGAACAAATTTTGTTTTTCTGGAAAATGTATGTAGGACTCAAGATAAAGGCTGTGGCTATGTGCAAGTTGCCATCTTCGTAGTCGTAATTGTAGCCTTTCCAGCTTTTTAGAACTTAACCACGACTCTACGAATAAGTAATGATATCAAAGGAGAAAAGGATCTAAAAATTACCCGCAAAAAGTTCCTGTCGAATTCATATCCATTTTCTGTGTACTTTGACTAAAAGCACCAATACATAGAAAAATTTAAAGTATTATTTTTCAAACCAGCATATATGTAAACCAGTATCTTGTCTACTGTATACTGTGCGTTCGTGTGATTTCATATCGTCCTATTTCCGTGATAGCCTCACTAGTAGATTTTTTAAAAAACTTCATTTTTTTGTGAACGTTGTGTAATTAAGTTGGCTTTCCTCATTTCTTTAATAATTTTCATTTGTAGCTGCGAGCTTAGATAGATAGTTAATTGAGGATAGCACTGCGACCGTGTGGTCTATTGTGCCCTAGATGCGAGGTTAACTCAAATATAGGACGATGTGTTTATTTATTTTGATATGTATTTATTTTGATCTGGCGGCCACCGTGGTGTGGAGGTAGTGTTGTCGGCCTACCACACCGAAGGTCCGAGTTCGAGCCCTGGTATAGGTTACATCAAAAAGTAGTTTGAAAAAGTTTTTTCAAAACGGGGTCGCCCCTCGGCAGTGGTTTGGCAAACGCTCCGAGTGTATTTCTGCCATGAAAGGCTTCTCAACAAAAATTCATCTGCTTTGTAGATGCCGTTCGGAGTCGGCGAAAAACCGTAGGTCCCGCCAATTTGTAGGAAAAATTTCAAAGCGGCACACCACAAATTGGAAGAGAAGCTCGGCGCAAAAATCTCCTAGGAGGTTAATGATATAACTGTTGTATATCGCGCCATATATATATATATATATATGTATTTATGTGTTACAAGAATAAAGTGAGACGGATTCTCAACGAAGAAGCAGGCTGAGTCATGCTAAAGTTGCAGCATACAGTAGGTGCTTAGTGCACCTAGGTGAGGCAGAATTTTTACGCGACACAGGCCGGCACACGTCCCAATCCCTAAAACTAATAACCGTTATATATATTTTCTCTCTGAATTGTACATAAATTTATTATAACTTTTATTATTATATATATTGTATATACCTTCAATTTATTATCTTATACGTCATAATCTTCACTCACATCAACATATGAACCCATCCTTACGTTCAGTATTAAATTTGGAACGATTTAAGACGCGTGGTAACCTTCGTGCAAATCACCCCACACTAATTCGCCGAATGACAGACAGCTGTCATCCTAGCTAGAACTTACTAAGGGAAACGCCAATACAATCCCAAACTATGACAATTTATTGTGAGTGTAAGAACGGCAACACTTTTTTTCATGCTTGACATACTGGCGGCGTTTCGTTCTTAAAAGTGCGTAATATATGCAGGTGATTGAGACTTGTCAAATATTTTTATAAAAGTGAAAAAACATAGTACCGGTAGCGAACAACAGCGAGCAGAAAATAAAAAAACTAAAAACAAAAAAAGGCAGGTAAAAACTTATTAAAATATGTATTGCAAAAGTGTACGAAATGCCGTGAGTGCAGAGAAGTCGCGCTTTTGCAAAAACTGTGCAAAAACATAAGAATATAGACAGTTTTGCGCGCAGTGAAAGTTATGGTGGCAAAAGTGTTTACATCAACCAATTCAGTTGGATTTGGATGATGTGCGAGAGGGCCCAATTTTTGATAATAAAAGCGTTAGCCATTAGCAATAACATACCAATGGCTATGATTAATGATATGTTGCAATCTTTACAAAGAATTGCCTCTGGTTTGCCCCTGTGTGCGAAAAGCCTTTTAGAAACCCAAAAAGAGACGGTAAAGGTGCAGACAATTCCAAATGGAGAATTTTTATATTTTGAAATCCAGAAGCATTTTTTATCAAAACCTTTTGGGTTTCTCGAAGACATCACCGAAGTCCAAATCGATGTTGGAACTGAATTGAATTGAATTTTGATACCATTGCTACACAATATTTTCCACCACTTTTCCCATTAAAGCATTTCAAACCATTTGATAATTTATACTAGTATAAAGCAACACAACTAAGTTTTTATTATTTTTATTTCATGAGATGGAACAAAACTTGGATTTTTTGGTGCAAAACGACGAATCCAATACGTCATGTTGCTAAAACGACGCTTAATACGTCCATATCACCAAATAGAGGTAAAAATCTATATATATACACATATTTTACTTGCGTATTTTTACATTATCTTGTTTATATTTACCTCCGCCTTTCCGTAAGCAGATTGTATGTAAGCTCCACCACGCGTCCAACCGCAGGCCTGTCCAGGCCGAGGTGATTGCTGCTGGAAGAACGTTGTTGAAAGCGCCCGCTATGTCAAGAAATGCCACCAGTGTGTACTCCTTGAGATCAAGTGACCTTTCTATGACAGACACCAATGAGTGTAGGGCAGTATCAGTTCACCTGCCCTTGGTATAGGCATGCTGGGCTTGCGATAGAGACGATGGGTCAATCCGGATGTAGTCTTCCAAGAGTCTCTCAAATGTTTTAAGAAGGAAAGACGACAGGCTTATTGCCCTGCAGTCCTTTGGTTTTGTGTGGGAGGATTTTCCCGCTTTAGGGATAAAGACCACGCTGACTTCCCTCCACGTATTTGAGCCTCAGACAACTTAAAAACATCATCTTTAACCATTGTTTAATAAGTCAGGCCGTCTGCTGAAGCTGAGCCGGAAAAGTTCCGTCCGGGCCCGCCGACTTATAGGGCTTAAAATAAGATAGAGCCCAGTCTAGCTTTCGATCATCTACGATTTCTTGTAAAAGTTGATCAGAGGGTAGCCCTCCGCCAGCGAGATTTGGAGTCACGCCTTCCTTTGTCGGAAAATGTGTGCCCATAAACAAGTTTATGGTTTCTGTGCATGTCTCCTCAGTTGAGTTGAGGATTTCGATAGCACATTCCTTAATCGGGAGGCGGCAGATGTGGTCTCAATCTTGCTGCAGAAAACAGCCAAGGATGATCGCTTTTCCTTTCGGATAGCTTTTTTGTACGTGCTGAGTTTTGCCTTATAATCCGCCCATGATTCCTGATGACCGTCATGCTTTGCTTTGTTAAAGGCCGTCCTACTGGACTTCCTAAGCTCCTCAAGATTAGACGACCACCATGGTGGTTTGAGGGTTTTCGATGCCTTCCTGTTTGGGCAGGCCCTATCTAAAGCAGTCCCACAAAGCTGGCTGAAATTGTTTACGAGCCCATCAAGCTCAGAATTATTAGTCGGGGTTTGTACCCTGTGTGGCAGATTTTTGCCTATAACCTTTTTGTAGTAGCCCCAGTTCATTTTCCTAACATTTTTAAAAACCTTAAGGCTAGTGCGAGTTTCCGGTACAGCGAAACTAATGTACCTATGGTCTGAAAAGGAGTGTTCGTTTAGAACCTTCCAAGAATCGATAAGATGACTGAAAGAGCCCGTGACTAGGGTGATGTCAAGGACCTCTTCCTTGTTTCTTGTGATAAAGGTGGGGTCACTTCCCCTTTTACATATATCTAGATTAGTACCTAGAAGATAATCATATAGTCTCTTTATCAAGGCAAACAAATAACCAGAATTGGAATTTTTAATAAATAAATAGCTATATATTTATATTACATTCCTTTATTAACGACGAGGATCCGAAGCCGGGTAATGTACATATAATTCATACAATCCCTTCATTTATAATGGATTATATAATGCCTTAGTGAATTTCTTTTATTTTCCCTTATATAATCTCTCATATAATTCATATAGCAATCCCTTATATAATTGCTCATTAAGGCACATTTAATGCCTCACACCATCCCTTATACATATGTATATATTATATGAATACGTGAAGCTTATATGAGAGAGGGTGATATGCCTCCTGATAGGTCTGTGAAATGTCGTAGCAGCGAAGAAAGCCGGACGGGACCCATTGACAGGGGCTAGGCTTCTGCGGCTGGGGAGGTTATTGGCAATCCTCGAAGCTATCACCAGCAGTACACTTTATTATAGAGTCCCTCTAAAACAAAACTAAATTACCAAAAAAAAAATAATAACTCAAGTCGTCAATACGATTAGAATTATGTACATTCTGGACCGATATCCTACACTACAACAATTATGAGGGGGCTCAATAAATGAAGTTCTCAACCTCACCAAACTTGTTTAAACCAAAGCTGTTATTTGGTTTTGTGGCTCGCAACCCACCCTACCATGGTTTTCCATGGCCAAAGTAGTGATATCCGCAAAACCCCTAAAGCACACTACCTTCTATATTACAATTGACTACTCACCATGCCTAAGGAAACTAGGTGAATATCTTTACTCACACATTGTTAGCATTACTGCCGGGATTAAATAAGACTAGTTGAATATTCGCTTGTGTGCGTAAAATAGTACAATTCACATATTGATTTAGTATTTATTTAAACTGCTAAGTATACGTGTATGTATCTTAATTGTTAATGCTTACAAAAAGAAACTTAAAACTACTAAAATATCATTGTGTTGTTGTAAATTATGTACACAGGAAAATACCAATAACAACAAAAACAAAAAAAATTGCTATTCATTTAGCTATTGGTATATGTTCTTAGAAAAATTATTTCTTTGTTGTCTCCATGCCGATGTTCGTGGCTTCGTTCCAAAAACCCAAAACAGTAATTATTTATATGCCTAATCATACATATGTTTATTAAACTTTACTCAGAAAAAAATTCGATTTACATAGGTTATCGAATATTAAAAAAAACTGTCTAATCATTTCAAAGCCCAAAACCAAAAACCATAAATAATGATCATCACTCGAAAACAAATTTACATATGTACATATGTGTGTGAGCGAGGTTTGCTCTATGACAGATGTCGGCAGTTTCATACATCTTAAGATGCAGCGCAATTCACACGGATAGGTTACGCTCTTTGTTCGGTGATTGATTTAGTCGTCGCTGAGCAAGTGGCGTGCCAACATCGTGTAGGGCGATCGCTTGTTTGCGCAGCAAATAATATATGCATGTATGTACGTAGCATTTTTTCTTATGTACCTTCATATTATGAAATGAATAATTGTTTTGTTTAGTCAGAAAAAATGTATATTCATAGAAATAAAACGGATTTATTAGATTATTGCATTTTAATTTTGCAATTTACATAAAAAAAGTGCCACGGTATCATAAATATGTGCTTTTGCTTCGCTGTCTAGCAGGCAACTAATAAACATATCAACTGGTTCGTGCGTTGAGAGCGCTTCACCAATACTAACGCACTTACAATTTTGCCGACCCTTGCTCTATGACAAGCATCGCCAGATTTGTAAATGCATGCGTATTAGTGAGAGCGCTTTGCTCGCTCAAACCAATTGATTTTCGCGTCATTAGGCCCGTCCACAATGAACACGACGGCGGCGAACGACAACACCGAAAAACTGAAGCTTGACGATATTTGCCGTCAAGCATTGGCGACAGGATTATAATGAAAGCAGGGGCGACAGGTGCGAATCATCTTGAAAAGTAGAAAAAAATGTTGTAAAAAGTGTGAAAGAGACATATTCTGTAATAATTGGAACTTATTTTACAAGTTATTTACTCTTCCTTTCGTTTTTATTGTCAAAAAAACCAAACGCCACCATCTGCCGCTTGTCAAAATAGAATTAGATTTAATCTGGCGACAGCGGCATCTGTTATTGATTGCCGCTTTGTCGCGTCGTGTTCAAAAAATTCCTCCCCATAAGAACACGTGTAAAAATAATTTGACAGATGCCGCTTGTCGTTTGCCGTTTTCATTCTGGTTACCACTATTCGCTTGTTATAGCTGAATTACCGACCGACGTGTAACGTACGTACGTACTTTTGGGCAAACTTTTATGCCCGTGGTGTTAACGCAGAAATCAGCCATTTGCTTTTGTTTACAATGTTGCCATTGATCGCTTTTCATGCATGCTACCGAAAACATGTATATTTTAATCGAGTATTTTTCATTGTATATAAGACCGAAACTGATATTAAAAAATAATAATTGGTCAATTTATTTGAAATCAAATTTTAACAAAATTTATTTTGGGTTAATAATAATAATAATAATAATACCCAACGGATAACCCACCATTCCCGCCCAACCGACACGAGGGGCGCATCCGCATAACGCACGGATTTTTTTATTTTTTTTTTTAAATATATTGCCGAGTCGATGAAAGGCAGGGGTTTGTTAAGTGTCGAGATCTAAAACTGCTCAGCTACAGAGAGAAACTCATCAGCTAAGTAACCATGTGTATATTAAGTTATTATTGATTAAGTGAGGAAAGTAGTGATATTTTAATGCTGAAAAGCGAGTCAGAAATATCAAATGTGTTGGAATGAGAGTTATAGTTATGACATAAACATCGGAAAGGCTCATTCAATTCAAAATTAGTTTTACATTGTCTCAGGAAAAGAGGTTTAAAATGTCTTGATGGCCGAAAGGGCACGTTAAAGTTCACTTCACTCAGCAGAAATGGACTAGAGACCAACCCGTTTAGCAATTTAATGATAAAAATTATTCCGAGCATTTCCCTACGACTGGAGAGTGTCGGAAGGTTTATAAGTTTCAAGCGATCTGTATAGGGTGGGAGGTTGTATGAGAAATCCCATGGCAGATTTCTTTTCATCGCTTTTCATGCATGCTACCGAAAACAATCATATTTTAATCGAGTATTTTTCATTGTATATACGACCGAAACTGATATTAAAAAATAATAATTGGTCAATTTATTTGAAATCAAATTTAAACAAAATTTATTTTGGGTTATTTCAATATTATTCCCATAATTGAAAAGGTATTTTTGTAGAACAACTAAAAACGATCTAAAAAGAGGGAAAATGTGAGTAGGCAACACTGTCGTATGAGCAAGCAATTAGCTGACACGTTCATACGTAAAAAATCAAAAGTAGTTTGATTTCTACGTTACGTTCACGTACACGTACGTCGTTGAGGAATCACTTACATGGCACTCTCATAAGACAGGTCGTGTCAGCTGACACGTACTACGTGCTTGCGTCGGTGGATAATTGAACCATTAGATAGCAACATGCAAGCACATATGTGCAATATGGAAAGCAAATATTTTATGATGATGAATCCCTTTGCAATTTTTATTTAATGCTTTATTAAGTTTTTTTTTTATTTACATACTACCCCTATAATTTTTACTACTCCCGCCAATTATACGTACATACATACATATTTTTCACATTCGCTGCGCAAATATGCGACAACCATGCGCGATGTTGTTTTCACACTTGTTCAGCGACGACTAAATCGTTTGGTAGGCAAAGAGCGCAACCTGTCTGTGTGAAGAGCGTAACATGTTTGTCTGATCTTAAGATCTATGAAGCGCCGATGCTTGCTCTATGATAACATTTCCGTGTGAGATGCAAGAGTGGCTAATTAACCCACTGCTCAGCGCAAAGTCAAGTTTTAATGACGTCACAGTTATCAACAAGCAAACCTATGCAACAAAAATAGGAAAAGCAGCAATGATCACTTAAAGGCGTTATACACGATATGTATTGTCAGATGTATGGATACAGAACACACCGTGTGAACACAAAAGAAAAAGGTCTGCTGACAAATCATTTGTACGAACATACGAAATAGAATGGTTTCTATTTCCTTCTGACTTACAGCTGTTTTTTGACTTCGCATTTGCGGCGGTAATTAAAATTGCGCTTAGAGCGATTTTTTTTATCTTTTTCCTCCACTAATAATGCGTGGTTTTCATTTTGAAGTTTTGTTTATAATAAATCAAAAGCAACACAAAATGCATATCATGTAAACGCAAAGTAAATTAAGCGAATTTGACACGCAGTATGAGTACATATGGATCGAAAACTTGACAGGTACATATGACAATAAATATCGTGTATAACAACCTTTGCCAGCTAACAGCAAAGCGTAGCTGTTGTTGCAGTACTTTGTATCAGGGTTCGGAATTATTCGTTTATAATTATTCAAGTATATACTTATAGCGCTCGTTAAACGATCCAGCATGCAGGTCATGCAATGTATATGTGTGCGTTTCGTGTGACACACGTACTTTCTTCGTGTCACACGTACTTGTTGTCGGTTCTTGCATGATGAAAATCAAAAATTTTTGATTTTTGCGCTTTGCTTGAACGTTTAGCAGTCTGATTGACATGCAATAGTGCCTCAGTTGAGTGCTGACATTCGAGATGAACAAGTGTGCGGAAGAAAATGAATTTGTACTAAGATTTAATAAATTGATTTGACACTAAAAATCAACTTTTACTATAAATATTAAATATATATTTAACTTAAATAAAAAATGGAATAAATTAGTTAAAAGCTGGTTTAAAATCGAATAAAAATAGTTGAAATACCTAACCCCCTTCACAAAAAATCATCTTCCGACGACGGCATATTACGTGCGCACGCTACGCACACTCAATTCAAATGGCGCATGACATACATTTGCATGAACGGTTACGGGCTACGTCATGCACACGAAACGCACACATATACAGTGCATGACCTGCAATGCAGGACCGTTTAACGAGGGTTTATAGTTTCTTACACGCGAACCTGAACATTAAAAAAGCAAATTTAGATTCCTGTTCGCCAATACGAACGCATAAAAAAATCCCCATCGCTCGTATACCCGAAATGATCCCGAAGTAATCTCGAACGTATCCCTATACGTCCTTGAATAAATCCCACGCGCTCGGTATACCTAATATGCCACTCAAGATATGTACATGCATATGCATTCAATCGAAGTACATACATATATGTACATTTACTACTCCAACATTCTGCACACAACAATCTTGTTCAGTTTAGAACATGAACAACAAAACGATTATTCAGGCACATGTATTTACTAAAGAGTTGCATGCGTTAACTCTGCTACGAATAAACCAAATAACTTTCTAGTTCAACGCATAACTCGAGTTCTGCGCTGACGCCGATTGCGTTTGTTCGAATACACATACAGGCAATTTATTGTTGGTTGTAGTTTTTCGCTAGCGGTGAACTCGACTCGTTCGTAACATAAACACAAATAAACCACCCCTTCAACTTCAAGTACATTCGATTACAAGAAGTATTTGCACACATTTTTATGTGCACTCATTGTTCGGATATTTCTTTAAACTGGATTTAGTTAACTAGTATGTATCTTAGGCAATTATGGTTGTTTTCGGCTAATGCTAGCCTGTATTGTTGATTTGATGTTGATTGATGTCATCTAATTTTTGAAAAAATAAACAATTTTTTTTATTTGGCCTAGTCTAATTCTCATACTAGAGTAGGAGCTAAAAGTACCCGTTTGGGCGAAAAGTGGATTAGTCCTTTTGTACCCGTTCGGGTATAAATATGTATGTATAAATATATACATATGTATGTATGTCAAACGAATGTGAGCTGAAATTAACCGCATATTCCCTTGCAACTGATCCCTCACGCATCCTAAACTAATCACATTTCTTGCCAGGTTAGGACGCGCACATACATATGTACACATCTGCGTTGCTTTGTTTTCGAACTTGCATATGTACATACATACAATTTATGTACAGATTTTCTTGCCTAACTAAAAACTATGAGTTAACTGAGTTCACTAGTGCAACTTCATTTACTCGCACCACAATTTCTTGAACAGTGTTTACTCACAGCAAACGAGTTTGTTGCGTACTTGTGCGAATATTTTTAGGTAAGCGCACCAGTTAGAACAACAACTAACAATATTTGCTTCATATTTTATCCGAACATGCGAGTACATATTTTTGTTGTTTGTGTGAGTTGAAGTTCAAATTTTGTATGAGTTATGAAAAGTTAACTTTTTTAGGACTTTTGCAGCTCTTTAGTATTTACATATCCATGTACATACATCTGGTATATACAGTGAAGGCAAGCAACATGTACATACAGCTGGTATATGCAGTGATGGCAAGCAACATGTATATACATCTGCAGCCGGATTCCCGTCATCGCTAAAGTTTAATCTCGATCGCCAAAAATCTCTTAATGCATTTTGGCAATTTTTGGCGACTTTTGCGATTCCAGTGAATGACAATCTCCTAAAATCTCCATTTTTGGTTCATTTTGATTCATTTTTTTGGCCCGTTTAAGCGATGAACACGAATGAACCAGATAACGTCATCAGCTGTTTTTCGCGACTAATTTAGCTAAGTTTGCGATTTTGGAATTTTAGCCATCTCGTAAAATCTCCATTTTTCTCCTAAAGCATGCTTATTTTGGCAACCAAAAAAATCTGTTGCTAAAATACAAAGTATATGATAAAATGTTAGAATTAAGTTTTTTTATGTCAAAAAAACACTCATTAACATAAAATATATGCCATTTATAAGAAAAATAGAAATTGGTAATTGTTGGAAGGGGTATCAAAGAAGCGTTTTCACCTCGGTATTAATAGTCCGATCCCAAATGAGAGGCGTGATCCAAGGAATTTATTTGTAGGCAGAACATTGGCTTGAGAAGGTGGCAATTCAAAAAAATAACCCTTCACGGATCCAATACGGACTCGCAGAAGTACACTTTTCCACTTCCAACCACTCAAAAAATCTCTTCTACTCTACTAGCATTGAGAAAATGTTTAAAAAATAACTGGGATAAAAACTCACCTAGTATGCATCTTATATATATAACTTTTAGGACACTCGTGGTTTGGAGATGCTAAGAAACATTTCTGAAATTGTCTGTAATTAAATTTTTCAGTGTTCTCGGCGCCCAAAGTATGGGGTTTACTTCTAGTAACATTTGTCTATTTCGGGCTATTTTTGGTGATTTATGGCATGTAAGGAATCACAACTAAATTGACAGATGACGGTGCTATCCCAGCGCCATCAAGCGAAAAGATAACCGTACTACATTTTAGCTAGGCGACTTGCGTTTCAGAATCGCAAATTAGCGAAATCTCCTAATTTTTTGAGAGTTCATTTGTTTTGGCATTTTGGCGAATTTTAGCAATTAGGCGATAGCGATGACTGGGATCCAGCTGCTGGTATATGTGAACATTCCGAGCATGTGCTCGGGTATACGAGCGATTTTTTTGCGTTCGTATTGGCGAACAGTAGCGCGATTCACTAACTTTTTTAACGTAATTTGTCAACGATAAATTAACTTAACAATAGTTTTAACAATTTTGCGATTCACTAACTGTTTTAACACAATTTGTCATAGATAAATTAACGTAACAATAATTTTAACAATCTATGCTATTCACTAACTTTTTGTCAACTCTAAATTCGATAACTTATCGTTGTCAATCTGAAAATTGACATTTTATCAGAGATTCTTTTTACGCTGTTAAAGTTTTGTTTACTTTTTGTGATTTGTCTTGATATATTGATATTTAAGTGAAAAACACATAAAAATATTATGGCTTTTGAATTCGAAGCCTATAATATGACACGGAGTGCAGCTGTAAGGAGCGTAAGTGGATCGAATCTTACTTAGGGTATTTGGTACAAGCATTTCCAATTTATATGTTTATTGTGTTTGCTTTACAGGAATGAAGATGATGAAGATGACTTTGACGCCATGGATGATATCGTAGGTGATGGTTTTGGCGATGACATAGACCCAACCAGCTTAGTTGGCGAAGGACCAGAAAATCAACAAACATCAGTGAAGTGGTCTCGTGTTGATCCTCCTGTGCTAGATCCATCTACTAATGAATTGGTATTCCAACAAATTGATGTAGAAAATTATTTGGGTGAACCATTGCCTGGTATGCCTGGACCACAAATTGGACCAGTACCAATAATACGCATGTTCGGTATAACCATGGAGGGCAACTCAGTATGTTGTCATGTGCATGGTTTCTGTCCATATTTCTACATTGCAGCACCTCGCAGTTTCGAACGCAATAATTCCAATGCATTACGAGAAGCGCTCGACAAAAAGGTATTAGCAGATATGCGTAGCAACAAGAGTAACGTACAAGAAGCCGTATTAGAAGTGCAACTAGTCGAACGTCTAAATATTTATGGCTATCAAGGCGATACAAAACAACGCTATATAAAAATAACAGTAGCAATGCCTAAATTGATAGCAGCAGCAGTACGTTTGATGACACATCAAGTAATTATGGGTCTCACAGACGCACAAGTCGAGAGAACGCCATCTAATAATACTTTTTTGAGTGCCGACGTGAGGCGTGGATTACTACCGGAAATTTTGGAATCTTTCTTATCAGCGCGTAAGCGTGCCAAAAACGATTTGAAGGTGATTATTCGTTCATACATACAATACAATATATTTTTATTAATTAATCTCACACTCACATTTTTTCAGGAAGAAATCATCCTGCCTGGGCTGTCGTGCACTTATGCCTACTGGTTATGAGAAGGCCGCTTTATGTCCACACTGTGAGCCACGTATGAGCGATCTTTATCAACGTGAGATTATAGCTAAACGCTCGTTAGAAGAGACTTTTGATCGTTTGTGGACGGAATGTCAACGTTGTCAGGGCTCACTGCATGAAGAAGTTTTGTGTTCGAATCGTGATTGCCCAAGTTTCTATATGCGTCAAAAATACGGATGGATTTGGATACACAAGAAAAGCGAGTCCAGCGTTAGTTAGTTTATTAATTCATTAAACAATTAGAAATTGTTCAACTAATTGCCATTAGATAATTGAAATTTTTATTCCAATGGTAAATCTAATTGCAATTAGTTGCCATTAGCAAAAAAAATTTTGGTACCTTTACAATTAGAAATGTAATTGACTTCTGCCTATGCTATTAGATATTCAATTAGCTCGAATTAGAGTAAAAAAGTTTCAGTTATCTAATGGAAATTAGTTGAACAATTTGTATCTTGTATTTTGAATCAGAGAATTACATTTAAACACGACTTAATGGCCGCCATTGTATATATTTGAGCTTGATTAAGTTAAGCCAGTTTGTTGTCCTACGATTACCAAACAAAATAAAACGTACTACTTTTATTGATTGAAAACTTCTATTTTTTTATTTTCTTGTGAAATTTTATTTAAAGATAATAAGGCACATATTCAGACCATTAAAACATTTTTATTAAAAACTACAAGCAAAAGAGAAATCATAAAAAATACACCTCTTCAACCTAATAATGATAAGAGAAAACATTACATCACCACTTTACTTATACTAATTACAAAAAAGAAAACATTACAACTTCATGTATACATATTAAAATTAAAAGCTTTCGTTCTCTTATTATTATTAGCTTGAAAAGGTGTAGAAACTTAAAAAATCTTAAAAACTATCAAAACGATAACATGGAAATCAAAACTTAAAACAATTCAACATTTTATAAGGAAAAATATAAAATGACTAGAAAACTTTAACTAAAAACCATAAAAACGAAAACATGTTAAACAAAACTTAAAACAATTCAACATTTTATAAAGAAAAATATATATATATACTAGAAAACTTAAACTAACATTTAAAACAGGTACAAAATTAACAATTCAGTTCAATTCAAATAGTTCAAAAGACTATTAATTCATTTTTTAAAATATCGCTATCATCACATATAAAGCCATCTTCCAGAAACTCTTACTTACTTACTTAAACTTAATGCGAAGCAAAAATAAACAATCTAATACAAAGCAAAAGCAAACACTCTAAAACAAAGCAAAACAAACAATCTATGATGGCTTTATAGTTGATGTTAACGATACATATATAACCCAAAATTAACAATTCTAAGATAAATTAAAGCTATAAGTACTTAAATTAATTATTTTCTAAAATTGCACCTGACAGCCGGCTGAAAATCTCACTGCAGATTCTCACCGCTTCCCCAAAAAACGTTGTGGCTTTCGACTGATTTTCGGTCGACCTCGCAATATTGTCGTTTGACCGGGCAATGTTGTTGATTGCCTCGGCCATCGCAAAGGTCGCCTCAATCCTCCTCTCGTCGTTTTCCGCAAGCTTTTTCTGCGTTTCTGCCATCATCTAGAGGATAAGAAATAAATAAGAAAAGTGAAATTTTATAATTATAATCAATTTTATATATTTTTGTCAATTTTAGTATAGTAAGAATATAGTTTAATAAGGTGTTTGGCAATTTTTTTCTTAGAAAATCTTAAAAATCATTTAAACTTTGTGTTATTTCTTTTTCTCTTTCGCCAAAAATCGCTTCTCAGCTTCGCTCTCTGCCACATCGGCATTCTTCCTTTTCAAGCCCCTGCGAGGTGTTGCTGCAGGAGTTCGAGGTGTGGTTGCAGGAGTGACTGACTCGTATCTTCGCCTATCGACAGCAGATGGTGTAGCTGGTGGGTCTCGAACCTCGGAGATTGCTTGCAGCTCGATACTGGCACCATCTTCCAGGTACTCCTCTTCCACGATCAAATTCAGGTGCTATAAGTTTATAAGAGAACGAAAGGATGAGTAAAAACAATAATCAATATACATAGGTGCAAAACTACAAACTCACCTCTTCCAACACCAAGCTATCCAAGCAGTCTGGTGCGCCTTCAATATAGCTGTCTCCAATCAGCTCCACAATGCGCATCTCTGTCTCTGTAAGTGGTGCTACAGAGATGCTCCTATTCCCCGTCTGGGACTGCTGGTTATTGCGGTCACGCACACGGTTACTTGTGCGGCTTTTTAAATCTCGCCAGACCTGCAAAAAAAAAGAAAAATTAACAACAAAGTTACACACGATGCACCATTCCATATAATTGGTGGTAATTGTTTCGTTTAGGAGACGACTGCTAAAAGGTTTCAAACAATGTGTAAGCAGTTGTCTCCTAGAGGAAACGGTAATTCTTTACGACCGTGGTTTTTTGTTAATAACTTTTCACTGAACTAAAATATTTCTTTTCCGGATTCGGATTCTTGTTACAGAGGTCAAAACGCGTCTTTTGATACCTCCCTCGATATGGTGATATTGGAGGTGTATTAGCAGCTACGTACGGTCGTAAACAATTACCAAGGAACAATTACCGAATTGGTTAGCAACATTTTGTTCACTTTTGTACTTACCGTAACCCATTGCTCCACACTTTTAACAGCTCCTCCAATGGCGTTCAGCTTCTCCGCCATCTCCTTCCACTTCTTCTGGTTTTCCAGCTTGCCGTGCATCCGCTGGAATCTGCCTGACGCCAAACCAGGAGTTTCTCCCAGCAGATCCACCATTACCCTTATTTGTTCTGCTGTTGCCCGACTTCTTTTGGTTGCTGCAGCACTTGTTGACGCCATTCTGAAAAAACAAAGAAAAATAAAGGGCAGTAAGTGAATAAAAATATAAAATATATCAAAAATACTTCCCTTTGCTGAAATATCTGCTAACAAATTGCGCGAACAATTGTTTTTCTTCTATTCCTCTTTGAACTTTTCGTAAATTTTGACATTTCAGTACCAGTGATGCCCCATTTTCTCAAATTTAAACCATAGATAACAAGTGTTGTTAAATCCGAGTTAGTGAATCGCACAATTGTTAAATTAAACAGTATACGTTAATGTTAAATATCTCTATTGCGGGATTGTTAAAAGTTAGTGAATCGCGCTACAGGAATGCAAATATATATTTTTTATTGTTCAGCAGCACGAATAAGAGCGAACGAGAGTGAACATTTCCGAACCCTGCTTTGTATGCTGTAAAGTTTTTGGCGAAAAATTATGTATGTATGTATCTTTGTTTTCGATGTTGGCATTTCCTCATTCGCCAAACAGGTTTTGATGGTATCACTAAATTCTTATTAGAGTTGAATATTAAGAATTTCTAGTGATGCTAAATTTTGCCAATTAAAAGCAAACGCGAATATGTGGGGTTTTTTCAGTTTTGATTCTATTCACTAATTAAATATGAAAATTTATTTAAACATTTTTTGAATTTTCTTTCATTTCGTTAATTCATTTTCATTTCTTTTTCTTTGTTGTTTTACGTTACTAATTATATTTCTTCTTTCGTATGAAATTTAACCAAACAAATTTTTTCTCTTTTTGTTGTTTCTTTTTAACTTTTTTTTTCTCTCTTTAACTTTATCTCACTAATTTTAATTTGTATAACTATATAGAAAAAATTTATATAACTTGCTTAAGTCACTGTTTCTTGGCTTAGCATTTCTTCATGCCCATTTTTCTTAGTTGTTGTTTTTGCTTTAATAGGTTCTACACTTTTCTGGACTTCCGAATTGTCTTAAGGTGCAAAAACCTCATAAGTGCCCTTGGTACTATATACCTTTTGTGCGCAACTGTACCACAATTTTTAAATTCAATTTAAATCGAAGAAATGGGTAGCTTTGTTCAAAACACTGCTAATTGTGCAACAAGGCATCTTTCGAAGCATTTTTTAAGCATATATATCTATATTTTTTTTTCAGTAAATTGTTTTTAAGGAGTTTTTTCCCTATATTTTTATACCCAGCGTACTAGTACTAGTACAAGGGTATATTAATTTTGTCCACATAACGGTACTATGTAACGGCACAAAATAATCGAGTTAGATATAGAGTTCCATATATGAAAGTTCTTAGGTTGAAAAGAGGAATTGATTAAGGCATGTCCGTCCGTCTGTCCGTCTGTCCGTCTGTCCGTCTGTCCGTCCGTGTACACGATAACTTGAGTAAAAATTGAGATATTTGCATGAAATTTTGCATACAGGTTACTTTCTGGCCAAGGTAGGTTGCTATTGAAAATGGGCGAAATCGGATGATAACCACGCCCCCTTTTTCGATATCGAAAATTTCGAAAAACGTATAAAACGGGTTAATTCAATATCAGAAGCAGCTACAATGATAAAATTTGCAATATGTATTGATTTATATGTTCTTAGGCGGATTTTACCAAATTTTTTGAAAAGGGGCGTGGCACCGCCCCCATATATTTGAAGAAATTTTAAAATTTTGACTCCTAATAACTTGAGAACAGTTTATGCTAGTATAACGAAATTTTGTAGAGGGCATACTATTGTTGTGTTAAATTCAGATATAGAAAATAAACGAAATCGCTTGGCGACCACGCCTACTTTTTTATAAAAGTTATATTGAAAGGAGGTGGAAATATTGAAAAGTCCATATCTAATTAACTGATACCGCTATAATAATATAATTTTGTACATACATCAATTTTCATATTCTTTACATTATTTTTGCAAAATTTTGGAAAGTGGGCGTGGCACCGCCCACTTATGAGTCAAGCAATTTTCAAATTCGACTGCTAATAACTTCAGAACGATCTGAGATAGGTTTACGAAACTAGGTTCCAGGTATGTTATGTTTATGTAGAGTACTACCACAGAAAATAAGAAAAATCGGTGAACGACCACGCCCCTTTTTGGACTAAAGTTCTCTAAACGAGAGTTAGGAAACCGGAATATGCAATATCTGTTTAACTGATACAGATATAATGCTAAAATTTAGTACACTCATTCACCTGATGATGTTATTTGTGATGTTTAAAGGTTTTTTGGTAATATTTTGGAAAATGGGCGTGGCACCGCCCACAAGTGAATAAACAAAATATCAACATTTCACTATTAACAAGCCACTGTGAAAGTATCATAAAGATCTGCAATGAAAACTGATCTTCAATAGGGACAAACAACATAATAAAATCCGTGGGCGTGCCACCACCCACTTTTTTAAAATTATGTAAATATTGATTAATGGACACATATATCCGTACATCGAAAAATTTCACAAAATACGTTAAAAGTTATGGGCATGGCACGCCTTCTTTTCCAAAGTTATATATAGGACATGGTATAACCCTTGAAAAGATCGATTCAGTACTTTTGGCTCATGTAAGCGGTTAAAGCTTTATAAGCAAGGAGCGTGGCCGCTCCCACCAAATTCGCTATTGTTTAGGCTCGGCATAGATTGGTTTTTAAAATGGGCGAAATCGGATGAAAACCACGCCCCCTTTTTCTAAAAACTAACGCTGGGTATTTAATGTTCGGTTCACCCGAACTTAGACTTCCTTACTTGTTAAGCCTAATTTTAAGTAAGTTTAATTTTTATTTTTTCCACCTACTTTTATGCATTTTTTAACCCGTTTTTAATAACCTTTTTAGATATCTTTTCACGCAGTTTTTAACAATATTTTTAGGTAGTTCTTTTAACTACAGTTTGAAACCTAATTTTAAGACTTTTTAAACGACTATTTAAGCATATTTTTACGTCGTTTTTTTAACCATATTTTATAGCCTGTTTTTAAGCATATTTTTCGACTATTTTTATACTCAGCGTACTAGTACTAGTACAATGGTATATTAATTTTGTCCACATAACGGTACTATGTAACGGCTCAAAATAATCGAGTTAGATATGGGGTTCCATATATGAAAGTTCCTAGGTTGAAAAGAGGAATTGATTAAGGCATGTCCGTCCGTCCGTCTGTCCGTCCGTGTACACGATAACTTGAGTAAAAATTGAGATATTTGCATGAAATTTTGCATACAGGTTACTTTCTGGCCAAGGTAGGTTGCTATTGAAAATGGGCGAAATCGGATGATAACCACGCCCCCTTTTTCGATATCGAAAATTTCGAAAAACGTATAAAACGGGTTAATTCCATATCAGAAGCAGCTACAATGATAAAATTTGCAATATGTATTGATTATATGTTCTAAGGCGGATTTTATCAAATTTTTTGAAAAGGGGCGTGGCACCGCCCACATATATTTGAAGAAATTTTAAAATTTTGACTCTTAATAACTTGAGAACAGTTTATGATAGTATAACGAAATTTTGTAGAGGGCATACTATTGTTGTGTTAAATTCAGATATAGAAAATAAACGAAATCGCTTGGCAACCACGCCTACTTTTTTATAAAAGCTATATTGAAAGGAGGTGGAAATATTGAAAAGTCCATATCTAATTAACTGATACCGCTATAATAATATAATTTGTTACATACATTAATTTTCATATTCTTAACATTATTTTTGCAAAATGAGTCAAGCAATTTTTAAATTCGACTGCTAATAACTTCAGAACGGTGTGAGATAGGTTTACGAAACTAGGTACCAGGCATGTTATGTTTATGTAGAGTTATACCACAGAATATAAGAAAAATCGGTTAACGACCACGCCCCTTTTTGGACTAAAGTTCTCTAAACGAGAGTTAGGAAACCGGAATATGCAATATATGTTTAACTGATAAAGATATAATGCTAAAATTTAGTACACTCATTCACCTGATGATGTTATTAGTGATGTTTAAAGGTTTTTTGGTAATATTTTGGAAAATGGGCGTGGCACCGCCCACAAGTGAATAAACAAAATATCAACATTTCACTATTAACAAGCCACTCTGAAAGTATCATAAAGATCTGCAATGAAAACTGATCTTCAAATAGAGACAAACAACATAATAAAATCCGTGAGCGTGCCACCACCCACTTTTTTAAAATTAGGTAAATATTGATTAATGGACACATATATCGGTATATCAAAAAATTTCACAAAATACGTTAAAAGTTATGGGCATGGCACGCCTTCTTTTCCAAAGTTATATATAGGACATGGTATAACCCTTGAAAAGATCGATTCAGTACTTTTGGCTCATGTAAGCGGTTAAAGCTTTATAAGCAAGGAGCGTGGCCGCGCAACCAAATTCGCTATTGTTTAGCCTCGGAATAGATTGGTTTTTAAAATGGGCGAAATCGGATGAAAACTACGCCCCTTTTTCTGAAAACTAACGCTGGGTATTTAATGTTCGGTTCACCCGAACTTAGACTTCCTTACTTGTTAAGCCTATTTTTATACCTAGTAGTGCTTCGCACACAAGGTATATTAACTTCATTTGCCTAACGGTAGTATGTAACGGCATAAACGAATCGAGATAGATATTGACTTATATATATCAAAATGTTCAGGAGGAAAAGAGAAATTGATTGAGCCATGTCCGTCCGTCCGTCCGTCCGTCCGTCTGTAAACACGATAACTTGAGTAAATCTTGAGATATCTCAATGAAACTTGGTATGCAGGTTCCTTTTTACTTATCTCTGAACGCTATTGAAAATAGGCAAAATCGGTTAAGAGCCACGCCCACTTTCTATATATATAATATTTTCGAAAATACAAAAAGACTGATTATTCAGTACATAATACACCTATAAGGATAAAACTTGGTGTGTACCTTAGCGTTAAGGCAAAAAATATATTTCTGAAGAAATTTTTAAAAAAGGGCGTGGCACCGCCCACTTTTGATTAAGTCAAATTTGGAAATATTATTAATCATAAATCAAAAACCGCTCAAGATAGCCAAATAAAATTCAGCACACATATTTATATTAATACAGGCAATATTTCGAAAAAAAATTAGCGAAATCGGATTAGGTCCACGCCCAATTTTATACGAAAGATTTTGAAAAGGATCATGGATATATTGAATATGCTATAACTTTGCTTAAACTAGCTGTATATCATTTCTATTTCACCCCTAAAGTGTTCGTGGGCTAAGAAAGTCGAAAGCACCAAATTTTTGGAAAATGGGCGTGGCCCCGCCCCTTTATGGGGGATTATTCCACCAAACTTTCCATGCCATAACTCCGGTAAAAATTGACTTATTGAAACGATATTTAGAGAAATTGTTCAACATATAAAGCTTACTCTTTGCTGAAAAAATAAACAAAATCGGTGAATGGACACGCCCACTTTTTGAACATAGTTCTAAAAAACTTCTTCGTAAAATTAACATCGCGATATTTCCATAATTGTATACGTTATATAAATAAGATTTTACACACATAATAGGCTTTTTAAACAAAACTAAACTGTAAAAAAATTTTGTGGATTTTGGTGAAGTAGGCGTGGCGCTGCCCACTTTTTAGCATAAAAGCTCTGCTATTTTCAAAAGCGATTGCTTGAAATTTCAAGAAAATTCAATGAAAGTTAGTGAGATGCTTCCCAATAGTATATAGTATACTCCTGCCAAAAATTACGCAAATCGGATAGCAAACACGCAAAATATACGGACAAGTAGTTAACACCCTACTGCCTTTTTATACCTAGTAGTGCTTCGCACACAAGGTATATTAACTTCATTCGCCTAACGGTAGTATGTAACGGCATAAACGAATCGAGATAAATATTGACTTATATATATCAAAATGTTCAGGAGGAAAAGAGAAATTGATTGAGCCATGTCCGTCCGTCCGTCCGTCCGTCCGTCCGTCCGTCCGTCTGTAAACACGATAACTTGAGTAAATCTTGAGATATCTCAATGAAATTTGGTATTTAGGTTCCTTTTCACTTATCTCCGAGCGCTATTGAAAATAGGCAAAATCGGTTAAAAGCCACGCCCTCTTTCTATATATATAATATTTTGGAAAATACAAAAAGAGTGATTATTCAGTACATAATACACCTATAAGGATAATATTTGGTGTGCACTTTAGCGTTAAGGCAACAAATACATGTTTGAAGAAATTTTTAAAAAGGGGCGTGGCACCGCCCACTTTTGATATAGTCAAATTTGGAAATATTATTAATCATAGATCAAAAACCGCTCAAGATAGCAAAATAAAATTCAGCGCACATATATATATTAATACAGGCAATATTTCGAAAAAAAATTAGCGAAATCGGGTAAGGTCCACGCCCAATTTTATACGAAAGATTTTGAAAAGGATCATAGATATATTGAATATGCTATAACTTTGCTTAAACTAGCTGTATATAATTTCTATTTCACCTCTGAAGTGTTCGTGGGCAAAGAAAGTCGAAAGCACAAAATTTTTGGAAAATGGGCGTGGCCCCGCCCCTTTATGGGGGATTATTCCACAAAACTTTCCATGCCATAACTCCGGTAAAAATTGACTTATTGAAACGATATTTAGAGAAAGTGTTCAGCATATAAAGCTTACTCTTTGCTGTAAAAATAAACAAAATCGGAGAACGGACACGCCCACTTTTTGAACACAGTTCTAAAAAATTTCTTCGTAAACTTAAAATCGCGATATTTCAATAATTGTATAAGTTATATAAATAAGATTTTACACACATAATAAGCCTTTTAAGCAAAACTGAATTGTACAAAAATTTTGTGGATTTTGGTGAAGTAGGCGTGGCGCCGCCCACTTTTTAGCATAAAAGCTCTGCTATTTTCAAAAGCGATTGCTTGGAATTTCAAGAATGTCTTTCAATGAAATTTTGTGAGAGGGTTTCCAATAGTATGTAGTATACTCCTGCCAAAAATTACGCAAATCGAATAACAAACAAGCAAGATTTACGGGCAAGTAATTAACACCCTACTGCCTTTTTTTATTTTCATACCTTTCATGAACATGAGGAAAGGTATTTATATTTTGTTATTTAGTAATAATTTAATTTACCACTCACAACAGAAGTGTTTTTATCGAAAACAATCAGTTGCCTTTATAACAAATTTTCAGGTATGTATTAAAATAGACCTGAGTAAATTAGGATACCAAAACAGATCACTACTAGGTATTTAATGTTCGGTTACACCCGAACTTAGACTTCCTTACTAGTTTTAATTTATTTCATTAATTCACTTGCAATAAATAATACTGTACAGCTAAGGAACATTTTTTTTACAAAACTTAAGCTTTTTTTTTTGGTTTAATGTCTATATTCAATTGAATCAGACGTATTTTTTTAAATATGCTAAATCTTTTGATATTAATTCATTTTAACATTACAAATGTTATTAGTTATATAATTTAATATAATATAATGTATAACATATTATTTTCACATATGTAAACGGAAAGCATTTATTTTAATTATTTCGATCTTGTTTGACAGATGCAATATATTTGGCAATAAACTTTTCTTCCGGTATCCAAGAATCTAAATCTTTACACTCAACTAAATTCAGTGCTGAAAACATGGAATTGCAAGTATTCACTTTCAAACGGTTTGTTACTTTGTTCTTGACTAGTAGAAGTTTTGAGAATAATCGTTCTGCCGATGCACTGCTATGTGGCAGTGTTAATACATTTGCAACAAAAATATACAAATTCTCAAATAAGTTCTTATTTAAATTGTTTTTAATATTACCTACATTCTTCCAAAACTCTTCAATTTCGATTTTTTCAAAAAAATGTTTGTACGCAATATCTTTTGACTTCGACTTATACTCCTCAATAACTGCTTCGGGATTTTCTGTTAAATGAGAATACTCATAGATTAAATATAGAATAGGTACAATAAATATAAAAATAGGTACATCTTCATTTGATTTGATAACTAATGGATCGAAATAACTTAAAACTTTAAGTCTTTTGTCCGAAATGTCTACCCTCTGCAGTATTTCAGTACACAGTTTTTGATAATATTTTAAAATATTCCTCTTAACGCATTTAATTTTGCTTTAGCATTACATTCTCAGCTTTAAGCCCTATGTATATATCACTTAAACTTTTAATGCATTCAACATTTTGGCATTCAATTTCATCAACATGGTTAGTCATATACTCCTTTTTTATAAAGTTTGTAAAAACTTTGCACAAGAACTCTTTCGCCGTCGAAACTAAAAATACAATTTTGGAAGATACGCTTTGAAAATTTAGGTTCATATCATTCATCAGATTAGGGATGTATGTTAAAAAATTTAAATATGTCAAATTCACGGGGATTAGGCCGTCTAGTATTGATGATATTTTTGTGAGATTACTTTCTGCTCGCTTCTCAACCTTTTCTAAAATAAAAAAGTGCCGTAAGACAGACCACTACTCTACGATTCGGTTTGCCACCGATTCAAATGATAGCCTCCTCGTGTTACAAAGTCATAAATAGTAAACTATGCTCTGGCAAATCGAAAATGCTTTGCAGTTGCTTAAAATTACGTTGTCTGTTTGCGCTTTTGAAATAATTATATATATTCTTGCACAATTCTTCTATATCTTTCGGTACATGGACTAGCGCTGAATTGTTCATTAAGGCAACCGTATGACACACACATCCAATATGGAATATATTCGGTATGTTGTTTTTTATAAGTGTTACTACACCACTTTTTCTTCCAACCATTGTAGCTGCCTTGTCAGATGCAAATCCAATACAGTTAGAAAGTGGAATATCGTTTTCTTTCAATGATGCTATTATGACGTTGTATAACGTGATACTCTGACTATTTTCCGGTTCAACAAGGCGAAAGAAACGTTCTGTGGACTTACCCGATTCCATATCGAATTGTCTTACTATCAAAACTAAACATTTCGTGGTTGATATGTCCGTAGTTTCGTCCACTATAAGGCTAAAACGAGTTTGTCTCATTTGTTGAACAAGAATTTGATGACTTTCTTGCCCCAGAAATTCTGCAACAGCCCTAGATTTTGTTTTACCACAAGTCACCTGCAAAAATCTATATTATAGGCCATTTAGTTTTAGCAAGTCTTATTAAAAAACTCACCTTCTTTGCAATTGCGGAATCTGTGTATATAGAAGCATTAAATTTTGCTATTCGGGCCATTGAGTTGAAAGAGTGATTCTGTACAAGCATTCTCATGACAAGTTTTATTTCAGCGATAGCTACAGCGTTTAACATTTTACTTTCTTTAGCTAAACATGGTTCAATTTGCATTTTTTGGGCTTTACATATATCGGTGATTTTTTTTATGTGCTTTGTAGTTTTTTCGTGGCGTAACAAGTGACGTTTTTGGTTCACAAGCATCTGATTGCACAAAACACACAGTGGCCGCCTTGTGTCTTCATCCATCTTGATCCACTTAAACTCGAACTCCCATTCTTTGACGAATTTTCGACATTTTGTTTTTTTCGAAGAAGTGCATGGTTCCACAACTGAATCGGATAAATATTCCGCACTGATTTTTGAGTTTGTATCCCCATCCTCGTCCGAATTAGAAACCGAACGTTTTCTTTTATAATATACCTGCAAAATGTTCATCAGTGAAAAGATAACAATCTAGGTTAGTTAAATAACTACTTACTTGTCCATGCAAAATGGAAAATCCAAAATCTAATAAATTTCTTTCCACTATCTCCGCTTTTTATACCTAGTAGTGCTTCGCACACAAGGTATATTAACTTCATTCGCCTAACGGTAGTATGTAACGGCATAAACGAATCGAGATAGATATTGACTTATGTATATCAAAATGCTCAGGAGGAAACGAGAAATTGATTGAGCCATGTCCGTCCGTCTGTCCGTCCGTCCGTCTGTGAACACGATAACTTGAGTAAATCTTGAGATATCTCAATGAAATTTGGTATGCAGGTTCCTTTTCACTTATCTCGGAGCGCTATTGAAAATAGGCAAAATCGGTTAAAAGCCACGCCCACTTTCTTATATATAATATTTTCGAAAATACAAAAAGAGTGATTATTCAGTAAATAATACACCAGTAAGGATAAAATTTGGTGTGCACTTTAGCGTTAAGGCAAAAAGTAAATTTTTCAAGAAATTTATAAAAGGGTGCGATTTGTTGGCTGATTAAGTCAATTTTGGAAATATTAAGGCCACGCCCAATTTTATACAAAAGATTTTGAAAAGGATCATAGCAGGCGCGTAGCCAGAAAAAAATTTCGGGGGGGGGTTTTGGCCAAAGTGTCAGTAAATAAGAATTACCTATAAATACACATATATTTATATTTTCACATATTACATATTTATACTTTTATTTATTTGAAATTTTCCTCTTTCTACACGGCTAAAAATTTGAGCCTAAATTTTAAACCATTCATTGGTTTACACAATTTTTAAAACTTTTTGGTAATAAATTCCAAACCTTTCTCAATTTTTTGCGGTTTAGTTTAAAACTTAACCGGGATAAACAAACACGGTACTTTTCGCACAAAATTCATGAGCTCAGTAGGTAGAGCATTGCGCACTGATTTGGGGCACGTCGGTTCGAGACCTAACATTTTTTAAAAAACATAAAAAATTGTTAACAACATTTTCGATATAAAATTTAAATAAATTTTATTAGTCGCATTTCTATGACAACCGGCGTAAATTTAATTCTAAACAAAATTTGGTCATACACCTAGACCAGTATGTCTGCGTTCAAAGGGTTTTTTTGGAATATCCAGTAAAATTAACTTCTTTAGGCTAATTTAATTATTTTTGAATGAAAGTATGTGCAAATACATATCGAAACTTCTGCAAATCAAAGTTCAAAAGTTTGTGGAAAATTCATGGAAATTTAAGAAATCTCGAAAAATTTCATCGAAATTTCTAACTTTCTCGTAAAATTTTTTCGAGTATTCAGTTTTGCTGCTCGTTCAATTGTCAAAAGCCGACCAAGAGCATTTTCTTCAATATAAAAATATTACGCTTATAAATTTGTATGGAAGATAATGCACTTGGCTAGGAAAAAACTTGCCAAAAATCGAGTAATTCTTCTAGCGGCTTAAGATTGCTATCTTTGTTCACTTTAATTGAACGGGCCACAAAACTGAAAACTCGAAAAAATTTAAATATTTTTACTAAAAAGTTAGAAATTTTTATGAAAATTTTTCGAGTTTTCTTGAATTTTCCACAAAGTTCTTAACTTTGAGTTGCAGTATTTTTCTTGTTTTTTTGCACATTCTTTCATACAAAAATAATGAAATTAGTCAAAGGAAGTCAATCTTACTGAAAATTCCAAACAACACTTTGAATATGTAGCCCCAAAAAGTTTTAAATCTAGGCTAAATATTTTATCCGTGTACAAAACAATATTTATTTTTATTGTTTGTTTTCAAATTTTGTGTAGGATTTCTTCAGGCTTTGGCAAGAAGTAAATAGTTGTCGCTTTATTTCTTGAAGAAAAGCTGAAGCTTCGGAAAAATACAAACAAAAAATGCAATTATTCAACATGCAAAACGGAACGTCAACATTTCGCACCCTAAATACAAAAGGGTCACAACTCAAAATTAGAGGTGCTTTGCTTTGAACGCTTCTAGATAGCGCTAGCTTAGCTCTATTTTTATAAAACCAAGCAGGACGGTAGCCGTTTAGTTGAAGATGATAATCATTAAGAAAAAAATCGGCTGTTATAGTTGATCAAGCGTTTGTGAAAAGATAAATGTCAAAAAAACCACCTGAAATTTTTTTGAGTTGTGCCCCTTTTGTATTTAGGGTGCGATTTGTTGGCTATTCATGACAATTTCATAGTCAAGAAATACTTGAAAATATTTCTTAATCATTTTCTTTTCAACAGCATACCGGGCTTTCTTTTAAACGTTTTCAATCTTTTTTTGCCAAATTAGCGTCACTTTTTAGTATCACCTCACAAGTATAAGTACAATTTAATTGTTACTTTCTCTGATAATTCAATACGACTGCGTTGTGTACAGCTTAGTAATTTTTGGAAATTTTTTTTAACTTCTTGTTAATTTTTTTGGTTAAACCTTTGGCAACCGTGACTCTAATAACGAGGGACACTCATTTTTACGATTTTTGCCCGCTGTATTCATAGCTCGAAAAGCAGTTAGTTTGGCGCGAATTTCTTAAAGGGCCAAATGAGTGAACCGTTGCAGGAATTTAGTTGTGACCTCTCAGACTTGCTCTGACAATTGATTAGCGACTACCAATAACTTCTCTCAATGTGAAATATTATTTAATTTTATTCTTTCGTATTTTCATTATTGCTATTAATGCTAATTTCTTAACAGGGGTTTTAAAGGTAAATAGAGTAATTATTCTAGTACAGACGTATATTTTTTAATTTTCGGAAATTTCGGGGGGGGGGGTTTGAACCCCACCTTTTCAGGTATTAAAATAGACCTGAGTAAATTAGGATACCAAAACAGATCACTACTAGGTATTTAATGTTCGGTTACACCCGAACTTAGACTTCCTTACTTGTTAATACCAATTTTTGATTTTTTTGTTGTTTATTTTTCACACGTGCCAACTAGCTCTCCAACTTTTAATTTCTTCACTTTTTACTGCTTGCTTTCCACTAGCGTTTAGTGGATTCATCCCCATCCGTCGCGCGACTGACGGCTGTTGAAATTTTGCCTGCGCCTATGCGTAGAGAGAGCTGCTAGCCAGATTTTCCGCTTCTTTAGGTCTATCACTATCCTGTTGTTGTAATCGTGTACAAAGTAATGTGGGTGATTAATTGGGGTATACCGAGTTAACTATTGGAATTCCTCTGATGGGACAGTCCTATATGCGCCTATGCAGATTTATTAAGAAAGGCAGTTCTTCCAACTTGCCTGATTGATGGTACAAATGGAAAAAAAGATTTTAGCTTCCGAAAAGCAAACTTAGACCCCCATATCCTACTTGTCAAAAAAAAGTCCTTTAGTTGGTAGCACTGTTTGCAGATAAACGTACTACCACTTCTGTCAAAAAAATTGCTTGAGAGAATTTTGTTCTATTTATGCACAATGCCATTTCAAACCGTAAATGAAATACTAATCGATCAGTGACTTCCTCGAAAAGAAGCTGGGCTAGATTTATGGGATACTAAGTATTATCTATTCAGGGTGGATGTTACAAACCGGGTAACCTTCAAGCTGTGCGTAAGAAGGTTAGTCGGAATTTTGAAAGCTATTGCCGAATATCCTTGGCATGAAATGTACCAATAAGTCGACCTGTTAAATCTTCCATCTGATAATAGTGATTACCTACTTTTGCTTAAATGAATTTTGGTGCAAATTTAGAATTATAATTTTTGGAAAAGCCACTATGTGAAAAGTTCCTTCGAAAAACTTCTTGCCCTGGTTTGAACGCAACGGGCCTTTTTCATTTCTTTTTGCAAGTCGTTTCGCAACAAAGCCGTTTTATCCTCTGGTGTTATCGAACGTGTAGATTCTTCCAGCATGCCTAGATCCTTTAATAAGCGATATTGCGATGCATGTGTAATCATATTGTAGCCAAATAAAACTTAGGCAGGGGGGTAGTGAAATAACAGCCCTTGGTCGGGGAAACCCCGAGTCATTCCGGTACGTAGAACCGGCTGTCGTGGGAATGATTGGGGGGAGGATAACTGACTGCCCCCCTGCCTAAAATAAAACTTCATATTGGGTGCAGTTAATGGTGTTATGGATTGAGTTCCTCAATGCGCAAGATATAGCACTAAGCTGTTCGTCTCACTTGGTGTGGTCGGTTTTAATGTAAGCAGGTATCCCTGCTATCAGCGAACGATAAACGCGTTCGGATGCGTTGCTTTGTGGGTAATACAATGCGGTATAGACGTGTTGAATTCCATACTCTTTTAAAAATTCGTTGAAATCTTTGGATTTGAATTGAACACCGTTGTCGTTTATTCAAGTCTCCGGTACGCCGAATGAATGAAAGATTTCTTTTAATAAAAATTCTGTAATGGCAAGGGAAGTAAATTAACGCAAAGGGCATATTCAATGATATTTACTGAAGTGATCTACAACAATCAAAATACCTATATTGCCTTTTCTACTTCTAGGATAGGGCCCTAGTAGATCTACATATAGTTTTTGAAATGGACGCATAGAAATGGATTGATTCCCCATTGGTGGTCTTAATGTATGATTAGTCTCTTTACATGTTTCACATTTCCTAACATATTCCCTTACTTGCTTTACTAACCCTGGCCAAAAGTAGTATCTGCGTATATGCTCCAGAGTTTTGCTCATTCCACCATGCGCTGGTAATACCGAGTCATGAGAACACTTAATAACGTCTTCGCGTGGGGATTCCGGTACCCACAATTTCCACGCGGGCCAATAACATGAAGAGACGCTATCACCGTGTCGGCTGGTATTCGCGACAAGGCATCTGGCACGACACTTTCTTTTCCATTTCGATGTGATATTGTAAACTTATAACCTTGAAGTCTGAATGCCTACCGAGCTAATCGTCCACTAAGGTTTTGTTGCCGAAGCAACCAAACTAAACTCGAGTGGTCCGTGATGACTTGAAACTCTTGTAGCTCAAGGTAGCATCGAAGCTTTTCAATGGCCGTGATCGCCGCGAGACACTCTCTCTCGGTCACACTATAATTTCTTTGTGCGGTATTCAGTTTTTTCGACATGTACGCGACAGGTCTTTCCGTTCCATCTGCGGCCATCTGGATTAACACTGCCCCAATCCCATAATCGCTGGCATCACAATGGAGATAAACAATTTTCGTAAAGTCAGGATTTTGCAGAATAGGGGCCGATGTAAGTAAAGTTTTAAGTTTATCAAATGCTACTTGTGCCTCTGGTGTCCACACGAACTTCTTCTTTGTCGACAACACCTCAGTTATTGGGAACGTTATTTATTTCAATAAATCTCATGTAACACCCGCATATTCGCAAAAACCCTCGTACTTGTTTCAAGTTACGTGGCACTGGCCATGACAAAATCAGGTCAACTTTTGCAGGGTCTGTGTAGATTCCACCTCCAATGACGTAACCAAGATAGTTGACTTCCGTTACACAAACCTGGCTTTTACTAATATTCAGGGTCAGACTAGCTTTTCGGAATTGTTCGGCAATACGTATCAACATGGCCAAGTAGGTATCCGATACGATACTGTAGTGTGTCCAATATGAATACATATATACATACAAAATACGCAGCACGAGCGCCGTCTAAGTTACTTGGTCGCAAACGTAAACAAACTGCAACTCAGTAATTGCTGACGTTATGTATTTCCCTGCTGCGACACTTTCCCACGACCGAAGCGTTGAAGTAGCTTAGCGCTATACACATATGTAAATACGTGCATATGTGTGAGCGTGCGTTGGGCTTCATGCCTTATGTTAGACTTAGCTATGTAAGAATTAGAGTAAATATGTATAATAAAATGTTAAGATTAATTTACTATAAATAAGCCTGAATTTCATAATAAAGGGAACATTCATAATTCGGCACCCAACGGCATTTATTATTTTCATTTGGGTGCTCACTTTACATGGCGATCCCGCCATCCTGGACACATTGAGGACATCCTGCCATCCTGAACACATTGAGGAAATCCCGCCATCCTGGTAGCTGGTAGCTGGAATACTGCCAACATAAAAAAATGCTGTAAGGCTAGAATGTAAAATTTTTTTTTTATATAGACCGCTGACTTTAGCGGACTACTGGACAATCAGCAGACTGCGATATACCATACGTCGCAGACTGCAGAAATCCTGTTAGGTTTAAAAGTGCAGACTGCTACATTTTTTAATTGGCAGACTGCTGAGATTATTTAATAAACATTAGAACTCTTTGGCACCCTAAGGTCGATCACCAAAGAGCAGACTTGTTTCTGCTTAGGGCATAATTTATTGTAAATAAATATTAGAACTCTTTGGCACCCTAAGGTCGCCCGCCAAATAGCAGACTTGTTTCTGCTTAGGACATATTTTATTGTAAATGCAGGAACAGGATCTAAGTACGGAATTGCAATCAGATTACCTTTGCATAACAATTATGTACATAGCGTTGACGTTTATAATGCATACCTAAAATTACAATTACTTTACATTTCATACGATTTGATTATGTTTGATTACAAGTACATCCAATTACAATTGTAGATTACAGTGACACTGTATTATGGGAATTAATTTAGTATAAAAAAAATTAAATTACACATGGAAAAAAAAAGTAAACTTGAAATTCAAATATTTGAAGTAGTAATGGATTTATAATTAATAACACTGGTTTACAGCCAAAATGCACCAGAGACGCCATAGTGAAATTCCTATGTAAAATCACCTCCTAATTCCGAAAATCAAGGTTATTTTTACTTGAATGGTACCGTTTTTGAGATATTTACGATTTACCGTTATTTCAAAACACAAAAAAGATGCCTCCACTTAATCGTGTATATCTCAAGAACAAATTGAGCTATTCGAAAACGGTTTGAAAAATTTGAAAGCATATAAAATTTACTATAATCAGTACATACAACACTTTTTGCTAGGTCCTGCAGATTCAAACATAGTGAACAATCATTACGGACGAGGAAGCATCTCGAAAACTTACAAAAAAAACAAGCTATCAGTGAACAAAATCGATGAACTAATACTAAAGTTATAAGCATTCAAGTAAATATATCCATTTAATGCTTAAGTACCCTACTGGTACATATGTGTTAGTATTCGTATATCAGTTAGTTAGCAGGTAGATTTTCGAAATGTTATTAGATACAAAAAGCTGTTAGTGTCGTTTTCTCAAACCTAGGTACATTTTAAACAATAGCATATTTTTGAGGCAGGTAGTGTTTTCTTTGTAGAACTAGGGAACCTTTTTGTTTAGGTAGGCTTGCATTTTTACTGGATCTAAGTATAAATAAGAGTACATGCGCCTTGTTCCTTCATAATATCTGCATGGCTCGCCGGATACTGTTCAGTTTATAATTGCAGTTTTTGACCCGTCATTTACTTAAAAATAAAAAATGAATAAAAGGGCGCGAAGTTTTGAGTGTACAAATGATCCAGATATGTTCTGTTTCATCTGCGGTCAATTTATTGTTAAAAGTATGAGACGTGTGTTTTCAAATCCTTTGAAAGTTACATACTATAAGTGTTTTGGAATTGAGCCTAAAAACAATGAAAAACCATGGACACCGAACACTGTGTGCACCACATGCCGAGTCGAATTGATTTCTTTGGAAACCGGAACAAAAAGGTATGTTGTAAAAATTAGGAATTTGTTCCCTTTTAATGCATAGCTGACTAATTTCTGAAACTATCTATTTAGGCGACGTGTGAAATTTATTACACCAATGAAGTGGAGGGAACCAACTTGCCATTCAACGGACTGCTATATTTGTACTACAAAAGTACTTGGGGTTGGAAAGTCCAGAAAAGTAACCTATGCGAACGTATCCACAGTGTCATTACCAGAACTAATTTCAACAGAAGCGACATTGCCAGAATCAAATTTAACTTTAGTTCCGGCTCCAGTTTCATTGTCAACAGTAGTATCTGATTACGCGGCATCATGTTGTACTGAATTTCAAACGGAAAACGAAAGAAATTCTTTGTCACAAGCACAACTCAATGATTGGATAAGGGATTTGGAATTGTCAAGGGAAAAGGCCGAACTACACGCCTCTCGAATGCAACAATTTAAATTTGTTTCATCCGATGTTAAGGTAACATATTATAGAACTCGTCACGAAGAATTTTCCAAGTACTATACGAAGGAGGACAGTGTTTGTTACTGCAAAGACATTGCTGGTCTATTCAAACAATTTGGTGAACCATATGATTCAAAAGAGTGGCGATTGTTCATAGACGGCAATAAATTAAGTTTAAAGGCCGTATTATTGCATATTGGCAACCAAAAGCCATCTATCCCGATCGCGCATGCAGTAAATACGAAGGAAACATATGAGATAATGCAAAAATTGCTCAAGTTAATCAAATACGAAGAACATGATTGGAAAATATGTGCCGATTTTAAAGTCGTTGGAATGCTATGTGGTCTACAAAGTGGATACACAAAATACTGTTGCTTTCTATGCAAATGGGATAGCCGAGCTCGTCAAGACCACTAGATCATAAAGGATTGGCCAGAACGAATAGAGTTTCAAGTTGGGGTAGATAACATAAAATACTCTCCACTTATATTGAAGGATAAAATAATTCTACCTCCGCTCCACATCAAGCTCGGCCTTATCAAAAACTATGTGAAGGCTTTGGACAAAGAAGGCGAAGCTTTTCATCATTTGAAGACAATCTTCCCAGAGATTTCAGAAGCAAAAATAAAGGAAGGCATTTTTGTGGGACCGCAAATAAGGAAAATGATGACCAATAACCATTTCAAAGAACTATTGTCACCAGTGGAGGCAGCAGCGTGGGATTCTTTTGAAAAGGTCGTTACTTCTTTTTTAGGCAAACACAAAAGTCCTAACTACGAGATGATAGTGAACGACTTAATCAAAAACTATGCGGAAATGGGTAAATAAAAAACATATAATTATATATTACATAAATTTACATGAGAATATATAGCCATAAATCTGAATTCATCGTCCAGTTCCGAACAAACAAGAACGGGAAAAATATAAACAAAAAATTTGTTCTGAATTGAAAGATAAATCCAGCCTAAGAAAATTATATACTAATGTGTCACTTATGTATTTATCTAATTTACTTTTTTATTTTCTTTCAGGAGTAAATATGTCTTCAAAAATTCATTTCTTACACTCCCACTTACATTTTTTCCCGCAAAATCTTGGCGACGAAAGTGACGAGCATGGCGAAAGGTTTCACCAGCAAATGAAAGTGATTGAAAGTCGGTATCAAGGATTCTGGGATGTCGCTATGATGGGCGACTACTGTTGGTTTCTCATAAGAGAAACCGATCCTAATCTAAATAAGCGTCAAAACAAGAATCATTACTTTTTCAATTATAAAACAAGATCATAGAGTTAAGACAGAACCATATGTACATATGCTATTATTTGTAGGGTACTTAAGTATTAAATGGATATATTTACTTGACTGCTTATAACTTTTGTATTAGTTCATCGATTTTGTTCACTGATAGCTTGTTTTTTTGTAATAAAACAGAGCTTAGAGGGGGGAAAAATATCTGCAAAAAAACATAAAGTTTTCGAGATGCTTCCTCGCAAAGTACACATTTTTTTATATTTTTACAAAAAAAATTTAAAAAATCCGTAATGATTGTTCAATATGTTTGAATCTACAGGACCTAGCAAAAAGTGTTGTATGTACTGATTATAGAAAATTTTATAAGCTTTCAAATTTTTCAAACCGTTTTAGAATAGCTCAAGTTGTTCTTGAGATATACACGATTAAGTGGAGCCATCTTTTTTGTTTTTTGAAATAACGGAAATAACCTTGATTTTCGGAATTAGGAAGTGATTTTACATAGAAATTTCACTATGGCGTATCTGGTGCATTTTGGCTGTAAACCAGTGTTATCTATTGATTAAACACAAGTTTCATCATGGAATACAGGGTTTAGATTTTATCAAAAAATATAATTGCATTTTAGATTACAACAAAGATGGGGACACCCTAATATTAAGACCATATGATTATCCAGAAAATATAATAATTCAAATGACTAATAAACCGACAATAAATAGCATATCAATTCCCGCAAGATCGGAAGTAGTCCGACAAATCCACATTAAAAATAAAAATTCTGATTTATTAATTCCACAACAAGAATTATCTGAAGGCATATTTATTGCAAACACCTTAGTAGATCCACAACAATCATATGTAAGAATTATAAATACAACAGATGAAAATGCAATACTTGATAACTTTAATATAAAAACAGAAAATTTGGATGATTATTCAATAATTAAAAATAATAATCAAACAAAAGAGCAGAACATTAAAGAAAAATTGTAATTTTTCTCCAATTATCAATTTTTCCCAAAAAACTGACAATTAAATTCATTACGAATTATTGTTTCTCTGTGTCTCGAGCTTGCAAAACTTACAAATATGTAAAAACAAGAAAGGCCGCAAAAACCAACAACAAAAATTAGAAAGATTAAATAAAAATTGTCCACACTTTCCCCATGAATCACTTAATGCATTATGCGCAGAATTTATTGACATTTTCTCATTAGAAACAGAACCAATTACCACTAATAATTTCTACAAACAAAACCTTCATATGAAAGACAATAACCCGGTCTACGTAAAAAACTACAGAATACCAGAAGCCCACAAGAGCGAAATAAGTAAACAAGTAAATAAATTAATTAAAGACGATATAATATCAGAATTTAATAGTCCAATTTTGTTAGTACCGAAAAAATCACTCCCTGATAATCAAGAAAAAAGATGGAGAATGGTTGTCGACTACAGACAAGTAAATAAAAAATTAACCGCAGATAAATTCCCGTTACCAAGAATTGATGACATATTGGATCAATTAGGAAGAGCTAAATATTTTTCGTGTTTGGACTTAATGTCCGGTTTTGTTCAAATAGAACTCAGTCCAGAATCAAGAGATATAACAGCCTTTACAGCAGATAATGGCACTTACCGATTCAAAAGATTGCCTTATGGTCTTAAAGTTGCTCCAAATTCTTTTCAGAGAATGATGACATTGGCATTCTCAGGCTTAAAACCTTCACAAGCATTTCTATATATAGACGATTTAGTCGTATTAGGATGCTCCGAAAAACATATGATTAAAAATTTGCGGGATCTATTCGAAACTTGCAGGAAGTATCATTTAAAACTGCATCCTGATAAATGCCTATTTTTCAATCAAGAAGTAACATACCTTGGTCATAAATGTACAAGCAAAGAAATTTTGCCAGACCCCAGTAAATTTGAAACTGTTAAAAATTATCCAACCCCTAAAAACGCGGATGAGGCGAAACGATTCGTCGCATTTTGCAACTATTACAGAAGATTTATCCCAAACTTCGCAGAATACTCTAGGATAATAACAAGGCTTTGCAAGAAAACTGTGGTTTTCGACTGGACGGAGGATTGTAAAAAATCCTTTGACTATTTGAAAGCTGCGTTAATAAGCCCTAATATCTTACAATACCCCGATTTCAATAAACAATTTTGTATAACAACTGACGCAAGTGGTTATGCTTGCGGAGCGGTACTAAGCCAAGAGTATGAAGGAAAACAATTGCCAATTGCATATGCATCAAGATCATTTACAAAAGGGGAAACAAAATTTTTAGTCAAAACAGACCACATACCTTTAACATTCTTATTTTCAATGAAAAACCCCTCATCAAAATTAACTAGAATCAGACTAGATTTGGAAGAATATGACTTCGAGGTGGAGTATATAGCAGGAAAATAAAATCATGTAGCAGACGCACTATCACGCATAGATATTATTAAAGATCTTAAAGAAATTTCAGTAGACGCGTGTAAAATATTAAAAGTTACGACTAGATCGGAAACTAATCAAAATTATACCTAATAATAATAAAAATTCCAGTAGTAAAAATGAAGAAATAAAAAGTCACAAAGAGAACCCAATAATTTATGAAGCGCTGAATAAATGTGAAGTAAAAAGACTAGTCCAGCTCGTTTTCGATCCTCCGAAATTATGTTTCAGAAAAGGAAAGAAAATTTGTAGTGAAATTAATATGAAAAACCTAATTGTTGAGGCGAAGATTGACTTAGGTCAATTCTTTGCCAGGCTTATGAAAGAAGCCGGCAATTTGGGAATTGTCAAAATACAGTTGTCCCTAGGAGACAAATTGTTTAAGGAAAATTATACCCGGGTAGACACATTTAAAGAAATTGGTACCAAAGTTCCCAAAAATTTAACAATTGCATTGACTCCGGAGGTTATGCATGTGACAAATGACAAAGAAATTAAAGAAATTGATGATGAGCCTGGAAACTCTGAAACATGTAATCCTATCCATCGCTGTTGATTTTTCCTTTGTAATTTTTCTCCAATTATCAATTTTTACAAATATGTAAATAAAATAGACCGCAAAAATCCAACAACAAAATACATTGAAACCATAGCACGGGTTTACGTACATATGTAAATATGTACAAACAACAAGACCAACACACATCATAACATATAGGCTGCATGTCTTAAGAAATTTTGTGTATACAGTTGGCAAGAACAAACAAACAAAAGGGAACTAATTGAAGTAGAGATAAGTGCATTGTGACGTCACAGGGCATCATTGCTTAGTGTTGGAATTTTCTAACAGCGGCTTTGGTGCAGACACGAGTTCGAATCCGTGTCCGAAAAGGGATCTGATGATGAGCCTGGAAACTCTGAAACATGTAATCCTATCCATCGCTGTTGATTTTTCCTTTGTAATTTTTCTCCAATTATCAATTTTTCCCAAAAAAACTGACAATTAAATTCATTACGAATTATTGTTTATTTGGTCTCGAGCTTGCAAAAACTTACAAATATGTAAATAAAATAGACCGCAAAAATCCAACAACGAAATTCTTCATAAATATCACGACGATCCTGTTTTTGGTGGCCACCCAGGAATAAATCGTACATTAAATAAAATAAGACAAAAGTATTACTGGAATAATATGAAAAATGACATAAGAAAATATGTAAAAAATTGCATTCACTGCAGCAAAAATAAAACTAACAAACATCTAAAAGAACGAATGACTATAACGGAGACGCCACCAAAGGCTTTCGATATAGTACAGATAGACACAATAGGGCTATTACCAAAATCGATGAATGGAAATGAATATGCGGTCACTATCATATGTGACCTAACCAAATACTTGGTTACAGTACCCGTCGAAAGCAAACATGCTGTAGCAGTTGCTAAGGCTGTATTTGAGCATTTCATTCTGATTTATGGTTGTATGAAAACAATTATAACGGATATGGGAACCGAATACAAAAATAGTTTGTTGGAGGAATTGTGCAAACTCTTAAAAATAGAGCATAAAACATCAACACCCTACCATCATCAAACTTTAGGTACTGTTGAACGCAGTCATAGAACATTCAATGAATATGTCCGATTGGGATGAATACCTTAAATATTTTTCGTATTGTTACAATACAACACCTGCAACAGTTCATGGCTATTGTCCTTTTGAACTAGTTTTTGGAAAGACACCTCTGACTTAGGAATTTTTAAAAGAAAATATAATTAGCCCAGTATATAATCATGAGGTTTATGATAAGGAAATTAAATATAGGTTACAAGTAGCACAACAAAAAGCTAGAAAGTTAGTACAAGAATCTAAGGAAAAACAAAAAATTAGTTACGATAGGAAAACACAATATAAGGAGATAAATATAGGAGATTTAGTATTAGTAAAAAATGAAATAGGTCATAAGTTAGACAATAGGTATAAAGGGCCCTATAAGGTAGACAATATTGATAAAAATCATAATTTTACTCTAATTCCTTATAAACTAGAAAGCATAGATAGAAATAATAAGTATATTATAAGCAATGAGAATAAGAAAATTTTAATTCATAAGAATAGACTTAAACTGTTAGAATAAATACACTGCATTTTAACTCAAATGTTTACTCATAAATTTTTTTTGTACACTGACACATAAACACATAAACAGTGTTGCCAGAATTTTTTCGAGCAATCCGGCTAGATCGAGAAAAAAAAACGGCTAAAAACGACTAAAAAAAATAATTTCGGCGAGAAAAATTACAATTTTGGCCGAAAAAACGGCTAAAAATTTTGAATCAACTTTTCACACGTTTTATTCGATTTTTTTCATGAAAACATATAATATAAATATTTTATAATATTCACCCCTATTCTGCATAACAATTACGTTCCCGCTCTACGCTCCGCTTGGATCGTAAATATGCATTCTGAGTTACGCTTGGATCGAAAGAAAAAGAGGAAGAGCTATAAGTTTTTCGAAGTCAGCTGTTTGACTTGGAATATGTGAAATTGAAACATAACAAAGCAATTTAAATTACACAAATTATTACTTTTGAAATAAAAGTAAAGCTTTATTATGATTTATAGACTTAATTGTATATGTTTGAGCATTATTGAATAAATTGAGTGAAATTTTATAGATCAATTGACTGATTGTAGCAGACAACGAAGGACCAACAAAAAGCAAGAGGACACTGTTGGTGGATGTTACCACATCGTCAGTAGGTAGCTGGTATTTTCCATAGAGCTAGTGCTAGAAGAGTGCGCTTTGCCGACCAGGTACACAGATGGTTGGCGTCGCATCGTGGGGCCACACCATACGCCGAGCAAACATTACACATGTCAGTGTTAAGTCTGACATCAGGTGGTACTTTTCGCTGGAGGAAGACATTGGCCGCCCCGGAACTGACAAAGAAGTTTACAGAGTATGAGTGGGTGCTGTGGAGTGGCCGCCGGTGCACGTTTGGATATAATGGCAAAGTCAAAGCCATTACCTTAGTTTTAATTTCGTTAGTAATATTGTTTGGTGTTTTGAATGCTAGTCCAATTTGTAATTGTTTACAACCGGTGCCGATGCTAATGCGCGTCCAAAAATATTAGATCTCCGTAGGCGGATTCACATTCCTGGTATCGAAAAGCGTCTTTTGATATCCCTCCCTACATTTTTGGACAAATATTAGTACTCGCCACCAGTCGCAAACAATTACCCTGCAAACATATCAAAAAACATCATTAGAGCACAAAAACAAAATATAGCGAGCGTTTTACAACTTTTACATACGACTTTTACTTAAATTTCAAGAATTTCAACAAAAAATCGCGGGAATTAATCGTAAATTGTTTGCAAAATAAAAAACAAGCATTTATACGCCAACAAAATTCCAACGTAGAAAAACGGAGCTACGATCGAAGTGCAGAATTAGCAGAATTGGAAGTTTCGAAGTTGAACGTAGCGGAATTGAAACGCAGAATACCAAAGTTGCCAAGCGGAGAAATTTTCGATCCAAGTCGAAATGCAGAATAGGGGTGATTAAGTTATTTGTACTCTTTGTTTGTACCGCTAAAGCTAACAGTTTTAAGTCAAATTTTCACATGTTTTATTCGTTGTTTTGTCATTAAAACAAATGATATAAATATTTTACAATGTAAAGGAGTGTTTCTCATCTAGCCTTAAATATAAAAGTTCACTCTAAACAAAAATTTTGTTTAAAAAATTTAGATGAATTTTAAGGTTTACTTGAGAAAATGCCTCCAATTTCATAACAATAAAAAAAAGTTTCTTATACAGATGCTTTGCATCCTAATATACAGAGCTATAATAGTTCAACAATTCAAATCTGTATTTTTTAAAATAGCCTCAATATAAAGCTTACATTTACATATATTTGTTATATCTATTACATAGATGTGCTTATATAAAAGGTACAACGAGCAAAATTTTAAGCAGAGCTTACTGTTTTAAAAATAATGTGACTTAATGAAAAGTCGCAATAAAATAACGCATCAGGTAACGAATATATTTTAAATAACATATACTTTCATGGCATAAAATGAAAAAAAAAATTTATAAATTTGTGGGAAATGTACATATATACATACATTTTACAATATTTCTATATCACAATTTTCTATATCTTGCTCTGAACTATCATAAATGCTAGAGTTATTCATAAGCGTAACGAGATCTTTAGTTATTATGAAGTCATGACAGCACTTATTTTCCCTTTTGAGTCCATATCTTACATACAAAATTGAATTTAGCATTTTTTCAGTAATTCTATTACGCTGCTTTGTTTTTTCATGGTGGCAATACTAAAACGGCAATACTAAAAATTCAAACACAAATATAGCAAGAGCAGCAAAAGGATTTTCCCCTAAAGCATTTTTATACTCCCGAACTTGTGTCCAAAATTCTACAGTGGAACCCACGACTTCCCATTCATTCAAATGTAATTGTTTGTTACATTGGCAAAAAAACTAAAAACGGCTAAAACGGCTAAAAAAATATAAAAAAACGGCTAAAAAACCGCTAGCGGCTAGATTCAAATTTTCCCGGCTAAATGGGAAAAAAAACGGCTAGATCTAGCCGGAAAACGGCTAAAATGGCAACACTGCACATAAATTCAGAAATTTATTGTATGCAAATAAAAACTTATTAAAATAAAATCGTGTCATTACCCTCAATGTAACTAAACACTTAAGAAAAATGTAGCGCATAAATAAAGAAACATATAAACAAAAAATCCGAAATAAATAAATTAATGTATTGTCCACTTGAAAATAAAGTAAACACAACCAAAACTTTGTAACAAAGGTAAACAACATATATAAAAACAAAACGAAAAGTCAAAAAGTCCAACGCGCCAGAGCTATTAAATGAAATAAGATCATTAATTGTAAAAGGCGAGCTATAAAACTCAAACCTATTAAATGAAATAGAATCGTTCATATAAATATGTATATAAACGATTCTTTTTAGGAAAGGAGGTGTAGTGTGTCCAATATGAATACATATCTACATACAAAATACGCAGCACGAGCGCCGTCTAAGTTACTTGGTTGCAAACGTAAACAAACTGCAACTAAGTAATTGCTGACGTTATGTATTTCTCTGCTGCGACACTTTCCCACGACCGAAACGTTGAAGTAGCTTAGCGCTATACACATTTGTAAATACGTGCATATGTGTGAGCGTGCGTTGGGCTTCATGCCTTATGTTAGACTTAGCTATGTAAGAATTAGAGTAAATATGTATAACAAAATGTTTAGATTAATTTACTATAAATAAGCCTGAATTTTATAATAAAGAGAACATTCATAATTCGGCACCCAACGGCATTTATTATTTTCATTTGGGTGCTCACTTTACAATACAAAGGTCAATGAGATAACCGAACACACAATGCCGAAGCTCAGGAGGAATGATCTCATCCATAAGATTACACATGGTTGACGGCGCGTTGCAGAGGCCAAATGGCATCACTACAAATTGACATAGTGGCCGTCCAGGCACTGTGAAAGACGTCAAAGTTTTGGATTTTTCATCTAGCTCAATTCGCCAGTACGCATCTTTCAAATCGAGCTTGGTTATAATTTTGGCCTTCGGTAATCTCGCAAAGATACCGTCAATACTTGGCAAAAGGTAGGCATCTTTTTTCGTGACGTCATTGAACTTTCGCGCATCTAAGCACAGCCGAACTTTACCTGGCTTCACCACTAAACGCATGGGAGAACTCCAAGGGCTCTCAGCTGGCTCAATAACTCCAAAACTTAGCCTTCTGCCGATTTCTGCCAACTGCTGATGTTGCTCTTTCGTTAATGGAATGCTCCTAGCTGTCATATTTTTCGCCTTTACAACTTCGTTCTCGAGATAGTTGTTATCCGTTAGGGGGTCTACAGTTTTAGCGTGAATCAGACCCGGAGCTAACCCAAATTGCTTCCAAAAATCAATGCCTAATATTAAACGCGAGGTCATCGATGGTATAATACAAATTTTTATCCGTTTTTGTATACCTTGATACGCCATTACTACTTTAGATACCCGGTACTTTGACGAGCTTTCCCATCAGCTGTTTTCGCGTGGGTATTGACCGGGTTAAACTCTCTATATTTAGAAAAATATACTTTCGCTAGCTCGGATCCAATACAAGTTATATTTGCGCCTGTATCTAATAAACCTAACTTTGAAAAATCCAAAAAATCTACCTTCGTATATAATCTACCATCTGAGTTCTTAGCAAACACCGATGAAAGTAATAGTTGGCGCGGGTCGAATATCTTTAAAATACTGTTGAATTCTTCTCGAGTTTCGGGTATCTTTAACTTTTACGGGCCCATTATTTATATATTCGGTTCCTTACCTCGTTATAATTTCTTAAGCGCTCAATAAATGGAACATTATGACGACTAACTTATTATTATTTTGTATCTCGGACTTAGACTTTTTCGATTTGAGAGGGTGATTTAGAATGTTAAAATGGCTTATTTCGGGTGCATTCCGAGGCAACCGGATTTTCCACCGCGTTTTCCACCCGCCGTGGAGTACATTAGCCATACTGTGGCTTGTAGGTGTCCGGTTCTCCGCACCCATAACTAAATACCGTACGACTAGCAAGGCAGTCCTGCCAATGATGTGACTCTTCTCCGCTGTTCCAACACTATTTACTAGAATTTTGTTGAACCGCGGCTATGTTGGCATGCAACTCTTCATCTGCATCATTTTCTTCTATCAGATCCTCGTTGATGGGTTGAAAGTTACGCATCGGTTGGGATCGACGATAGGTCTCATCTGCTAAAAGATTTTCCCGCATATTATTAAGTTATTCTCAACTATTTGAGCCACCCTATCATAATCAACAGTTGCTGCAGTGTTCGAAGCACGTCTGATACTACCTAAATCATTATTTTCCTCAGGGTTATCCATCTGAATAAGAGGCACAGATGTATTTTGGAGATTCGCACCCACTGCTTGCTCGACATTACCGCCAGCCGTAAAGGATTGCGAACCTCCAGTATTTTGTTTCCTTCGAGGGTGGTCATCCTCTATTGTTAGATTGTTTTCGACCTTCAAAACTTTTCGTTTGAAAAGTAATGGCTAGGGGCAACCATCCTTTAAAGTGGCATAGTCGTCGACAATACATTCTTTATGAAAGACATGATTACATAAAGTAATTACACATTCCTGCTCTTTGGTCATAGAATGTTGACAAATCGTGCAATCACATCCCTCACTTGCTACTGCTGAGAGTTGCGGAATATTCTCTGCACTTCTTGCAACTGGCATTTTGCATTCAGTTAAAAAAAAGAAGATAATATTATGAAAATTAATTAATGAAAAGACTTTTATCCAAACCTTGCTGATTTGGCCAGGTCCTAGTTCAAATGACTAAGATGTGTAATTCCGAAAACAGAGGCTTGATAAGAAAATGTATGCTTACGGTAAGAATCAGTTTTTAATCAGTTTACTCAGATATTTTATCGTCCAGTAAGTTTTTTAAAAAAAATAAAAGCACTGAATCTAATCCAATGATTTTTATAGGTGGTCAACACGTCTGACCTTTCGTCAGTAATGTGAAAAATCCACCCAAATTACGTTGAGGTTAAATGCTTACAGCTGAGCAAAAATTGAACTTTAAATTTATATATAGAAACTCCATCAGGTTAGCGGTCAAAATACTCGGATCTATGCCAATTATTCGAAGAATCCAGCCACCCTGTATAATTGACACTAAAACAGAAATACTAACAAATACTATGGAATGAAATTTAATAATTAGATTTGGACCAAAACAGTTGTTATCAAGTTTAACAAATTTAAGTTTACTAAGACATTCTTGTCATCCGAAGGATGCGCATAAACAACAAACCTGCATGGCCCCACGTTGGGCGCCAAAAATGTAATATGCCTGCTGATAGGCATGTGAAATGTCGTAGCAGCGAAGAAAGCCGGACGGGACCCATTGACAGGGGCTAGGCTTCAGTGGCTGGGGAGGTTCTTGGCAATCCTCGAAGCTACATATTTATCACCAACAGTACACTTTATTATAGAGTCCCTCTAAAACAAAACTTAATTACCAAAAAAAAAATAATAATTCAAGCCGTAAATACGATTAGAATTATGTACATTCTGGACCGATATTATAGGGATAGTATAGAAATAGATAATATGGTGGATAAATTCACCAACGCATGTCAGGTGGCTTTGGATAACGCCTGCCCCATTAAAAGGGCAAGGGGTAAGCAAAAACCACCCTGGTGAAAACCCCGAGCTAGACAGGTATAGGAAGCTTTTTGACAAGCTTTTAATACTGCTAAAGCCTCGAGGGAGGCTTCAAAGTGGGAGGCGTATAAAGAGCACCAAAGGGAAGCTCAGGAAAGCAAAAAGAGAACCTCTGAAGTGCTATAGAGTCTGTTTCAGAGGGTTACGGAAGATCCTATCAAAATCACCTCGCTGTGGACCGGGGTGTTGCTGTTGTTGTTGTAGCGCTACTTAGCCCTACCTAGGTAGTCAGTATCTTACCCAGTAATGTCATAAAACTCTTCTAACGGAAGTCCTAGAAACCTAGCGGCTTCGACAGGGGCCGACCAGAGGGATATGGGTGTTAGAAGAGTAGGCTCGGTTGAGCAGACAAAAAGATGGTTAGTATTATGGGGGGACAAGCCGCATGAAGGACAAACATTAGGCAAGTCGGGGTTCAGTCTGGATAGGTAAGAGTTTAACCTATTACAATACCCAGACCGGAGTTGAGCCAGCATCACCCTAGTCTCCCTAGGCAGCTCGCGCTCCTCTTCGGCAACGGGTGGTGTTGTTGCATGAAGAACGGCGTTCGCCGGGAGAGAACCGACAAAGGAATTTACGGAATTCGTATGGATGAGGGTGAGGGCCTGCCGGTGCACCTTAGGATCAAACGGCGTGTAAATCAGGTGCCGGATCTCATCGAAGTGTTTGCGTAGATGGCTCCTTATCCTCCGGGGGGCGGATTCTCGTTGACCAGACGTCTGTTCGGATGCTGCGGTTTGCTGTGGTTTTTGCGAAATCCATGCTGATGTTCAGCGAGCCGCAGGTTTGCGGTGAAATACGGTAACTTACATCCCTGCAAAAAACGGAAATACTCCGTTTTATACTCCATAGAGTATTCCCTAAGGAGTATCGGAGTACTCCAACACTTATCCTCATTCATATCAAAAAGGTGATCCAATTTACATGGCGATGGCCGGTAATTGGATCACCTAATCCAACTCGGAGTACTCCATTTATTTTCTTTTGAATACTCTATAGACCACCTACATGAGAGTACTACCGAAATACTACTACTCTATAGAGTATTCAGCAGCAAAGCGAGAGAGGGAGTAGGTGGTCCTCAAAAAGGAAACATACCCCCTCTCTCGCTTTGCTGCAGAGGTCTCTATAGAGTAATCTTTTGGCATCATTTTCAAAGTACTCTCACGTAGGTGCTCCATAGACTATTCAACAGGGTGCTCCGACATGGATTAGGTGATCCAATCACCGGGCATGGCCTTATAAATTGGACCATCTTTTTGTATGAATGAGGATAAGTGTTGGAGTACTCCGATGCTCAGGCGTTTTTTACAGGGATACCCAAGGGCTTTTACTGACTCACATTCCCCACGCAACTCAAAAGTAATATAAGCCCTTAAAACAGGGCCGGCCAAACAAATACTAAGACATTTGCATAAGTGTGCGTAAGTTTTGAGTGATTTTGAGTACAGTAGCTGCAAAGAAAATGCGGACTATGAAGCTATAAAATAAAAACGAAATTTTATCATTTGATTTCCCATCAAACCATAATTTCATTTTGATTTTTAGACATTTTATTTTGATGTGTAAACATATTTGGAAAGGAAAACAAAGGAAAGGAAAATGAGACACATTAAGAAAGAAAATGTAAGGAAAGGTAAGAAAAGAATGAGTGTGAAAGGAAAAGGAAGTAGAGGAAAGAAAAGAAGAGGAACGAAAACAAAATATTGGAAGAAGAAAGGAAAGAAAAAAAAGAAGCAAACGAGAAAAGAGAAGATAAAAGGAGAAACAAAAGAAAGGAAAAGGAAAGAAAAGAACTTCAACATCCGAAAAAATGCTTCTTTTTTTGGTCAAATAAAGTTAACTTTTCGGTCTAAAATGTCTTTTCAAAGAAAAGTCTTTTGGGCGTAAAAATTCGGTCGCATAGCACGCATTGCAACATAATATTTTTATTGTATGCGCAAAAATAAGTTTATGAATTTTCATTTGTCATGACTGTTGCTTGTTGATTGTCATGCGACATAGTCTTGCTTCATTGATAGTTGAACCATAGTGATATAGTAATAAAACTGTGGTGAAAGTACGTCATATTGGTGAATTTTTCAGGGTTGATATTCCTCGTAGTACGTGATCTCAAGGACGCATAGCTGTATTTCCATACCAAAAAAAAACTTTAAAATTTCAATCACATAAGTGCATCTAGTTATTAAAACTTTTAAAAGATTGGCTTTAGGCGTGACTTAAGTTCGTGGGCACCAACAAGATATGTCATTTTTGTAAAATCAACATTTATATACGTTCTCTGACTTACTTCTCACAAGTTGCCTTCTTACTTTTTAGGGATTTAGACAGAGATAAACACACAAGTAAAAGATTAAATGCGGTTGCCAGGAATACTTTTCACTCAATTTCCAAGTAGTTAGACTACAAGCATATGTATTTTCAATTTATGACCATATTAAAAGTTACAATTACATAGGAATCGGCATATATTTCGAGGTAAAATGCTCTAACACCTCTGGAAAATGTGATTTTAAAAGGTGAAATATTTGCAAAAATCCTGGCATT